>JBCNJP010000023.1:76748038-76848330 GCA_039602395.1 Deinandra increscens subsp. villosa | reverse complement strand
ACAATGTGGATGTGCTATGAATATTATGAATGTTTGCTTAACTTTTTTCCTTTCGTTTCCATGCCTTTTTATTTATTTTATCATGGTTCATGTAGAATAAGTCACACTGACATGTTTAGGGTAAATCATTTGCAGTTGAAGTGTACTATTTTTTACACTTGCAGTTGCAAAATGGATATGCATTACCCTTGTCATATGGGATTCTTTATGTTGTCACCTTTTTTGAGAAACTTCTTGAGTTCTTCTTCACAAGTACTTTTTGATAAGATCTTAATAAAATGAACAAAACTTTAAAGAAAGCTAACACATGCGTTTCCCCCCTATCAGATGCATCCCCCTTCAAAGGATTTTAACAACATTTATGTCAATACTACTTTAAAAGTTAAGATTATTTTATTTTAATGCAAATCAATAATTTGCATAATAAAAAAGTCCTTACAGTCTTTGGTAAGGCTTGGTTGAACCATTGCTTGAATGATTAACCCACAAGTCTACCATCATAACATAAGTTATTTTGCAGCACTTGCGACCCTTGGAGAGCTTAATTGGGCCTAGTTAAAACATGCTCCTCCCAATTAAGTTGGCCACCTCTCTTTCGGGCTTCTGTTAACAATTGTTGTGTTAACAAGGTGTCCGACCTGATCACCTCATCCTAACATGCACTCTTTTGTCATTAGCGAGACAGTTAGGGACAAGATAAACTCACTTATTTATCTTGGGTTATCCCTTATAAATAAGGAAATAACAGCGATGCTGCATCAGAAAGTCAGCATGTGACCTTTTTTGATGAACTCGCAAGTGACTCATGAACCATATTGGAGAAAATGAATTATGTTGCATGTGTGCTTCTTTAAGAAATGAGGCTTTTAATTATTCAACGCAAATACTCTTCTTGGAAAAGGAGGCTTACTATTTGCTATAACATGTGCATATGTATATACATGTACACAATCATCCAAACAAACATTTATACTGATCTTTATAGGGAAAGGAAACAAACATTTGCATTAAACTTGATAGGTAAGGGAAACAATCATTTTATTCTTCATCAAACTTATTGTAGAAAATAAGCAAAAAGACAAAAACTCAAAGTAAACCTTCTCTCTCTTCGCATTCTTCATTTGCGATATCACATGTAGCACTTATGGAGATGCACTCCGTTCCAAGCTCGAACTAATTCAGTTCCATCGAGTTGTTGAAGTATATAAGAACCATTTCTGATCGCCTTTTTGATTACATAAGGACCTTCCCACTTGGGAGACATTTTCCCAAGGGGAAGTACCCTGCTCACCTCGTTCTCAAAACATATTCACCCACCTTATATTGCTGAACCTTTACCTTTGCATTATAGTATTTGGCCATTTCCTTTTTATATCGACTTTCACGTATGGCAGTAATCTCCCTCCGTTCTTCAATTAAATCAAGATTAGTCCTTAATTCTTCCTCATTGTTAGACACTTACACTTGCATCCGATGGCTAGGTATCCCAATCTCAGCTGGGATAACAGCTTCAGTTCCAAATACTAAACTGAAAGGGGTTTCCCCATTACTTGTCTTTGGCATTGTTCGATGAGCCCACAGAACGTGTGGTAGCTCATCCACCCAACTTCCACCAAAATTTTCCAATCTCATCTTTATGCCTTCCATGAGGCTTCGATTAGCTCTCTCCAATTGTCCGTTAGCCTGTGGATGCGCCACATAAGTGAAAATTTGATTTATATGGAGTTCATCACACCATTCAGCAAAGGGATTTCCGGCAAACTGTTGTCCGTTATCGGTTATTATGTAGAGCGGTAAACCAAAACGGCAAACAATGTGCTCCCATAAAAATTTCTTGACTTGCTTACCGGAAATGCAAGTGAGAGGTTTTGCTTCTACCCACTTTGTGAAATAATTGATTGCTACCAGTAAGAACTTTACGCCGCCTCTTACGGGTGGGAATGGACCAACTATGTTCATTCCCCATTTTTGGAATGGCCAAGCTGATGTAACAGGAATTAGCTCATTCTTTGCCCTCATGCTTACATGTGCATGTGCTTGATAACCTTGACATTTCCGAAGTTCCTCCCAAGTACTGCGATACATCCCTGGCTAGTAATAGCCAAGGCTCATAATCTTCACCACTACCATTTTCGCCCCTGCATGGATGCCACAGATTCCTTCATGCACTTCTTTGACAATCTTGTCAGCTTCGGTTGGAGTCAAACACCTTAATAAAGGACCTAAAAAACTTCGCCTATACATAACATTACCTTGCATCTGATACTGAAGAGAATTCACCCATATTTGTCGTGCTTGTTCCTTATCACTTGGTAATTCACCAGCGGTTAGATATTTAACAATGGGACTCATCCAGCTTTCCTCTTGAACTTGCACTTCCGCTGCTATTTTTAAATTAACAGTCGGAGACTCCAATAGTTCTACTCTGATTTCTTTTGCTAGATGTTCAAATGCCACTAATGCTAATTTGCTTAGCGCATCTGCTTTTGTATTTTGAGCTCTTGACATGTGCAATACTTCACATTGGTCAAAGGTTTTAATTAATTCTTGTACTTGTTCCAAATATAACATCATATATTTGCCTTTTGCTTCATATGTCCCAGCGATTTGGCTTGCAACAAGTAACGAATCCACATAGGTTGTCAAATGTGTTGCTCCCATCTTTTTGGCTAACCTTAAACCTGAAACGAATATATTTCAGTGTTAAAATCTTTCATGGTTAACACTTGCTAAGCAAATGCAAGCAAATGCATGTGGATTTCGCTTGTGCACATGTTTTTCTTATTGAACTTCACCAGATGCATGTGCACATGCAGGTGTTCGAATTCTTTTGATATATGCAGTAAATGCATGTGCATGTGTCAACACACACATACTTTACTTCAAATGATCAGATGCATGAGTATATCCATACTCATACTCTTTTTTTTAAGAAAAATAAAAGGCGTTAAAACTTATAAATTTTTAAGTGTTCAGACCTGCCAACAAGGCTTCGTATTCAACTTCATTATTTGAGGTTGAGAAATTAAAATGAATCGCATATGTTAGCTTATCACCTTCCGGACTCTTTAGAATCAAGCCTGCATTTGACCGATGTTAGCTTTTGCCAATTTTTGGTAGAATAATCATTCTTTTAAGAGAAAAAGAAGATAGAAAAACATCTTGTCGGACCTGCTCCTGAACCGTCAGAATTAGAAGAACCATCTGTGTGAAGAGCCCACACTTGGTCTTTGGTTTCAGGAACGGTTATGATATTGACACTTGGGACAAATGGCACTTCTGCTAAGAAATCTGCAACAACTTGTCCTTTCATGGAAACTCTTGGCTTGAACTCAATGTCAAATGGTCCAAGTTCAATTGCCCATTTAATTAACCTTCCCGACATTTCTGGTTTCCTTAAGATTCCTTGTATTGGGTAGGAAGTGAGTACGTTTACGGTATTAGCTTTAAAATAACGTCTCAACCTTCTAGTAGCTTGCACAAGCACTAAAATGACTTTTTTCAATCATTGGACATCTTGTTTCATAATCCTTTAGCTTTTTACTGATGTAATAAATCGGAAGTTGGCTATCCTCTCTTTTAGCCAAAAGTACAACACTTACAGCATGGTCGGTAACGGCTAAGTACATTATTAATGATTCTCCAACCTTTGGTGGTGTCAGGGTTGAAAGCGTAGCCAAATCTGTTTTTAGCTCTTCAAAAGCTTGGTTAGCTTCAGGTGTCCACTCAAATTTTCCTTTCAAACTTTCTTTTAATACCTTCATGAACGGTGTCGCTCTTTCAGCAGCTTTAGATAAAAATCGATGCAAGGCCACTAATATTCCATTTAATGTTTGAATTTCTTTAACAGTCGTAGGATGTTGCATTTCCATAACCGCTTTGACTTTTCTTGGATGTGCTCGAATTCCATCCTTGTTGACTAACACTCCCAAAAATTTCCCCTCTTCCATTGCAAATGAACACTTTTTGGGATTCAACTTCATGTTGATTCTCCGCAAATTCTCGAAAGTTTCTTCTATATCTCTTAGCATATCTTCTTCATGACAACTTTTTATTACAACATCGTCCACGTATGCTCCTTTCCACTTGCATTTGGAAAGTTTTATTCATAAGTCTTTGGTAGGTTGCACCAACAATTTTGAGTCCAAATGCCATCTTTTTATAGCAAAACTGTCCTTCGTTGGTAATGAAGGCTGTTTTGTCTTCATCTTCCTTGGCCATAACAATTTGATGGTAACCCTTATAAGCATCAAGGAAACACTTCCACCGATAACCGGCCAAAGAATCCACTTTGAAATCAATTTCCGGAAGTGGATAACAGTCTTTTGGACAAGCTTTGTTGAGTTCTTTAAAATCGATGCACATGCGCCATGTGTTGTCAGGTTTCTTAACCAAAACAGGATTTGCGACCCATGTTTGATATAACACCTCACGAAGGATTCCCGCATCCATAAGTTTATTGACTTCTTCTTTAACCACGTCATTTCTAACTTTGTCATAAATTCGCCGCTTCTGTTGAATAGGCTTTACTCCTGGATAAACATTGAGCTTATGTTCAGCTAAGTGCTTTGGAACTCCCGTTATATCTGCAGGCTCCCAGGCGAAGACATCAACACTATTTTTTAACAACTGGAACAGCTTCTTTCTTGGCTCTCCCTGTAGTTGCGAGCCTTTTTCAATGGTTTGGTCTGGGAACCTTTCATTAATGACCCATTTGTTCTTATTAAGGGTATCCTTGAGTTTGTTTGGGTCTGTATATCAACCAATGCAATTTGCGGATCTGCATCAGTTTTGACAGTTGCAATTCCTTTCGGAGTTGGAAATCGAACCAGGCCATGTGCGGTTGAAACAATGGTTCCCAAAACCCTAAGTCCAGGCCTTCCAATGATTACGTTATGAGGAGACGGTGTTGCAACTAAAATGAATGTCATCATTTCTTATCGGAAGAGTTTGTCATCTCCAAAGATCACCGGGAGAGTAATTTCTCCAATCAGATGTACTATCTCTCCTAAGAAGCCTATAAGTGTGGAAGTATGAGGCTTTAGTAGTTGTTGCACTTCTGAACCCATTTTTCTGAAGCAAGATTCGTATATAATTTCGGATGCACTTCCGGTATCAAGGTAAGTTCGCTTCACCAAGAAGTCAAAAATGCCAATGATGACCACCATGGGATCTTCCTTTGATTCTGTTCCGGATAAAGGCGGAAATGTAATTTCTTGACTCTACCATTGTTCTTCTTCAACTTTAGTTTTAACGTTCCGACACTAAACATTTGAACTTCTTCGGATCATGCCAATGACCTTCTTTGGAGGTTGTCCTTCTTTAATGTGCTTTACCAGATGGGATAACTTGCCAGATTTAATGGCTCTTTCAATTTCACTTCGCAAGTGTCGACAATTATCAGTGTCATGGCCTCTATCTTTGTGGAAACACAATATTTGCTCACATCCATCCCTACAGTATTCTGAGATCTTTGTGGCTTTGCGAATTGCATGTTTTCGGTGATCAATGTCTCAATTGGGGTTTTGGTGAGTGATGTATAATCCTCAGTTCTGGGCTCCCAAGTCTTTTTATAACCTCCAAAGTTTCCTTCTCTTCTTCGATCATAAGGTTGAAACCGATTTCTCCTCCAGGGTTGATTTCTTGTCGAAGCAGAATGCACATTTGTGGTTACATTTCTAGGATTGGCTCCTTTTTGGGACTGTTTCTGAGTATTAACATGTTGTATATTGCCTGATGCGTTTTTTCCCTTGACATACGTTCTCACACGATCCATGAGCACTTCCATTATTTTCGGTAAATCTTCATGTAATTTTTCAACGAGGTGTGTATGTCTAACACCATGGCAAAATCCAGATATTCGCAACTGATCTTGCGCTCCAGCTATCTTCATAGTTTCATTATTGAACCTCATTACAAAATTTTCAAGACTTTCATCACCTCTTCTTTGGATATTGTGCACTTCCGTTACTTCCTTGGTACACTTCCGTCGCTGGCTGAACTGTCTTAAGAATTTGACTCTTAAGTCTTCAAAGCTACTAATTTGTGCATTCGGAAGTGTATCAAACTAGATTCTAGCAGATCCGGTAATGGTTTATACTAGCATATGATACCAAGTTTCATGCGACCAACGCTCCAATCTTCCAGTGGTAATGAAGTCAGAAATGTGATCATCAGGATCTGATAATCCACCATACTTCTTAACAGAGGTTGGCATCTTCAATTTTGATGGGAATTTAGCATTTGCGATCCAATCTTTAAATTTTGAATGTTCTTGCATGGAAACAGGAAAATATGGTACAAGCACGTCCGGACGGTGTTCCTGAAAACATGAGGACCATAAATCAAAATGAAACTCTCAATGTCTTCGTCCTGAGAGGAAATCCTATTGTTACTGTACGGCCGATGCAAGCATGGCTTACTCGGAAATGAATGCATTAAGTATTTTCTGAAAGCTTTATAATGACACTTCCGATGCAAGCTCAACTTACTCGGGAGCAATTTTATCCTGAAAATCTCTATAGAGGTTTTTAGCAAATGCCTATGAACTCTCCTCCACCCGATGCATGTATACACGTTTATGTACATACTCGTTTTATTTTTTTAAGCATATGTATGTGCACAGGTAGGTGCTCATACTCTTTTTTTTATACGAAGTAAATGCATGTGCATATGTTAACGCACATACTTCATTCCAAATAATCAGATGCATGAGTATTTTCATACTCATACTCCTCTCTTTTTCTTTTTACAGAAAGAAACACTCAACATATTGAGCAAATCATTGATACAGATCTACCATGGAAAAATTTGAAAGTTATTTTTCCCGCTCCATTTTGACGCAAAAAATTCCAGAATTGAATAGGCAAAATTCATAAGAATTTCGTTTGATTCTTCAAATATTCATCCAGTGAACATTCAAAAAATCTCCGGTTTCCGTTTTGTATCCAACAAATTCCAAGCAATATTATCAACAATAATCATGCAAAATCACAAAATCATTAGAACACCATGAGATTTAATCATGACTAATCAGCATATGATCAATTTCACAAAATGTCATTGTAACTGATCCAATTTGCTTTGATGATCAATTCTTATAAAATAAAATTTATCTATAAATTTCAAAATCAAGAATAAATCTCCATGATTAAGCTTTGTCAATCCAATATCTTAAAACAGTTTTTCATGAGAATTTAAAATCAAAATTGTTACCTGATGCTTTTGCACGCTTGTTAGACGTACGCTCATCATCTAGAATCTCCTTTGAATTCTTCCTAGCTCCAGTTTTTCCAGAATCATCTTCTGGAGTGAACTTGAGTGTTGCCCGAACTTCCTGCAACCACGAATCTCGTTTTTCCTTATCCTGTAATTGTTTTAACACTTCAACATTTCTCAGCAGGAAATCTCGACTGAAATCTTTCAATACGTCAGAATCATCATTCCGGACAACATTCCGGTCTAAATCATCTCGATCCGAATGTGTATCATCATTCGTTTGATCCTGCAATGGAAACATTGAATCCTTCTTACTGAACTTTCCAGCTGAACCTGCAGAGCTGAAAATGTTCTTCGCTAAACTCATCGATTCAAAAACCGACTTCTTCTTTGTTGAATCATCCAAATGCTTCTCCATTGTTCACCAATCCCAAAGAATACGATGGCGCCAATTGAAGAACCACAAAATCACACCACTAGTAGGTTTGACTCAATGATCTAACATGGAATTCAGCTAATTAATGGAAAAGTATTGGAATGAAGAGGTTTGTATTGATTTGATACTAAAATGAATACATTCAGAAATGCATATAGTTTAAGCGATTATTTACTTAAAACTTTATAGGTTTTGTCGTCATAACTGATCGAGCTTAAAGCGTACGAATAAACAAATTAATTATTTAATCTTTCGCGTATGAAAATCTTGTACATAGAAAAACCATATAAATAATTAATCATTTTATTGTTTTATCACCAAATAAACTATCAAGACTTGTTTAAAAACTCGTTTTGTTGAATAACAAAATGTTTTATTCATACCCAACAACCGTAACTCGAATTGGGCCGACTAGGCCCAATAACTCTAAAATAACCCAACCAAGCCTGAAACCCAACGCAATGGCCCAACCCAAAGGCCCGAGCACCCAGCCCGATCACCCGGCCCAGTCCACGACCCGGCTTGGCCAAACCGCCTCGTTTCTCGAGTGGGCTCACCGCCGGCCCACCAACCCAACTCCTTATTTTTTTATATAAAAACTTTGGGCCCATTGGCTCTTATAATTATTTTATAAAACGTTGGCTCATTCCCTTGTTATTTTTTTTTGCCCAACCAAGCCACCACCTTTATATTTTATAAAACACTAGTTAGTTTTTTTTATCACCACCTTATGTTTATTTTATAAAATCTCCTACATAATACTTATAGTATTTTAAAAATGGAGCTAGATATTCTTACATCTAATTAAACACACTCTTATTATTGCCAACTAACAAATGAGTTGGCTTTATACTAATACACCTTGGACAATTGCATTAATCTATGACTAATTGGATCAAAAACTCATATAAATACGAAGCCTTTCTACCACATTTCACCACACCACAACCAACACTTCTCCACTCTCTCTCTCTCTCTTTCCAAGTTTCGGCCAGCTACCTCCCTCCCCTTCTCCTGCCCTCTTTGGCCGAAAACCACCATCATCCACCACCTTGCCACCATTCGGCCACCATCCAACCACCATAAACCACCATCTTCCACCATCACTTCCATCCTTTAGTTCAAGCCTTCAAGAATCAAGAATCAAGAACAAGAGTTACACTCTTGTAAGAAATATCTCTTCATCTTTTCTTTCCTTTCTTTTAAAACACCTAAATGATCAAGTCTTAATGATCCCCTTTATTTCTTTTCTTAAAACCTAAAAGGTGAACAAATAAATAACACTCATGTAAATAAATAACCACCTACTTAAGATCTAAACACATTGTGATGCTCTTGAAGCTTAAAAATAGTCACAATGTGGGTTTACATGATGAGAAACCAAGAGATTGAAAGCATTATCATGAAAACTTTGATCCATCATGTTTATATTACATTGTGTTAGTTTTACTTTCATGAAACTTAAGAACTATTATTTAAAAAGTCACTTTTGGAGCTAAGTTCTTGTCCCCATAAACTTGATCCTAACATATTTTATGTTAGTAGATTTTTTACATTCATGTCATATATCCTAACACATATTATGTTAGTAGATTTTATTACATTTACATCATAACATATTATGTTAGTTGATTTAAATAAAAGTTATGGAGATATATAAGTTACATTAATCTTGTAAAGAAAGTCTAAACCCCATGAATATGAGTTTATGACTTTATGGATATTATGACACACTTTGGACTTTAAAAACATGAGTAAATGAACTCGAACAAATTTGGGTTAAAACCCCAAACTTGGTGTTAAAAGACTTGACATTAAAATGATGATTTTTGGTAATATTAAACAAGTTTTTACACCAAAGTTTATAGAAAACCCATGATTGTTCCAGAATTGCTTTGCAGGATATAAATATTATAAGTATTTTGATGGACCAAAGTAACCAAAATGGAGAGAATTTGCATTAGAAAGAAACCGGGATCAAAACGGTGTTCTACGCTACGAGAAAACTCAATTTTGATGAAACAACGTCAAACCAACCAAACTAACATTTTAGTCTTTAAAATGTTTAAAGAAGCTTTTATAAACATTTACTTAAAATCATGAAAGTCCAAAGTGTCGTAAACACAAGTCATATAAATAAAATCGGTAACTACGACTACTAAAAGTAGAAATAAATATTTTAGATCATAAAAATATTAAACGATTTCTATTTTCCTTAAACGCTATACATTTTTAACACAAAACTATTTATACGCATATTTATCGCGTAATCGAAAACGTATGCAATTTTGAACGTTAAATAATAAACGTATATATTGTTTGCCCAAAAGTCCAATACATGATTTCATATAACTTTAAATAATTATTTCCATCTTATGATTATTTTAAGAAGCTATTTATTTAAGAATAAATCTTTTCTTATGAATTCACTGTATTTTTACTAAATAAATTATTATAATTATTTGACTATAATTATAAAACCCAAACTAGATATATATATATATATATATATATATATATATATATATATATATATATATATAAGATTTCATTGAATGATATAATTAAAATCTAATTATATTTACAAGTTACTTATAATCATTTGACAATAAGTATAATCAGAATATATTAGTCTATAAATATTGTAGTCGTACGACTTATCGTAAATGGAAATTCAAACCAAGAAATATATATACACTTGAATGATAAAATAATAATAAACATTGTTATTAAAAAAGGTCAAAACTTGGTTATTTATATTTTCCTTGATGATTTCTATTCATTTTATGATATATTCTTTATATAAATATGATCATTAACTTATGTATTTATTTGAACAATAAATACTAACGATCGGGTTTTTTTTCAAACAAATACAAACGGGACCACCAAAGTCAAGACTTGACCAAATCACTTTGGTGAATGGACGTTTACCCACTTAATTAAATGACCACAAACTGTCTTATTATTTAATATTAGGACGTTGTTTACTTGCTACCATACCCTGCGCGATACAATTCATCATCTACTGTATCAGGTGAGTTTCACGGCCCCTTTTCTTTTAAACTGTTTCAAATATTTTTAAAGCATAATCCGGTTCATCGTGTGAAGTATCAAAACGAGTTAAGGATGCTTGGAAGGCTGCTCACGAACTGGACACGAAGTCACAGTTCGTGGGGTCACGAACTTCCAGTTCGTGACCCCACGAACTGGCAGTTCGTGGTAGTAGCTCTAGTATAAATAGCTTGTTCTTGTATAGATTTGTAACTTCTTGATGATTCTACTATGTGTTTTTGTGTGTGCATGTTCTGAAAGTCATCAATACAATTTCTATTGTATTTACCTCTTTGTGTCTTGATTTCATACTCGAATTACACGTTTATCATCATGATCGAGTAGACGATCCGTCGCTCACGCACTTTCAAGTATCTTGGGGGAGAATTCATGAATCAAACAACAAACTTTTACTTGACATTATGGTTGACTGTAAGAGGTAATGATTACATGCTCCTTTCCTTATCCCAAACAAGAGTACAATTCGTTACATAACGTCTTGTAAACAAAATCCCACTATTAGTTGAATTCAATTAGTTCAGGTACGAAATGATAACTAGTGAATAGATCTATTTTGATTGACGCCCCTGTCCTGATTGGTCGCTCCAATTCTGACTCCGCAGTACTAGTCAAGGGGTACATGTCAGTTATTCTGGTTCATTCGGTATTAACGGGATAGAATGCCATGAGTGGGTAATCAGTTAGTATTCGAATTTGAGGTTCATGGAGATCATTACAACAACAACAACAATAAACCTAATAATATCAATCACTGCAAAACTTGACTTGCACCATACTTTCATCAACATTGCAAAACTTAACTTACACAAGACTTTTATCAACTGTGTAAAACTTGAATCGCACGAGTCCATTTACGACTAAATCGTGTATGCCTAAAACTGTTTACAACTTATTATCAAGTTAATAAAACCTGTGAACTCATCAACATTATGTTGACTTTATAAGCTCACGAATTCTCAGATACTTACCCGCTGCTTGCTTGGAATGATATTCATCATTGGGACCTGCATTTTGTTTGGTTTCATAGTCAACACTTAGCGCATTTGGGGTTTTCATCACATAACATCAATTTGGATCGTCCTACTTTTTAAACTCAACTTTTGTACTTTATAATCTTTGTTTTACTATCATTAATTTCCGCTACAACTTGTAAGAAATTGTGTATAAATCAAAACGTCTAGTTTTATTAAATTATTTAGAGGTCGTTTAATATATCCACGACTGTGACTCCATGACGTCACACGCTTCCATTCCCAAACGTTCAGGGTGTAACAGATTGGTATCAGAGCCGTAGTTATAGCGAACTGGGTTGCATCAATAGGACCTAGACTACAACCCTGCTCTGCTAGACTCATTTGTGTGAGAATTCCATGTTGCATCTACTCTGCTTGTATACGTTCTTACTTTCTTATAAACTATTTTATGACATAGGAAGTTTATCACAACCTTGCCTACCCCTAATATCACTATTCTATCTGATTCCTAAATATGAGTACGAACACTCACCCTCGACACCCGAGACAAGGACGTCTCCTCAGAACACCCCTGACTTCGAAGATGACATCAATGAACAGAAAGACGCATACGAGCCATGGACTGGCTAGTCACACAACTGCCGATGTTTGTTACATCAACTAAAACTACTCCTATTCTACTTATATAAACGACCCGATACATATCTCATGCATCGCGTCCAATTAACGACCCATTGGTGATGATCACGCCTAGGAAGTCTGCCTTCACACCACATTGAGAAGCGATCTCTCTCTCTCTCGATCTCTCTCTTTCTCTCTTTTTCTCTTTCTTTCTCTCTCTTGCTGAGACCGCTACTAAGTGGCAACAACTGGCCAATACCCGCCATTGGGACTGGACACTTAACTCCCCGCCAAAAGATGAGGAGAAAATTCCCAGCATTCACTAGATTTGAAGAACGCGCCAACTATCGCACCCATATCAACGACCTACCTCGCAGCTTGGAGATCATAACGTTTAAAGGACGCATTACTATGAACATTATACATATCACGAAGTCAAAATCCCACTATTAGTTGAATTCAATTAGTCAGGTACGAAATAATAACTAGTGAATAGATCTCTTTTGATTGACGTCCCTGTCCTAATTGGTCGCTGCAATTCTGACTCCGTAGTACTGGTCAAGGGGTACATGTCAGTTATTGTTGATACCTGATGTGTGTGTCGTGTGAAGTATCCAATCAAGATTCTAGAAGCAAGTTCAAGGCTACGTTTACTGCTAGCCGAACCTGGTCCGAACCTGTAGTTCGGACCTGCCGAACCTGGAGTTCGGACAGGGTTCGGCAGCAGCTATAAATAGGTTGCTTGGTCATTGTTTTGGAGAGGAGTGTGTAGCAGAGCTGAATCTTAAGTATGTGTTTCTGTGGTGAGATTCTCCGAGTCTGCATCTGAGTGTTACTGGTTGTAATTGTTCTTTGATCAGTAAAACAATCGGTTAATTACTTGTTTCGTACCCGTTATAGCTAGATTGAGTAGACGATCCAACGCTCACGAGTTTGCAGATTCTGGTCCATTCGGTATGAATGGGATAGAATGCCATGAGTGGGTAATCAGTTAGTATTCGAATTTGAGGTTCATGGAGATCATTACAATAACAACAACAGTAACCCTAATAATATCAGTCAGTACAAAACTTGACTTGCACCAGACTTTCATCAATAGTGCAAAACTTAACTTACATAAGACTTTTATCAACAGTGTAAAACTTGAATCGCACGAGTCCATTTACGACTAAATCGTGTATGCCTAAAACTGTTTACAACTTATTATCAAGTTAATAAAATCTGTGAACTCATCAACATTATGTTGACTTTTTAAGCTCACGAATTCTCAGATACTTAACCGCTGTTTGCTTGGAATGACATTCATCATTGGGACCTGCATTTTGTTTTGTGTCATAGTCAACACTTAGCGCATTTGGAGTTTTCATCACATAAAATCAATTTGGATCGTCCTACTTTTTAAACTCAACTTTTGTACTTTATAATCTTTGTTTTACTATCACTAATTTCTGCTACAACTTGTAAGACATTGTGTATAAATCAAAACGTCTACTTTTATTTAATTATTTAGAGGTCTTTTAATATATCCACGACTGTGACTCCATGACGTCACACGCCTCCATTCCCGAAAGTTCAGGGTATAACAGATTGGTATCATATCCATAGTTATAGTGAACTAGGTTGCATCAGTAGGACCTAGACTATAACCCTGCTCTGCTAGACTCATTTGTGTGAGCATTCCATGTTGCATCTACTCTGCTTGTATACATTCTTACTTGCTTATAAACTATTTTATGACACAGGAAGTTTATCATAACCTTGTCTACCCCTACTATCACTATTCTGTCTGATTCCTAAATATGAGTACGAACACTCACCCACGACACCCGAGACAGGGACGTCTCCTCAGAACACGCCAGACTCCGAAGATGACATCAATGAACAGAAAGACGCATACGAGCCATGGACTGGCTAGTCACACAACTGTCGATGTTTGTTGTGTCAACTAAAACTACTCCTGTTCTACTTATATAAACGACCCGGTACATATCTCATGCATCCCGTCCAATTAACGACCCATTAGTGATGATCACGCCTAGGAAGCATGCCTTCACACCACATCAAGAAGCGATCTCTCTCTCTCTCTCTCTCTCTCTCTTTCTTTCTTTCTTTCTCTCTTTTTCTCTTTCTTTCACTTTCTTACTGAGACCGTTACTAAGCGGCAACAACTGGCCAATACCCGCCATTGGGACTGGACACTTAACTCCCCGCCAAGAGATGAAGAGAATATTCCCAGCATTCACGAGATTTAAAGAATGCGCCAACTATCGCACCCGTATTAACGGTCTACCTCACAGCTTGGAGATCGGTACGTTTAAAGGACACATTACTATGAGGTGGATCATGCCTAGCCGGTGGATCAACACCTCTGGAATGAGGCATGCACGCGTGACGGACTCACGAGATAAAACCATTTTTCTCGCATTTACACACGAAATGGATCAAGAAGCATGACACCTTGACCGATCATCCCCCGCCCGCCATCTAGGAAAAGCACCAATCACCCGTACACCTGAAATCACTTTTACGATTATGAAGAAATCTTACATGAGTGTATCAATACCATTCAACTAAACGACGCTCAAGAATACTATTTATTTGGCACCTAATCAGACTTATTAGGCTATGCGTCAGAAGACAAGCCTACAACACGGAAGTTGTACGTAGAGAACCTACGCCAGTCTTGTCCATAATAGGGACAAGCAGCCCGACCACTCTGCTCAGAATTTCCGAACGCCCGAAGCACTGGTCAACACGTAAGCACCCAAAACTTATATCATATGGAAGTGCAAGACATCTCAGGAAAGATTGTCCTAGATAATTTAGTGGCCTCAAAACCTTCTTAGCCTTCTTAGATTTATTATACTTCTTAGTATAACATCACTCTTCAATCAATATAGTTTTCTACTTCGTGAGATATGTATAATGTTTTGCTATTTTGTTACGTTTTAATATGTTCTTCTGTTTTTTGCCAGGAAAACTTTTATTAACCATCGGTCATTTGGCCGAATGGTATCCTAGGAGCCATCTTTGTGGAAGGTTACCGGTTTGAGGCTCCACGTTCACGCTTGGGGAAGTTTTATTAGGTTGATTAGGGTTTCTGTTGGGTTTGTGCCAGTGGTATTCGGTTCTCCGGTTATAATTTTTTATTTCCTAGTGCACCGAATATATTACAATTTATAGAAAACGTAATCAGTTGATTATTTTAACTAATCCTTTTAGCAATATTAATCTCATTAATATTTTAGGGCAAATGCAGCGGAAATAAATAACAAAATAAACACAAAGTACTAGTAGCAAAATAACAGGATCCGATCACTGTAACACGTAAACATAGATACAATCAAATCAGATATAACTGTAATAAACAAATATGACAATTTTATATTTTAATGATTGCATAAAATTAAATCTAAACTAAAGATAGTTTAGATATACCAGATTCGATGTTGAACAACTGTTCGAGACACTAGGGAGCAACGAGACTCGTGCTAGTTGACGGCAACCGATCCGGGAGAAAAGACTGTCCCGCGAACTCTTTGTGTACATTGAACGGGTAGCAGCGGAAGCCTTCGCGTGCGACAAGGCTGGGCTTCGAGCAAAAATCCCACGGTGGCAGTCAGCAGATGTGGACAGTGGTTTGTGGCTATCAAAAAAGGTGTTTGGCGGCTTGTGGTTCTCAATTGATTGGATGGATGAGGCGATCAAAAGGAGGTGATCGGTAGTGGTACGAAGGCGGAGAAGGGTGTCGAACGACAGTTCGCGACAGAGGTCAACAATCGGATGAGCGGTGTTCGATCGTGAAGGACGGTGTAGGACCGAGAAGCCGGTTTTTGTCGGAAAGGGGTCGGCCGATATTGAGAGAGAACGAGGGAGGATTGTATAGGTTTTGTCACAAATGACTGACCCCTACAACTACTTTGATCAGTTATATTTATAGGTGATCAAACTCTAATCCTTATCCCTTTATTTTAAAGTCACTCAATTATCCACCGAATTAAATAATGTTATTTTGAAAAAAACTCGTTTATTTTCTTTAACATTATCTAAAAAATATTACTCTTAATAAATCTCATTTATCCAACTAATAATTATTTTTACTAAATAATAATAACAAATAATAGTATTCGTATTATTATCTAACCGAGAATAATTTTAACTAATTTAATAATTAACTTCTGCTAATTATTATTAACTAATTTAATAATAATAATTAATTATTAATTATTATTTAATAAACAGTATAAACAATATGTTTTATCATTTCGTTTCAGTAGAACAATGGTCAATACATAAGCGTGTTAGCTTCTCATTGCCCTCAATGTAACTCTTACAGATTATGACCGAGTCGGGTTCTTGACATTGTCAAGTGTGGACATATAATATCCAACACTCTCACACTTGGACAGATCGTGACAAATCAGTAGAAATAGTTAGGGGTGCTTAGCTGTTAGAGCATAACTCAGTGTCTTGTGTGTTGTATCTAGGTGTAGCTAAAATAGAAGACTTGGTGTCAACTAACCAATCTCCTACCATTGGTTAGGAGCCAGCGAACCAATGGTTTGCTGGATGGTTAGTAGCGAATCAATGGTTAGTTAGTTGGTTTGCTAGTTGATTAGTTGCATACTATAAATAGGTTGAGTTGTTTGGAGATGAAGAACTTTAGCTCATTCATCAACATTTCTGTGTGTGTTTCTATATGTCTATTCTCTCAAGCTTATATCAATACAAATCTCATATGTATTTACTCTTTGATCTCATTTACATCTCGATATCACTAGATTAGTAATCGATCCATCACTTCATGTCTTTACAAGTGGAATCAGAGCTTTCTGGTTTCATTTACAGATCAAAATCTATGATTTTTGAGAGTTTAAGAGATTTCTAGAGAGAGAAAGTAGGTTTTTCATCAATTTTTCTCAAATTCGAGTGTTTCTCGTGTTAAATTTGATTTCTTAGCGTTCCTATTGTGTTTTCGTTGTCTACTGCTGCAAATCACAGTCCAAAACATTCAAATTCGTGAAAATCCAAAATTTTCAGTTTGGTTTGCCAGTTGAACATGTTGGTTCGCCGGATGAGTCCACTGGTTCGCTGATTGGTTCGCTAGGCAATCTTCATCGTTGGTTCATCGAACCATTAGTTCGCTAGCCAATCTTCATCGTTGGTTCGCTAGGCAATCTTCATATTGGTTCGTGGCACTTATCACAGCAAAGCGTTGGTTCGCTGAGTTTCTTTGGTTCGCCAACATTACTGGTCCGTTGGTATTATGGTTCACCAAAGCTTGTTGGTTCGCTGGGATTAAAATTGGTTCGCTGTTGACTTCTAGGTTTGGTTGAATTTTTGGTTCGGGAAAGTTTATTATGGTTCGCTGACTATTGAAGTGGTGTTCAAAGTAGTGTTCACTAAAATTGACATTACTTGGGTTCTGTTTCGAGTTACGGAACCCAATACCAGCCAAAACGATCGTCTCGACGAGATCTATGCTTTTACTCGCCTTATGACTAGTACCCTCTGGTTTGACCTCCAAATTCCATTTCTAAGACCTCCATTTGTACATTTAAAGTTTTTCGATACCGATATTAAAATTTCAACATGAGTGGTCTTCAAGCATTTGCGACAAGTCAAAGTGTACCCAAGTTGTTAAAGCTGGAATATTATCATAGTTGGGTTAAACAATTTGAAGCCTATGTCAGGACAAATATTGTTGATTTGTGGTTGTCCATTAATAAAGAATACATATATCTAAATATTAATGGAGTACCTACACTGCAAAGGTATCTTACATCTGATGAAAGGAAAAGTCTTGAGAGAGAAAAGGTTTTTACGATGGTCACTGTGGTTTTACCAAAGGAGTTAGTACGTCGATTTACAACAAGTTATAACTCTAAACAATTATGGGATGCTATTGCTCAACATTTTGCTGACATTGAGACAGTGAAGATTGATAAATGTTCAACTAAGACTGGTACGAAATCAACTGGTTTAAAATCGGAAAATTCAGCATCTAGTGGTTTAGAATCATCGGGTAATGAGTTTTCTAATAAACGAGATTGTGTTATTGTTCCCAAGACTGAACACATTGATGGTTGTATGACTGATTTTGATTTTGAAACAAGTTCTTGTGCAACATTTGATAAAGGGTATGATAGTTACATAGAATAAGTTAATAAAGAAGTTTCTTCATAGTGTCCAAAGTGTGCTGAACTTGCTAAGATTAATGATGGTTTGTTGAAAGAGAAGAAAATATTGATTGAAGTATGTGAAAAAGCTAAAGCTCAAGCCAAAGAAGCTGCTGAAGATTTTGATGCATTATTTGATATAAGCTATCCAACAGAAATATGAAAGTGCTAATCAGATGGCTGTTGAGGCTGCTGATAAGGTTATCATTTTTCAAGAAGAGGTTTCAAAACTTAGGGATGCAAATGTTCTTCTTTGAGATATAAATGAATATGCAAAAGATAAAAAAATAAAAAAAGATCAAAATTGAGAAATTGATCATTGGAAAATGATGGTACATTGGTTAATGTGACTGACTCACGGATAGAGTAAGTGAAAAGCCATAAGATCATAGGTAGGCTTGGCAAATCAAAAAGTATTCTAATGTGATATACATTAAATCTGATGCTTGACCTAGTAGACAACATCTTGATGCGTATTTCAGGATATCAAGAAAAAGATATCTGAAAAGAAGAATGAGAAGTCACTGTGTATACGTGTGTTCATTTTGCAAAGATTTAAACTTGTTTAATTTTCTTTATTTTCTTAAACGATCGGACTATCTTTGCGTATACGTGAATCTCGACCTGATAGTTGTTCATTTAAGGTTCTGCTTTATTTTCTTTGGTGTGTCGTATAAGTCATCGGACTTTCTTTTCTTATTTTGTTAAACTCGAGGCCTTATATGCGTATCGAAAGATCGACCTTAAGGTAGACGATTTAACGTTCTTATTTATTTTTGCATGGAACATAGTTGACGAGATCATGAATACAAAATAATTGGTGAATTTTACAAGTATAATGTCACTCCCCAACCGACGGCGGAAGATGTCGGGGCACGATGATTGTCCAGATGCACACAACACTAATTGATGTTGCGATATTCTTAATCAACCCATTTCATAAATCATAAGTAAGAAATACAATACATGATATATTTCACAACAAAGAAACACATTAACTTAATTAATTGGGTCAACTAAGTCCGCATGCGATCCTATGGTGTCAACATTCATGGCAAAATATAATCAGACTGTATAACCTACAACAAGTATAAAATAAAGGTCAACTACGAAAAGTTGGTGAGTAAACATAGGTCTAGTGTACTACATAGATTGAAACATAGCGATTCGATGAGTCAAGCGATAATATCCAATCATGATCAGCAAGTCATATAAGTGATGTGCACCAAACCTAGACAAGTAAGGGAGCAATCACCCGGTGCCCAAGCCAAGGCAGACCAAGTGGGTTGTCAACCAATAGATCTATCATTGCTGCCACGGCTCAATGGTTGATGGTACACATGCGATTAGCGAATAGCGATTAGCGATTAGCGAATATCCACACATAGAATCTAACAAGTATCACACAATAGAATATCACACATAGAGCACACAAAATCGCATAGAATTTTCCATAATAAAGAGTTTAGGGTTTTGAATACTGATACATGTTGCACCCTAAAACACTGAAATGAAATAGGGGCTATGAATACTCACCTGACGCGGAGACACAACTTAAAAGTACGACACCACGAAATGAGGGAAAATTAGACTCGATGATAACCTTGACGACAAATCGTGATTGAGTCAAAATAAATAAATAAATAAGTAAAGTGATAATCGTGCCTTAAAATGACACGACACGACACAACCAACTCACGACTCGTTGGTGATTTGGTGAGGTGATACATATGATATGGGTCCAATCCTAAACTAGGGTTAAGGTCAAAGATCCTAATTTGGCTATTTATATAAAAGTCAAACCAAGTCAACCAAAGTCAATTTTCATGGTAATTTAACAAGGTAAATCAAATCTTAACATACAAGATCATATCTAACCTAATCTATCATGGATCATATATATATACTTGAAACTAGCATGGACTTAGTCAAATATAGCATAAATCTAGTCAAATCTACATGATAGTCAGCTTTTGGGCATAAAACAAACCCTAATTAGCACACATGGGTGGATCTAACTACTTTAACACATAAAAGTCCATAATTTGGTGATATCACATATAGATCTAACTTTACATGTCAAGAATATTATAGATCTAAACATTTTAGAAAGTAAAAATGACATCTTGATGATTATGACACACAAATCTAGCCCTAGATGACACACATATTGAGATCAAGTCATTTTAATACATAAAACCCAACCTTGATGAACATAACATATGGATCTGGTCATAAACAACATTCATGAAGTAGATCAAGTCCATTTGAAACATCAAAATGAAATCTTGGTGTGAAAATCCTTATATTTAACCCTAGATGACATGCTTTTTATTGATCTGGTCATTTTGACACATAAAAATCCAATCTTTATCAAAGAAACCTAGATATATAACATATCAATGATTCATCATGTTCTAATCTTAGATCCATAATCAAAATCACAACTTTTATGAAGATCCATACATCAAATTGCATGAAAAACCTAGATCTGTAGAGATTTCATCATGGATTCAAGTGAGATGGCAAAATCATGCAAAAAGGTGGAATCTTTACTCATAGAAACCCTATATCTATCAAATACAGTCTAGATCCATGCCAAAAGTAATATAAAGTTCAGATCTTGATGGGGGTAGAAGAGAAGATTCAAGTTGCTACAACATAGTTTGAAGATCACATACCGAAAGGGGTGATTTTAGCTTGATCCTAAGCAAGAAAGCCTTGATCTTGGACCTCAAATTTTCAAGGAAGATGATCTCTAGGGTTTCCAGCCGTTTAGGTTGGTTTAGGAGTGATTTGGGGGATGATAATGGGGGCTAAAGAGGTTAATGATGCTTAAATACCAGAAATTTAGGGTTTCTGCCAAAAATGACCATGAGCGTACCGCCCTGAAATAATCAATTCTGGGTGTATCGCCCAGAAGTGACAGTCTGGTTCTTAATTATCCATTTCACGATTCGCGTGCTCGATTCTTCATTTTTTAATGTTTTCGAGTCTCGTTTCTTCCCAAATCACTCAATTAAGGGTCCCATCATGTTCATAACATTAAATCCACTCAAAACAATATCAAATATGTCACTTAACTCCAACGTGTGCACAAATTGAGTCAAATTAGGCAATTTTGGTCGGTTTTGGCGGACGTATCGATTTTGGGCAATTCACCATTGATTCGCGACTCGATCAAGTGTGTGATGACTCATGACATGATAATTGATTATTAGACTCATAATAATGTTGAGTTTGATATACGGTGACCAAATATGAGATTCCTGGTAAACGACAAACCGCGTACCGAAATGGCGTAGAAATCAGGAATTGCTTTGTTTTCAATTCGAGACACCCAATTTGATTCCAAATGATTATAATTAAGTATTCGGTTTCGAAAATTGAGTATAAATCATTTAGATCCTTTAGCTAGGGTGTAAACACCCGAAAATTCTTCCGGTTCTTAATAATTTGTAAATCGGTAAATCGCGAATTTTCAAAACAGGTAGGATTTCTCAATCGGGTATTTCGCAAATGTCACAGTCACCCCTACTTTAGGGAATTTCGTCCCAAAATTAGTAGAGACTTTAAAATTTTAGAGAAGATAATACTTAAAAAGGGTTTTACCAATAACCAACACATTTAGACATTTTGAAACCAATATGGAGATGACATAAGCGATTTCACTGAGGATAGGAATATATTCTCAATTACTAAATCAATTATATCGGCACCAAAACTTTACTCGGCCACAAGGGTTATGTTTGGAATGGCGACTAAGGAGAATGGATTGTGATATAACTAATGATCAGAGACATACCCCACACACACATTGTTCTCGGTCCGACTCCCAATGCACCTTAAAGGAATTACTGATGGTTATATATAGGGTGTACCGCAACTAACTTACCACATCTTTAATACCTTTAGTGAGTATTGTTTGTCTTCGGAGAACATCCTATTCTACACAACCATTATCAGGAAACCGAGCTTGATAAGGCGACCAATAGAGACTGAGCGATAGATCTGGTAAATACACTACGACCGAACCAGAATCAACCAAAAGACTACCAAATGTAATGGACCATAGTCTCCCCTACTTTAGGGGCGAGAAAGTGGGTTTAGGAAACTCAGGTGAGTAATAGATGCAACATGGATTTCTTCAAAGTATCCCAAATCAATCACATAGATTCACATAGATTCACCTTGATCACAATGATTCATATAGATTCACATTGATCACATTGATTCACATCAGTCACATCGGTCACATTGATTCATATAGAATCACATCGATCGCATTAATCACATAGAATAAATCAATAATGATAATAATGATAAACAAAAATTTTGGAGCTTCAGACGTCCTATCCAAACAAAACGTCAAGTTCTGGTGAACTAGATGGGTAGCGACCCACATCCGGTTTACCTAACGAGACACGATATCTGGACAGAATCCGAATCAGCCCTTGCTAAAACCTAATACCTATGCCCCGCAACCAATATCGATCGTATGCTAAGCTAGCATCACACACAATCGTCGGTGGCAGCGCGTATGAGTCTCTAATTTAGCAAGGGTAGAGTAATGATCAATACTCGAATTAATAGTACGCAACCAAAAAAATTCAAGTGATGAGCACAAAAGGCTTAAAACCAATGATACCCAAAAGAAGTCGAGTACCATGAACTAAAAGGGAAACCACACATTGGATGCCATGAGCCAATTAGCACTCGCTCGGGTGTCATGACTAGTGTAATCCGAACAGTACATCTTAGAACAACACGACTCCTCTGACTTGGAATGTACCACATGATTTATGTTGTATGAATTCGATGACATAACTTGAATTACATGATCTGAGGCGCATGAATTCGATAACATGAATCGAACAACACATCCCAAAATACATGTATTGATAGCGTGAACCGAGCAACATGTCTCGAAATACATGTACCGATAACAAGAACCAAACAACATGCTTCGAAATACATGCATTGATAACATGAATTGAACAACATGACTCGAAATTTAAGTACCCAATGTTATAGACCGGATAGAATGACTCGAAATACATGAGCCTGATAACATAAATCGAATAGCATGACTCGAAACACGTAAGCCGGATAACATGAATCGAATAGCATGACCCGAAGTACATGAACCCGATAACACGAACCGAATAGCATGACTCGAAGTACATGGGTTCGATAACATAAATCGACTATCATGACTCAAAATACATGAACTCAATAACATGGACTGAATAACATAACTTAAAATATGAGAATCCTGATAACATAAATCGAATACCATAACTTGAAATACGAGAAATCTGATAATATAACCATATCTGGAAATTTAAGATTAACTTGATTAATAGTGATTACCGGTCACATCCACCCATAGTACCCTCCAAATGAGACCAAAGATTTAGAATTAGATGATACACCGAATGAAATAGATTAACGAACCAACTAACGGTCACATAACGATATCATGAAGAAAGACTGAACCACAACCGAAATGATCATCAAAGTCATGCAACAATCAGAGTCGAAACAAAAGATCGAGTCCATAGAACGATGGATATTGAGTCTAAAATTAGACTCATGAGTCAATGGTAAAGTAGTGTCAGGAAAAGCTGGGGATGAAATGGCACGGATCGATCCCACAAACCGAGTATTGAGTTAATCAAGAGTCGAGTTCACGAATCTACCTAGCTAAAACACCACAGAGTTTCTGATCTAAGTACAAATGAGTTTCCCCATGATAGAGATCAAGGACGAGAAATGAGCAAATTCATATACCGCCTATGAGGGTGATCACGAACTTGGAAAAGGGTCGCGATGTGCGGTTGAAACATGGGATCCAAAATCAGACACTACCGCGAATCAAATATAAACAAAAGCTGAGACGCATGATGGGCACAAATCAAGGAGAATTGTTAAACGCGAGATGGATCGTTTCCAGTTCAGAAGAAAGATAGAGACGGAGAAATCTAGTCATTTATTGTGTCAAATGGTTACACCGAAGGAGTATACATCAATGAAGCTCGGGAGAGATTGGACATACCCCTCCTCTCAACACAAAGACAAATGACTAGAAAATCTAAATTGTATAGCTAAGCTTCACCTATTTATAGGTGTTAATGCTTAACGTACTAGACTACCCAGCGTACCATTTGGTACGTTCATTTGGTACGTTGCAACGTACCATCTGGTACGCTTCATGGTATGTTGGCAACCTAGCTATTTCAACAATCTAGACAATTACATAATTCGCACAGTAATGACCACACCCGGAACATGCTCTAACAAATTCCCCCTTGGACATTACTGTCGAATGTAGGTCTTCATTTTCCAGCAATCGTCATCAGTTAGTCTGCTACATCTTAAAATCTCGAACTTCAGCAAACTCCCCTTGGACTGAATATCAGGCATGCAGGAAACAGTTCAAATCGTGTACAATCTCCACAACCAACAAAGTTCCCCCTAGCTTCAAGCACAACCATCCAATTGGAACCGGCATATATGATAATGATTCACTTCATCAGTTGTTAAAGACATCCACGAACATCACTGCATGTTGACAACAATTCATAATCTTCACAAACTTGTAATACATTCTGATCTTTATGAAAACCAACACGATCAGCATATTCAATCATAGAAATTCCCCCTCAGCATGAAATACATCCCAATATATAACTCCGGTAAACGAATATCTCATTGTAGACTGGAACCTCACCAAGTCTTCACAACTCAAGAAAGTATTGGGCATATGACAGAGAGTTCCAAACCATAATCGAAAACTATGACATATCGGTTTGCACGGACATCAGAATACATCACCTTTCCATGAAGATCACAAATTACCATCATCCTTGAACTGACTGCTATTGAATATTCATATTTTCCGCTTTTTATCAAATAAAACTATACTTTGAAATTTTCATGGGTCCCAACTTTCCCCCTAAACATGTGACATATTCAAGTCCCGATTCCAACCCTGCAAGCATTATGTTCTTCAGGTAGCTCGCAATGGAATCACATAATTTATGTTTGTGTAGAAAGATAATCTCCGACGAACGTTCCAAAGTAATCACACCCCTGTTTCTGAATCTCTGTCTATCATCAGAAACTTGTTTTTGAATATATGCCCACCATCAAAAACCGTGACTACCCACAAACATCTTTCAGAAATTCGACGACTAATTCATGATAAGCATCGAAATCTGGTAACTCTTGATTGTAAATTCACAGCTACCGAATCAAGGGTAAACTCGATAACTGATTTGTTCTTTGAAATTCTCATGAACTCAACATATTCTTTAAAATAACCCCCAGATATTTATTACTGGTTAACGGGGGTTCGAGGGCAGTGCCCCCGAGAAGCGGGGTCCAAGGGGCAGAGCCCCTGGATGGGGCCGTGCTGCCAGGTCAGCGCAAAAAATTATTTTCTGAACAATATTGCTTCACTAAAAACGCATTAGATATTTGCGTACCAAGCATAACTGCTCCGGACCACTATGGTACGCTCGATGAAGATTCACATGCGTACCACCAGAGGACCATGGTATGGCGGAAGAACACACTGGTACGATGGTTGAAGATTGCCTTGCGTACCACCAGCGTACTAGTGACGTACCATCACTCAAAAACGCAAAAATCTTTAATTTTACTCCAGATTTAGAATTCATCGAATTTCTTCACTCAATCACTCATATTAGGTGCAAAACTGACTTAGAAAGCTTCGGTTTATCAAAAATCAATCTAAAACTCACTGAATCTCACCTAATTGAACCTTTTAACGTCTTAAGAACTTCAAAAATGAAAATAGGATATGGAAATTAAGCCAACGGCTCTGATACCACTGTTAAAACGCGATACGGATCGTTTCCAGATCAGAAGAAAGATAGAGACGGAGAAATCTAGTCATTTATTGTGTCAAATGGTTACACCGAAGGAGTATACATCAAAGAAGCTCGGGAGAGGTTGGACAGACCTCTCCTCTCAACACAAAGACAAATGACCAGAAAATCTAAACTGACAAGCTAAGCTTCACCTAGTTATACGTAAACTGCCCAACGTACCAGACTACCCAACGTGCCATCTGGTACGCTACAGCGTACCATCTGGTACGCTTCATGGTACGCTGGCAACCTAACTATTTCAACAATCTAGACAATTACATAATTCGCACAGTAATGACCACACCCGGAACATGCTCTAACAAGATTTAACACAATGGACGAGATGAAACCCATAAGGAGAAACAATCACGCAGAGGCGAACGGTTTCCCGAGGGTTAGAGACAATAAGGTGACTAACAACTGGAGTCGCACAATCATATAGGCAATGTGAAAGTTGATTTGGTGAATGGGAGGAAGACCCAATGTATCTTCGGATGTCTCCGATTCCCAATTCATTATGATTAACTTCCACAATTTTGGGTCCTAACTGCATGCGTTCCATACGCAAGTAATTGTGGACATGAGCCAACATACTGGTTTATCGTCAAGGATTGCCGGAACCTGAGTGTCCTGCGAGATACGAATGATTTCATTCAAAGCTAAAAGATTCTTAATGATAACTGAAATAAAACTTCGAGGGTACACAACGATGAGTGAAAGAAAAAGGGTCTGTAGGTGCTAACGGTGAAAAATGCTGAAGAATGAACATCTACGAGTTAGGTCGCGAAGCAGCCATAACTCAATGGTCATGAAGACCAAACTTCGAATGAATAGATTCGATACCGGTACGTGTATAAGGTTATCTACTCGAAAGGTCGTAAAGTCATAAACTCATAAACTCATACACATGTAATCGCGTAAACATGTGGACTTGTAAACTCATAAATTTCCAAACGGGTAGACTCCCTGACACACATACCTAGGGGATACACGAGATATAACAACCAAAGGTATTTTAAAATGGTTAACTTGACATTTTTAACAATAAAGTAGAGTCATGTGTGCGTAGGCTCATAACCCGCTTATGTGCCCGCTTGTTTGCATGTATGCGTGTAATCCCGTATCCACACAACCTGTAAACTTGCGAACCCATCAATGAGAATTCACCCGATGTACACATAACGATAATGATTATATAAGGAATAAAAGATTCAGAAATCCAAACGAGACAACACATAACCAAGTACATAAGTGCATAAAAGAAAGAGAGCAATAAGGTTTCAAACGACATCAAAATAAAGGAAGTCACTACATAGAAAGTCAACGATTTCAAACGATTACAAAGCATCAACATAAGACTCATCAAACAATATCCGAGCGGAAAGATCCAGCATGGGGTCCACAGACAGCATTTCCGTTTACGGCAGCGTTATCGTTAGCTAACAACGGATGCGCCAAAGGAATACGATCAGGGGCACCAAAGTAATAGCAATCATAGGTGGAGACAAAGGCAGTATGGCGAACAACAAAGGCTTGAGCAGGCATGGGCACCACCGGTTGAAACATTTGAGGCTGAGCTCGAGCTGGCTAGTGATTAGTGCTCCCGAGATGGCTGGGTCGGCGACAGATGCCCACATGATGACCGATAAGGACACAATTCGAGCATTTCCAACATGAAAGGTGGGTAGGGTGATGATGGTTGCACCGATTGCATAAAGGGTGAAGTTCAAGGCAGGGCTTCTTTAGTTGTGGCGCAACGGGAACACCTTGAATGATAGGAGGTGCAGAGATAGCAGCATCAATTAGAGCAACATGAGATGTTGCCCTAGCGGTAAACTTAACCTTTCGCTCCTTCTTGCGAACTCTGGTAGAGGAGGACCCAACACCCGAGTTTCCTTGTGGTAGATCGGTAGGGTTTCCAGAGTCTTTGCACTTAGAAGAAACGTACGCCTTATGGCGTTTGGAAGGACATGCGGGTTCTGTAGCGGGAGCATTGCCATTGAGAGCTTGTTGGACTAAAATAGGGAGGACAGGCGTCACTTGACGTGTAACCTCTCGAGCCACTAGACGGTTGCGGCGACGACTATGACAATCCATGTTGAGAAAAGAAAGGAACAATCATGAGGTAATGGGTACATTAGAGTGAGTGATCGATTTAAAATCATGAGACAACTGATTATGATAAATCATAGAATTCTGAGAATCATAATAGAAAATCATAAAATCACCGACATATAAAACGAGAAATTAGGCTGAAATCCATTTAGAACATAAAAGGTTAAGTGTGTGGCAGTGTAATGGTGTAACTCAGATTATTAAAAATTTTATATACAACGCGTAAAACACGAAATCGAACGAGTTTTGAAAAACATATGGAATGGCCCTTATTTCCTGATTGGGAAACTACAACCGTGACTAATCAGAGTAAGATCCTAGTGTTTGACATGCTTTGGCCTAATAGGTTTCGGCACTCTCATCGGGGTGTCCCAGGTGAGCGTCCGTGTCCGTCAATTCGAAATTGTATGCAACGCTTTTCTAGACAAAGACCTTGACTACCGGTGCTTCCACCCTTCCAACTACCACATGTCAATCACCAAGACCCCGTGTCCGACGAGATCATAAATTCGAAATCAACATCCTAAATGGTACGTAAGGCACCAATTCTAAGGAAAGAGGCTAGGAAGCCTCAAGTGATTTGTGTATAGGTGCGTGCTAATCGATAAAGGCAATAGTTAAACAGGCATGATTAAGAAGCAATTATAGGACATATAAATCATATAGGCATGTTATGTGTGACAACCCGTCTGAAAAATCAGGTCAAACTCTATTCGTTGACTATATTTACATACGTATATATATCTGTACTTGACGTAAGTTAGTTGCAGCGTTAGTAAATCTATGCACAAAACGTCCACCCTTGACAAATTCCCACGTTTGTAGAAACATATAACCTTGTTAAACAGAAAGGTTCACCGTGAGATCGGTGGAATTTTAATAACAAGAAAAATTAATATAAAAAGCAACTTTTATATTTTCTCCAACGGTGTCACGAGAAATCACACCGACACCCGGCAACGTTTAGGAGAATATTTCATTTAAAACTATTGCTGGTTTAAATCACGAAATATTCAAGCTTAGATGCGGAAAGGACGAACTATTTATCCTCACGCGGATGCGCGACTTAATAAATTAATAAAGCCAAGAATTCTAAATAATTCAAGTTAGTTCAATCAATAATTATTTAACTATATTATGATCTCATAAATTATTTGGCAACTCGTCTCGATCAAAACCGTGGAACGGTTCGGCTTAAAACGCCCGTTTACCAAATTGGGCCCGACCCGGACCAATAAAGCAAATCGAATAAACCAAGCCTAAAACACAGCCCGACAAGTCAACCGACAACTTAAATCCATAACGTATCCCGTTTGGCTAATTTTAGTAACTAACAGGATTAACCGCGTCAAAAACGGAGAAGGCCTCGTATACCGGCTCGACACGAGCCATACCCGGCCCAACAACCGTTACTCTAAATTTTCGGCCCACATAAAACCCATCAACTTAGTGGTTATTATTTTATGACTACTCTAGAAATATAGTTGCGGTTTTTATAAAACTAGGGAGATTAGTGAGACTTTTATAAAAACTAATACCCTTAAATCACCTAAAACATCTAATTAACCTAACTTAATTACCCTAACCTTGGTTATGAGTTGTCCTAACCATGATTAAGAATTAAGACATGTGGGTAAAGGACATGAGGCCATACCATCTTCTCTACACCCACACTCCACTAACCAATTCAAAAAACCACATCTCCCTCTTCCCATCTCCATGACCAGCCACCCTCACCACCACCCTCCTCCACCGGCGACGACACCCACCGCCACCCGCAGCTGCTGCTGCTGCCCTCCGGTAACCACCACACACCACCACCGCTCGCTACTCCTCCTCCCTCTCCCTCCCTTCACAACACCCGAAGCCACCACCACCGCCACCTTTCATCATCATCGTCACCCGACATCACCCCCACCCCCGTCCGTCGTCATCACCACCACCGAGAACCACCATCATCGCCACCACCAACACTCCCTCACTCTCTCTCGGCGAACGGTCACCACTCTACCACCTTCACCGTCATCGTCTACCATCACCACAACCACCTGAATTTCCGTCTCCCGACACCTCCACCGCCAACCCCACCCTTAGCCGACGTCATCATCATCGGCGTCAACTGCCGCCACCACCGCCAACAGCCGCCGCCACCGCCACCGATTCCGATCACCGTCACCACTAGGACTTGGCCATTGTATGCTCCTAACCTCCTTTTCTTTACATTTCCTACATAAAATGTGCACCGATGAAACCCTCGAGTCTTGATGATCTAATTCTTCTCTCGGGTTTAAAACCCACATGAAATGATAAGCTTTTCTTCCTTTCTTTGAAGCATTCCATGGATTAAACTACATTATGATGCCCTCGGGGCTTAAAATTGTCACAAATGTGGGTCTCGAGTTAAAGAAACCGAGTGATGAGCCGAATGGCATATCCGGTAGTATTTACACTCAAGATTTAGACATGAAATGATACTTTTACACTTCTCTTTGGTTTATAACTAAGAAACCCTAAAATGAGTATGAAAACCCAAGACAATCTTATGATTTACTAACTTGAGTTATATATGTTCAAGAAAACTTAAACAATCGTATGAAATGAAACTCAACAACAAGATATTTACTTAACACACAGTTATAGATTTACTACAAAACTCATTATGTGTTAGTAAATACTCATATTGGTTAAAATCTTGATGAATCATGTTTGTGGTGAATAACAAATGGACATAACACATGTTGGATGGAAATCATGTAAAATATGGAAACTTATCTTAAACCATCGGACCTATGACTTAAAAATGGTAAGAAAACCATGAACGGGTAAATGGTGACCAAGGGTCGGACCTATCTTGAGTTTTAGAAAAACAAAGACTAACAAAGGACTTCACTTAGAAATAAATTTCTTATGACAAATTTACTTGTCTAAATATTTGACCAAGCTTTTAGTAAACAACTAAACGAGTTAACTATTTAAATTCACTTAAAGACATAGCATAACCCGATACGAATAATATCGGGTAAAAGCTCAACATTTATATAATAATAAACGATTATTATTATTCGATTCATTTCTAAACAAATGAAACCCTTTCGTATTTATTTTCTTCAATGTTTAAGGATAGACTAAGTTAAACGCATTTCTATTAACTCGTTTATGTTTATTTTAGTTTCAAATTCACTCACGGTCCGGCACACCATGGCTCACCCAACTCCCAGTTGAAATCTTTTTTTTTCTATTCCAACTACGAGTTTTGATTTAAGGAAATGTCGAAATATATAATACACATTATTATTTATCATGACAAATGAAAAATACTATATGTATTAACCTAACGAACCATCAAACGACTTAGAACTCATACTTATCATATGTCTGAACACCATTGTAACACACAAATATTTATTTTAAAATAAATATTTCCAAACGTACTTTCCAAACGTACGAACGGGAATAATTTGTCAAGACTCGACCCGGATCATTGGTTAACTAAAAACGTTCTCCAAATAGATCACGACCTAAGACTTGTTCTACTATTAATGATATTAGGACTCAGTTGCTCCCACCTCGTATCAGCTAATCGATCATTCACCTTAAAAAGGTGAGTTTCACGGCCCCTTTCCTTTAAACTATTTTAAATACTATAGGGGAGAAATCATGATCAAAAAAATCTCATACTTGATATTATGGTTCTACTGTTATGCCTTATTGATTATCTGTACTTTCATACCCCTTTATAGTAATTTGTTATACAACATATTGCTACAAATCCCACCAACAATTGATTTCAATTAGAGCCTGTATCGAAACGATAACTAGTGAATAGATCTATATGGGTTGACAACCCTACCCTATTTAGTAGCTCCAATTATGACTCACCGGTAACAGTCATGGGGTACATGTATGTTATTCCTTGCCATTGGTATTTCTTAGGGGAAGTTACCATAGGTGGTTAAATCTGTTAGTGTTTGAAATCAAGGTACAGGTCGATCAATGCAACGACGGGTAAACCCTTATAATATCTCGTACATCAAACAAACATTTACAAATACATTTTGTAGAGTCCAAAACCTGTGAACTCACCAACATTATGTTGACCTTTTAAACTCATATATTTCTCAGGTAACTAAGAATCGCTCTCGGTATGCAAATGGGAAGTCTATCATCTACTAGGGCCTGCATTAGGAATGGAATCATGGTCACCCCTTTTGCTATTTAAATAAATAATGAACACTCGTAATTTCTATTTAAATGTATCGTTTTAAACTTGGAAGACAATGTTATCTTTTATTAAATCCGCTACAATCTTTGATAACTATTTGGTTTTCAAACGTAAACGAAACTGGTAAGAGTCGTTCCTTGTATCCACGACTATGACCCCATGACGTCACACGCCCACGTAATCGGTAACATCGGGGTGTGACATTATGCATGAGGCACTCATGCAGGACACCTAAGGCAATAGTCTAGGTCAAACCGTTTCTAATAACCTAGATCCCTATAGCCCTGGCTCTGATACCAACCTGTCACACTCCAACCGACGGTGGAATATGTCGGGGCGCAATAATTGTCTACATGCACATAACACTAATTAATGCTACGATATTCTTAATCAACCCATTTCATAAATCATAAGTAAGCAATACAAGACATGATATATTTCACAACAAAGAAATACATTAACTTCATTAATTGGGTCACACTAAGTCCGCATGCGATCCTATGGTGTCATCATTCATGGCAAAACATCATCAGACTGCATAACCTGCATAATGTATAAAATAAAGGTCAACTATGAATAGTTGGTGAGTAAACATAGGTTTAGTGTACTACATAGATTAAAACATTGTGATTCGATAAGTCAAGCAATAATATTTAATCATGATTAACAAGTCATATAAGTGATGTGCACCAAACCTAGACAAGTAAGGGAGAAATCACTCAGCGCCCAAGCCAAGGCAGGCCATGTGAGTTGTCAACCAATAGATCTATCATTGTTGCCACAACTCGATGGTTAATGGTACACATGCGATTAGCGATTAGCAATTAGTGAATATACACACGTAGAATCTAACAAGTATCACACAATATAATATCACACATAGAGCACACAAAATCGCATAAAGTTTTGCATAATAAAGAGTTTTGGGTTTTAATTACTGATACATGTTGCACCCCAAAACATTGAAATGAAATAGGGGCTATGAATACTCACCTGATGCGGAGACACAACTTGAAAGTACAACACCACGAAATGAGGGAAAAGTAGACCCGATGATAACCTTGATGACAGATCGTGATTGAGTCAAAATAAATAAATAAATAAGTAAAGTGATAATCGCGACTTAAAATGACACGACACGACACAACCAACTCACGACTCGTTGGTGATTTGGTGAGGTGATACATATGATATGGGTCCAATCCTAAACTAGGGGTAAGGTCAAAGATCCTAATTTGGCTATTTATATAAAAGTCAAACCAAGTCAATGAAAGTCAACCAAAGTCAATTTTCATGGTAATTTAACAAGGTAAATCAAATTTTAACATAAAAGATCAGATCTAACCTAATCTATCATGGATCTTATATATCTACTTGAAACTAGCATGGACTTAGTCAAATCTAGCATAAATCTAGTCAAATCTACATGATAGTCAACTTTTGGGCAAAAAACAAACCCTAATTAGCATACATGGGTGGATCTAACTACTTTAACACACAAAAGTCCATGATTTGGTGATATTACATATAGATCTAACTTTACATGTCAAGAATATTATAGATCTAAACATTTTAGAAAGTAAAAATGACATCTTGATGATTATGACACACAGATCTAGCCCTAGATGACACACATATTGAGATCTAGTCATTTTAACACATAAAACCCAACCTTGATGATCATAACATATGGATCTGGTCATAAACATCATTCATGAAGTAGATCAAGTCCATTTGAAACATAAAAATGAATTCTTGGTGTGAAAATCCCTAGATCTAACCCTAGATGACATGCTTTTCATAGATCTGGTCATTTTGACACATAAAAATCCAATCTTTATCAAATAAACCTAGATCTATAACATATCAATGATTCATCATGTTCTAATCTCAGATCCATAATCAAAATCACAACTTTTATGAAGATCCATACATCAAATTGCATGAAAAACCTAGATCTATAGAGATTTCATCATGGATTCAAGTGAGATGGCAAAATCATGCAAAAAGGTGGAATCTTTACTCATAGAAACCCTATATCTATCAAATACAATCTAGATCCATGCCAAAAGTCATATAAAGTTCAGATCTTGATGGGGTAGAAAAGAAGATTCAAGTTGCTACAACATAGTTTGAAGATCACATACCAAAAGGGGTGATTTTAGCTTGATCCTAAGTAAGAAAACTTTGATCTTGGACCTTAAATCTTCAAGTAAGATGATCTCTAGGGTTTCCAGCCGTTTAGGGTCGTTTGGGAGTGATTTGGGGGAGGAAAATGGGGGCTAAAGTGGTTAATGATGCTTAAATACCTGAAATAAAATGGGGGCTAAAGAGGTTAATGATGCTTAAATAGCTGAAATTTAGGGTTTCTGCCAAAAATAACCACGGGCGTACCGCCCTGAAATAATCAATTCTGGGCATACCGCCCAGAAGTGACAGTCTGGTTCTTAATTGCCGATTTCACGAGTCGCGTGCTCGATTCTTCGTTTTTCAATGTTTTCGAGTCTCGTTTCTTCCCAAATCACTCAATTAAGGGTCCCATCATGTTCATAACATTAAATACACTCAAAATAGTATCAAATATGTCCCTTAACTCCAACGTGTGCACAAATTAAGTTAAATTTGGCAATTTTGGTCGGTTTTAGCCGACGTATCGATTTTGGGCAATTCACCAACGATTCGCGACTCGATCAACTGCATGATGACTCATGACATGATAATTGATTATTAGACTAATAAAAATGTTTAATTTGATATACGGTGACCAAATACGATATTCCCGGTAAATGAGGAATCGCGTACCAAAATCGCGTAGAAATCGGGAATTACGTTGTTTTCAATTCGACACACCCAATTTGATTCCAATTGATTGTAATAAGTATTCGGTTTCGAAAATTGATTATAAATCATTTAGATCCATTAATTAGGGTGTAAACACCCGATAATTCTTCTGGTTCTTAATAATTTATAAATTAATTAATCATGAATTTTCAAAACGGGCCGGATTTCTCGGTCGGGTATTTTGCAAATGTTAAATATCATCACATGAAAAGTATGTGAAGCATATCTGAATTTTTCTGATAGTGTGGGGTGCACTGGTCAAAGAAAATTAATAAATACCTTAACATATCCAGATGTTATGAGTATGATTCTGCCTGAGTTTAAAGTTAGACAAATTATATCTGCAACCGACATGGCTTATACGCTACAATAATTGAAACTGAAGTGTAAATCAGCATGTTGTGTCAACATGATCCCATATAGTGATCTTTCTTAGAAAAAAAATAGAGTGTAATTCTGTATTGCATTTACATTTTCACTTCAGAAAAAAAATTCGGTGTGTTTTAGCATAAGTTTGAAAATCAAAAAGATTTTAGGTTTGTTTTGATATAAACTTTCTAAAAGCCAAAAAGATTTTGTTACTTATTAGTTTTCGATCGACACTTGATACAAAACCAAAATTTCAAAATCAATATCTTGGATTCTCAAAGAGAAGTTTTTGCGCCTAGATTAAATTAATTTATAGTAAAAAAAGGAAAAACCGTACTTTTTTCTTCAAAAGTTGCTGGTTCTGTGTGTTAAGGCTCAAGAATGGTGAAAGAGGGAGATTGAAGTATCTTTTACAAGTGGATCTTAAATTTCTAAAGTTGATCAAGTCCTGATCCAGCCATGCAAGCTCTGTTTCTAGCAAGACATTTCAAGTTGAAAATCTTAGGCAAGAATGTTGAAGATTGAAGACTAGAGTTTTGTTAAGACACACGTAAAGGGGGAGTCTGTTAGAGCATAACTGAGTGTCTCGTGTGTTGTATCTAAGTGGAGCTGGAATGGAAATCTTGGTGTCAACTAATTAAGCTCATAACCATTGGTTAGGAGCCAGCGAACCAATGGTTAGCTGGATGGTTAGCAGCGAACAAATGGTTAGTTGGTTAGTTTTCTGGTTGGTTAGTTGCATACTATAAATAGGTTGATTTGTTTACAGATGAAGAACTTCAGCTCATTCATCTATTTTTCTGTATGTGTTTCTGTGTGTGTATTCTCTCAAACTTATATCAGTACAAATCTCATTTGTATTTACTCGTTGATCTCGTTTACATCTCGATATCACTAGATTAGCAACCGATCCATCGTTCCATGTCTTTATACTAGCTACATATGGTTTGTCCCAACCAGTCATGACACTTTAAGTCAACAACCAAGGTATATCTTGTTGTCTCACAACATGATTTATTAGATTTATGGTAATTTCAATTAGTCAGTCTTCCCTTCTGTGTATGACAACAATCAAACGATAAGACACGGGTTTAATTCATTCTTATCATATGTTCGATCATTTTATTTCTCGATCCAGTTTTGAAGTGTTCCAAATCAAACACATAGTAAGTTTGGGTAAGACCTTACACTTTAACACTTGGAATAAATAAGAGGGCCATGATGTCTAGCCGTTGCACTATTAATTGTTAGAGCATATTCTGAGTATGTCATGTGATGTATCTAGTTGTAACGTGTTATTTGGTTGTGTTGTGAGTTTGACAACCAATGAACTAGCTAGCAAACTGCCAACGAACTAGCAACGAATCACTAGTTCGTTGGCTCAGTAACTAGTATATAATGTTAGTTGTTGGTCATTTCTCACAGAACAGAGAGATAGCTAAGTGTGAACTGTGTGTTCTGGTGAGAGAGTATGTTTTAGTTGTTATCAGAGTCTTGTATTAGGTGTTTGTCATCGATCAATACAAAGATTCTTATGTACCTTGTGTGTTCAAGTCTTTGACTTCTTGATCTTGATGCCATAAGCTTGTAGACAATCCGATCTGCGTATTTACATTAATGCAAGATTACGGAATCCCGTATTGACATACAGGTCCAACTAAACTTCTGGTCTATTCCCAAAAGTAGCCTTTATGATTGGTAGTTACGCGACAACGGTTGACTACAATCAAAGAATAGACCCTGGTAAACGGGAGGTAGCACATGCATCTTAGGTCTAAGGATACAAATGAGTATACCATTAAATCAAATTCATCTTATGAATGAATCCATGAAGATGATTCGATGCGGTTTACGTCCAGTGTCATTTTCCAATGAGGCCTGTGGGTCTGGATTGTCAAATAATTTGAGTCCAAAGTCAGAATAGTCTTAATTCAGATTCGTTCCCACGATTCTGATCGACCACGGACAATTTAGAATAATAATAATATGATTATTCATGGAAGTTTAAATGTATTAAAATCGAACACAGTTATAGAATTCAGAATTTGTTTTAACTCTTTAAAATAAATATGAATGATTAGGTATAACTATTAAAGTCCGTACATCCAAATACTAAATCAAACTACTGGCCCACGCGCTAGGTGCATTACATCACCAAAGGGATGTAACAATTGATAAACAAAAGTCATTTGAATTTTATGTCAGGTTTGATGTTGTGTTTAATATTTCTTATTTCATTGAATGTTTCTCTACTTCCAGTATTTTATCCTGAATAATGGAGTACTCTCAAGTGAAGTTTGCTCTTGTGATAATCTTAATGTCCTTAGTGCGCATGACAATATTTTGTGTTATCACAAACCTGTCTTGGTTGATTAAACTTGAATCAGCTCAAGACCTAGAATAAACAACTTCATTCAAGAAACACATTCACATGAGATGGCATTTGAATTTATGATGGAATCCTCCAATTAAGTGCAAATTTATTTAGTACAGTCCGCTGTAGTGATATTGTTCCAACTTTATCATTGTACAACGACTTACAATGGTAATAATACTATATCTACATATGGTATTTATCTTTTGTTTAAAATTATAATGATTTCAAACTAGCCCTAGAAGTGACTTATCTCAGTGGATCTTCATCTAGAGTCTATATTTAAGCAAGTAACTTCTTGATAAATGATGGGATTTTAAATCCAAGTTTACTTTAACTCTTAAATTGAACTTTTACTTTTAGTATGAAACAATCATGAAAATGATTTTATCATAGTGCTCCCACTTGCCTTTTATAGATATAGCGTTCTTTAAGATCATCATTTCAAATCTTTAGGAGAGTGGCAAGGTAAACCTTGTTTATCCATTATAGTCCTTTAGTGAGACTTATTAAACTCGTAAAAAGGTACAAGATTTTTTTTTTAATATTTTATGAAAATTTTGTGTATAAATGATATCTTAATTTTATGACACTAGGTCATATCAGATGCTATATCTGATTTTAAATTGACGACTCTATTTAAGATAATGGATTGTGAAAGGTCCTTAGATAATTATGGAGATTATCAATTTCCATTAGAATCAATTCAGAACGCTTACACTTTCTGGTTATAGCAACAACTCTTTGTTGATCAATTGTGTAGTATCTATGTATAGAATTATTGCCCTTGAACTTTTCAAGTGCATCTATACTTATTTTCTGTCCTTTTGAAGTCTAAGAGTGGAAAATATTTCCTTTCTCTAGATGGAGCATTAATACGTTAGAATGATAGAAATAATATATATGGTCAAGTATAGTTAATAGCAAGAACTCCTCTTGTTACTATACTTGAGAAGGCAAGGGATGGATTATTAAATTACGTTGGTTATTTTGGGTGATCAGGCATACAGTTTCCTATTAATTAAGCTTCAAATCTTTATGTTTTTGTTCCTAGATGTTATAACCTCCAGGGTTCAGCAGGTTTGTGAACTTTATGAATAATTACTTGAGCACATTAGTTCGATTATAGGAATGCTAAGATCTTAGGTATCTAGGATCATTTAACCAAAATGGTGGTTTATATGATTCTATTTAAGGATGGTATTAGCAACTTTATTTAATCAAGCGCTTGATTAAGTCAAGGGATTTTAATTGCTCAATTTATAAACGTATTTCTACATACACTCATAAAGTTGGACATGTTTCATTGTTTTAGACATATTAAGATAATGCATGATAATGTGCAGAATCTTAATTTCTCATTGATCATCTCACTTAATGACTGAAGCGATTATTAGACTAATCATGGTTACATGTAGTAGTTACCAAGGATGTGATATCCTTTATTTGCATATGATGTAAGCTTAGTCAATGAATCATATTACCAGGCACAAAGTAATGTTATTTATGGTTTTGAACCAAGACCTTTGAACACTTATGAGAAAATAGCTCAATTGTCTAAAATATCAGTAAATAATAAGAAAGCAAGAATCTAATGTAAAAGCAAAGTATTCAAGCAAAGCGTGGTTCAAAACAGGAGAATAAACGTATTCATCCTAGTCGCAACTAGGAAAAAACAAACTAGTGTTTTAAGAATACGACCAAGTTTAATTATGGAGCACTAGCATAATCATAGTTGCCAATCTTGCAAGGTGCATCACGTCCTCTTGGCTCATGTTTCCTTCATTTTCAGGTTCCTGCAAAATATAAGGTGCTTTCGCATAAGTATTTTGGAGGGTACAGTAAAAATTTATAACATAAGGTTAAATACCTCTAGGAGTGCTTTCACCATTCTTTTGTGCTTTGATCTTGGCATGATATTCGGGACATGTCTTTTCTAGTGTCCATCTTGTTTCATTCAAATCATTGGCGCTGATCAGGCGGCGATACTTTAGCATACTTCCTTCCTTCTTTGGTATCGTTATCCTTGGTAGCAACAGCCTTTCCCTTACCCTTCTTACCATACGATTTCTTCTTGGCATCAGGCTTCTTAACACCAGCGGACTTGACCGCCAAGACTACGGGAGCCTTGGAGTTGGTGGCAATGTTGATCTCAGTTGTTTTCTGTGACAACCGCCAATTTTCCAGGTTAACTCCGTTAACAACTTGTGTTATGTTTCGATAACGTCCGTTACTTCCGTTAACTAGAATAGTTACACGAGTGATGCACATGAGTCTAGACGTCGGTTAACTTACTTGAATAATTATATTTTATGATTTTATGTGAATCTTATTTTATGATTTCACAAAAACGTTTTGTCATTTTATGTGGCGATTATATCTATTATTACGTGGTATATATGCATATATATATATATATATATATATATATATATATATACGCACGTCGCTTTATGATTTATGTGACGATGTGTCACGAAATCGTACGAAACGGTCCTATAATTTTATAAATAATTAGAGATTATATCCATGATTTTATTTGGTCGTTTAAGTTTATATTTCTCATAAACGCTACACATTATACAGTGTTGAGATGCATACACTCGTTTGATCATCGTTTACGTTTTTTTCCTGTAATCCTTCGTTAGTCTCGTTATCCTTTTATAAACCCGATGGACTATTCTCGCCAATTACTAAATATGTGACCGTTATTGCAATTACCCAAAACATTGTGTCACCTTGTAAATTGTTGAGGGACTGATTATGTCAATTGCCCATAGTCACATAAATGACATTTACGTACTGTAAATCATGAATCGGTTTCGACCGATCAACATACTCATCGTTGGTTTCAATTGGAGCTAATCAATCCCCCATTCAAGTCTCATTTGATTGCAAGAACCATTTTTCTATTCAAGATACGTTCAATTGAGAAACACACAGCCTTTCTCAAGCTCTCACTCTCTCTTTCGTCTTTTTTCATTTTTCGGCGAACTCGGAAATTTCGACTTAACAAGCACTGTTTCACCACCTCTCTTACACCACGGCAGTCGCCTCCCTCTGCTGACCAGCCCAGTAGCAACAATTTTGGGAACGAAGAACGTCAAGTGTTCAAGTCGAGATTCTCGGTTTCTTTTTTCGGCATCTAAAACGTGTCAAAACTCATCTCCGATTTGAGGTAAGCATATTCATATGCTAGTCGCACGTTCCCCTTCTATTTACTTTCGGTTTCGCGATTTTCCGGTGACCGGAATAAAACTCCGGCCACCGGAGTTTTGTTGAAGAAGATGATGACTGGTCAGGATTGGTTAAATACTAAACTGACTGGTTCATAGCAGAATCGCGCCTCTAGCGCAGTTGGTTAACGGCGTGTGTTGGGGACCTAGAGGTCCATGGTTCGAACACCCCTTAACCCCAAATCTTTGTTTTTGTTTTAATCCCTAAAATATCCAGTTCTGTAGCCATGTGATTAAAACCAGCGGATCGCGAACCTGTTAACAAAACCCAGCTCTAGCCCAGTGGCTAGGGCGCTGTTCTGTAACCTCCAGGTCACGGGTTCGAGTCCCGTGACCCCCACTTTTGTTATTTTATTTTATTTTAAGTGTTTTCAAGCATTACTTGGTCCAAAAACCCTAAAACTACTAATACATGTTTATCAAATCTATACTCGTGATATTCGTTGAACTTTTATTATTATGAAAACATTATTATTTAAAAGAATTAAAATTGTATAGTCTCGTTATTAGTTATAAAAAAAATAGTTTTATATATATGAGTATATACATATATATATTTGATTTATGGTCATGCAAACGTTTTAAATATTTTCCTTAAACTCTCGGAATTTTTACACGGCATATAAATATATATTTAGGACGCTTTATTTTTCGCACTCCTGACTACGCCTCGATATTTATATCTACGAATATATATATTCACCGATGATCCCTATATTTATTATTTGGGATAACTTACGCAGATTGATTTTCGTAAATCCTTGTGTTTTTTTTATTTAAGTGTCATCTTGACTACTTTCGAACAAACGATTTTCGTCACAAATTGAAATTTGTCATCTACGTCACATATGGATTTACTTGTCAAATTAAACTGTCGTCTAGGCTATGTTACTCATGTGCGAACACACACACTTACATATGTAAATTCAATAGGTGCTTGGTAGTTACGCAAGACTCGGAGTCTTACTAAATTGTAGCAGCGCACCCTAAGCTGCGTTACACAACCTTTACGTTACGTCTGGTTTGGACGATAACACACGCAAACACGTTACACCCGGTTTAGGGTGATAACACAACAACTTTTATGTATGATTAAAGTAGAAATCCAGTATATATCACATGTTCACGTAAAATGCTTTATTTTTCAAGTCCTTACTTATCGAACCGTTAATAGCAAATAGCGAGGGGATATTGGGTAGTACTACTGGGGTCCGACAAACCCCACTCAGCGGGCACGAGATGCACCACCCGACTGGCGGTCGGACTGAGGACAATGTTAGCCTAAACTTATCGTGATCGAGTAGACACGGGGAAGGCAAACCACGTAAGGAATTATTCCTAAAACTAATTGGTCAGCTTCGGTTGCGAACGTTTTAGGGACATGAACTTAGGCTCGCTACCTACGTTATGGATTGTACGGTTAATATACATGCTTACATACGAATAAAAAAATTTGTTGTATTCGTACTACATAACTATACTAGTTATACTTATGTGCTTATGTGAACTCACCAACATTAGTTGACACTTGCTCTTATGAATGCTTTGCAGGACGCTAGGAGAATCGGATTTTTGGGCACGTATGCTGGTTAAACTTTATTTTGGGAACTTGCTTTTAAAACCTTTATCTTGAACTTTATTTACTTATCGGGCGCTTGTTTTGCGCAACATAACTTTTATAAGCTTCCGCTAAACTTAAACTCTGGTTTGATATTTCCCGTTTGGAAATATATTTACATTTTGAACCCTTAACTTATGTTTGATGTAACTAATGACTCGGGTCCTGGTCTGGTTCACACCCCACACGGTAAAACTCCGTTAGTGGAAATTGGGTGTGTGACAGATTGGTATCAGAGCCCTTGGTTGCAGAGAACTAGAATTTTTAGAAATTCTAAACTGTAACTGTTTTTGAACATTAGTTACAACATTCCCTAAAAACGTTTTCTTTTCGCGTGCCAAAAATTGATTACTCACATTAGGTTATCTTTTCTTTGTTTGTGTCTGTCTGGGTTCAGGCAATATGTCACCATCTGATCATACACGTGGAAAGGCACCCATGAAAGAACAAGGATCCTCGTCACGTCAACTAACCCGAAGGAGGCAACGCCTTGACTATACTCAAGGGGATTATGAGGCAGAGTCACATTACTTTCGAGACCCAGACAACGCGTCCGATTGGCGGTGGTTGAGGCCCATGGTGGCCCGTCTTATGGGCGAGTTTGGAGTCCCTACAGACGAGGGTAGATTACCTGATCTTCCCTTCTGCCACCCACAAATCACTGCTGCAATGATGGCAGTGCTAGATGAGTTGCGCGGTGAAGTTAGATCACTACGAACCGAAGGACGTAGAACACAAACTGAAACTCAAGGATGATCTCGAGGAGACAACCACAGCACACAACAACTTAGCCCATGGGGTGATTGAACTCGAGGATAGAGTGGATACCTTGGAGGCAAGACCCAACTCGGCCAATTTAGCCAACATGCTCCAGACTGCCTTAGCAAGGATTGTCGTATTAGAAGACCTGGTCGGGGACCTGACCGGGCAAGTGGCTACTCTTCAGGGACAGGCAGCCCCCGCAGCTGATCCAGTGGACGAAGAACCCCTCGAAGAGAATGGAGACAACGCTGAAGAAGAAGAGGTCGAGGAACCCGAAGTCATTAATCCGTGATCTAATTTGTCTTCTTTTCTTTTATTTTGTTACTTCGAATAAAATTGACTGGGTGTTCATTTTATTTTGAATGTTTTCAAATGCTGAGGTACATTATGGTTGGATTTTAAATTTTGTAATGGATATTACAACTTTATTTTTCCAATGTGTTTCTAAAAATTATGTCGTGTGATGGATGGATGCATGAATAGTTGTTTAGCGCTTAATGAAATTGATATTGGATATATTAATTACTTGGTTGTATGCGTTCTAACGTATATAATGAAATTAATATTGGGTATATTAATCAATGAAATTTTTGTATGACAAACAGAATCATGGCTGAACACCTCACAGCAGCTCAGATCCAGGCTTTGATAAACGAAAACGTTGCGGCAGCACTCGCTGCGGCTCAAGCACAAGGAAACAACGACGGTGGTAAGTAAAACAGATGAAAAATTGACTACATTTTTTCTCTCACTCTAAAAAATTATTCTCTAAAATAATTTCATGAAATGATCCAGGCCCAGCTCAGTGCACCTTTAAAACTTACATGGATTGTAAGCCACTCACGTTCAAGGGTGATGAAGGAGCCGTGGGTCTGCTGCGATGGCTCGAGAAATCAGAAAAGGTGTTCTCAATGTGCAACTGCCCAGTTGCGAATTGGGTAAATTTCGAAACCGCTACACTCGAGGGAGCTGCCCTCACTTGGTGGAACGCACAAATCCAAATGCTAGGGCTCGACGCAGCGAATGCTATGACTTGACAGGAATTTAAGGATGCCATGATGGAGGAGTATTGTCCTCGCGACCAGGTTAAAAGGTTGGGAGGTGAGTTCCAGAACTTGAAAATGGTAAATTCTGAGGTTGAAGAGTACACCGCTCGCTACCATGAGTACGCGGTGTTGTGTCCTACGATGGTTGATGCTGACTTCAAAAGGATTGAAAGGTACGTGGGATGGGTTAGCTCCACAGATCAAGGGGATGGTTACTGCCTCAAACCCTGCAAATGTGCAGAATGCTATCAGGTTGGCCCATAAGCTGACTGACCAGGCCATAGAGCAAGGAACGTTGCCACCCAGAAAGGTCCCCAAAACTGCCCTAGATGGGAAAAGAAAGAGAGATGATGACTCTAGTAACAACAACAACAATGGTAGTGGCAACAACAATGGGAGATCCTCTAACTCTCATAACCAAAACAAGAGATACAACAATTCCAGGGGTGAATTTAACAACGGTAACACCAACAGCGGGGGCGGTAATCAGAACCGCCAAGGTGGTAGCAATCAGAATAACAATGGGTATAAAGGATGAGCACCTTTCTGCAATCGATGCAACCAACACCACAATGGGGCATGCAAGAGACTCACCTGTGAGCGCTGTGGTAAAGGGGGCCATGAGGCTAAGAACTGTTGGGGTGAACTACAAAACCGTCCTAATCAAAATCAGAATCAGAATCAGAATCAGAACCAGAGGCAGAATAATGAAGGCCCTAGAGGGTGTTTTGAATGTGGAAAACCAGGGCACCTAAAGAGGGACTGCCAACAGCTCCAAAGGAATAATAATAATAATGCTGGCAACAACAGCAACCACCGTAACAACAATAACAACGGTGGTGATGGTGGTAGAAACAGTGGAGATGGAGCCAAAGGGCGAGCTTTCGTTATGGGTTCCGGTGAAGCAAGAAACGATACCAACGTCATTACCGGTAAGTTTCTTCTAAACAACTATTTCGCAAATGTCTTATTTGATACTGGTGCTGAGAAAAGTTTTATCTCGACTAAATTTCGTAAGTTGATTAAGGCTACTCAAACTCCACTAAAAGCTAGGTATACGGTTGAATTAGCAAATGGTAAGCTTCTCAACACCACTCACTTGGTTGAAAACTGCACATTAGAACTATCTGGTCATAAACTAAGTATAGACCTTATGCCTTTTACCATCGGTAGTTTCGACGTCATAGTGGGCATGGATTGGCTATCCAAACATCAGGCAGGAATTGTCTGTCAAGAAAAGTCATACGAATACCCGTAGCAGGAGGAGAAGTACTCTCAATTCAGGGCGAAAAAGGAAGTGTTGTCTCCAGAATCATATCATACCTTAAAGCGCAGAAGTGTCTTCGGAAAGGGCACGTGGCAATCCTATCCACAGTTACGGACCAAACCAGGGTGGAGAGAAAGATCGAAGACTTCCCGATCGTACGTGATTACCCAGAGGTATTTCCTGAGGAATTGCCTGGCCTTCCTCCGCATCGGCAAGTAGAATTTGGGATTGACCTCGCTCCAGGAGCAGCTCCGATCGCGCGTGCACCATATCGTCTAGCGGTGAACGAATTAAATGAGCTATCCACGCAACTACAGGAACTTCTGGATAAAGGTTTTATTAGACCTAGCTCGTCACCATGGGGAGCACCAGTATTATTCGTTAAGAAGAAGGATGGCACATTTAGGATGTGCATTGATTACCGCGAACTCAACAAGGTCACTATCAAGAATCGATACCCTCTTCCACGAATAGATGATCTTTTTGACCAGCTTCAAGGATCCAGTTACTATTCCAAGATTGATTTAAGGTCTGGCTACCATCAACTTCGAGTCCGTGAGGAGGACATAGAAAAGACAGCCTTCAGAACGCGCTACGGCCATTATGAATTCTTGGTCATGCCTTTCGAGCTGACAAATGCACCAGCTGTGTTCATGGACCTCATGAATCGTGTGTGCAAGCCCTACCTGGATAAATTCGTCATAGTATTTATTGATAACATCCTCATTTACTCCAAAACAAAGGAAGAACACGAGGAACATCTACGGTTAATCATAGAATTGTTAAAGAAAGAACAACTCTATGCAAAATTCTCTAAGTGTGATTTTTGGATCCGAGAGGTTCAATTTCTGGGTCACATCGTCAACGAGCAAGGTATTCACGTTGACCCAGCCAAGATCGAAAAGTTGCCCTACCCCTAGAGCACCTATGGAGATTCGCCAATTCTTAGGTCTAGCAGGTTACTACCGTCGTTTTATAAAAGGAGTTTCTCAGTTAGCTCACCCATTGACCGCTCTTACGCACAAAGGGGTTCAATACAGATGGGGTGACAAGGAAGAGGCAGCCTTCCAAGCTTTGAAAGAGAAACTTTGTATTGCACCTATATTATCTCTACCTGATGGGATTGACGACTTCGAGCCAAGCATCCCAATGAGATATGGATATGGTCCTAGGATTCCGGCCAAGAATCTTAACCCAGGTAACGTGTCTAATCCAATTCCTTTAGCTTCTAACCAGGGTGCTTCCTATGATGCAGGTATTCACCCAAGTATCGCTAGGGAGCTCCAGAAGCTGAAAGAAATGATATCAAGTGTTTCGGGGATCATAAAACCTATTCACGAGGTTCCTGTGGAAAGCCACGGGATCTCAAGGTTTACTTGGCCAATTTCTGCTGTGGAGATTCCCAAACGCTTTCAGACCCCATGCATGAAGCTTTGTGATGGAACTACAGATCCTGAAGAACACGTGGCACATTACAGGGAGCGTATGGAGATCAATCCTATTCCAATAGACATCAAGGAAGCCTGTCTATGCAAAGGCTTTGGTTTAACCTTAACCGAACCAGCCATTAAATGGCTACTAAGCATTCCTCCTAACACTATTACATCGTTTTCTCACTTGGTTAACCTATTTAACAATCAGTTTTCTTGCAGCTTAACTTTTGAGAAGCTCACAGGTGACCTATATTGAGTGGTTTAGAAGCCGAACGAGCCGCTCAAAGAATATATTTCCAGATTTGAATGAGAATCCCTGGAGATCCCTCATCAAGATATGGTAGTTGTTGAAGCCTTTAAAATGGGGCTCCGGAAGGATTCCCGTTTTTATGATGACTTAGTAATGACTGCTTGCAGGAATCTTGATGAAATGCGTAGCAGAGCTATGAGGTTTATCCGTTTGGAAGATGATAAGAAGATTCACCAGAGGCTCGATATTCCTACGTATGATCCTAGTGGCAAGAAGTCGGAATCCCCTGGGAAGTAGTACAAATCCCGACCATATTCCAAACCAGACAACCAAAGGATCAATGCTACAGACCAAGATGATGACGAGGAGGAGTATCTTAAGGTATCTGAATATTTCTTTTCTGTTGATATTGGTGGCTTGATGTGTGCAATGTGATCTCAGGGAAAAGGCAAGATGACCCAGGAAAAATGACAAACAGGGATCCTGGAAAGACAAGACCAAGTGGTGTGCCTACCACGAGGATTCCGGCCACCTAACCGATGAGTGCATAGCACTCCGGAAAGAAATCAGCTACTTGCCGCATAAAGAAAAATCGTAGTACGAAGCATTGTGTAACAACGTTAAAATTAGAAACTGAAGGCAAAAAAAAAATTGATTATGGGACGTAAAAGCGTATGTTACATGACTTTATCGGTTACACAACCAACTTTTATTCTAAATTCACTACGTTCAGATAAGAAGCAAAAGAATCTATATAATACACTACACGACAGAACCCGCTAACTAAAACAACAACAACAAAAAACCTAAAACACTAAATGATAAAAAAAAACAAGAATAGCGAGTTGAATATTGTATATATGCATAATATGTTATTTGGTATCAATCCTATGTATTCCTTCACATGATAATTTCATTGCAAACATGGACTTGGATATCGTATATATGTATAATATGTTCTTTTGGGTATCAATCCTATGTATTACTTCACATGATAATTTCATTGCAAAGATGTGACTTCAGTTTGTAAGCTTGTTTTTCATGCCGGGTTAGTGGTCAGATGATACATTTAATGGTTTTGTATAATCATTGGTTTTAAATAAAAGCTACATGCATGTTTTAATGCATGCTTGGATTCAATAGTAGTTTAGAGGCGGGAAAGATCAAGAGACCTCACTCACTACATATGGACAACACTAAATGTGACATTCTGGCCCTTCGGATGGGACCCGAGCTTTAGAAACGGATAAAACTGATAAAATTGGCAAACTGGGAGATGCGTATATAGGCGTAGTATGTCAATTACAGTATTAGAAGAGTCTAGTAGCCTTAAAACACTTCACAAACATCACACACAAGTTAGAGTCTCGAAACATTAGTGATAAACTGAATATTGCTAAGTATCGTGAAGTATGTGCAAACTGATACGTGAATTTAATTGCATGATCGTAAATTGTTATATGGCAAGTTAATACTTGATTTTATGGTATTTTATGTGATAAAAACAATGGTAAATAGAGGAAAAGCCAAATTATTGAAAACCATGACCAAAACATCAAAAAACATGAAAAGTCAACAAAAGTGAAAGGGCTGCCAGACGGGAGGCTCTAGGCGTATCATCTAGAGCAATAGCTCCTGCAAGCGATACGCTTAGAGGTTGTTTTCCAATAGAAACCCTAATTTCTCATATTTAAACCCACTTATCCTCCATTTACTCATTTGTGCCCTCCAAGAACGTCCCATTAGCTGTATTTACGACCTCAAACCTTCTTCTACTAAAAATCCATCAAGCTTCTTGCTTTTCTTCAATATTCAAGTCCTGATATCATCCTTGATCATCCTACATTCATTCGGTATGTGTTTCTTCTTGTTTTGCTTGTTTAAGAGTTTTCAAGATCCAAGTTTTATGTTAGATCTAGGGTTAATTTGTAATAATATGATGATATCATGAGTTGATCTAGTGTTTGTGATGATAAAGTTTGCATCTTTTGATCAAAAATGTGACTTTTATGCAAGATATGATGATCCATGTTATATCTAGGGTTTTGCATGGTTATACATGGTTGCATGTGGATAAAGCTTAAAGATTGATGCTAGATCTATGTTCTAAATGTTTGATAATGATAGATCTAGAGTTGTTGTGCAATAAAGTTGCTTATTTGCGTGAGATCTATGATGAATACCCGATTTCGGTAGTCATGCATGCTTGATCAAGAATAAAGGTGCTTGATTTGTGTTAGATCTACAATAAAGTTGCTTGATCTAGGTTAATGGATGCATGATAGTCTAGAAAGTTGCCAAGTTGATGCCAAATTGGATGTGGATTAATTTCAAAAAATTGTTTACATGAAATTGTCGTGTAAATGGCCTATTAGGTCAAGATGGCATTCATGCATGTGGTTAGGAACTTATGACATGGCATGAAATATGTTAACTCATGATCTATGTGACTTACATGAGATGATGATGTGGATTGTCATGGAACTAGCCTACTTGATTACGTGTTTGCATGTCATTAGTCAAATTTGTTATGAGTTATACGAGTGTACAAGTCCTAAGTCTCCTACCTCGATGAGAACGACAAGACTTTGTACGGTCGCCTCGTCGATCGTACATCGTATACGCGGGATAATATCGTAAGCAATTGTGACGTGTTGTGTTTAATATCATACAACATGTTATATGTGATATACATGTTAGGTTAAATGTAAAAAACCTAAATTCAATCACCAATGTGTACTCAAGTCCACTTGTCCGTTGTTCGCGCGTTATCGGGACGCTTGGCCAACATAGTCAACACTCACATGGTTGCGTGTCATAGGTGGAGTCTAGGAGGAATTCACCATCTCTATCCAGTGTTTACTATTTGGATACTTATTTGCACCCTAAGGTGAGTTCTCGGCTCCACTTTTAACGTATTATGCTTTTGGGGTAGAAGACATGTGGTAACGATTTCTTATGAGAAATATTAAACGATTTCTCTTGAGAAATACTAAACTTCTATTTTATATACTATTTGTAACCCATAGAAGAATACATGCTAATGGAGTCCTTCCACAAATCATGTACGATTAGTATCAAGTGATAATGGGGAATGTGAAACAGATCTGTTGGGCTTGACAAACCCTGCCCTGGTTTGCCGCTCTAGCCCCACCGCCTTCGGGGTGGAGAAGGGGTATTATATTTATCCTAAATCGAGTCATGCTCGGTATAGCATGGCAGGAAGGCAAAATTTAGTTGTCAGGAATGGGGACACGGGGCCTATAGTGTTATAAATAATGTGGTCTAGCTAACCCAAGTATATAGAATGCTGATTATCTTTCTCAGGATGTGTGATTCTTATGTGGGTTATGCCTCATTAAGGGTAACTGGTTAACTTACTGTTTTAAATAAATGATATTTATTTACTTTCTTAAACTCCGAGAATTTACCAACCTAGCGTTGACAATTTACATGTTTCTTCTCAGGTCCTTAGGAGGTTCGCTAAGGAAATGCACGTTAGGATCATGGGTATTGGTCTGCATTTGTTTATGTTATTTCTAAACTTATTTTGTAGCCTTGGGCGGAAGACATGTTAAAACCATTTATGTTGTCGCATCCACATATGAATTATTAGACTTGGTATCTTGTCGCTTCCGCAAAAGAAATTTCAAAACTTGATAAATGTTTTCGCACTGTTTTAATAACGTTTTACTCTGATAAACTGTTTTACAAACTTGAATTAGTCACTGAGTCGAGCATATAGATGTTCGAAGTGTCTGACGGCTCAGATCCTGGTCTGGTTCACGCCTCCGTTCTGTTAGATAATGGATGTCCAGACCCGACAACACCAAGAACCCAACCCGGTTAGACCCGTAAAGAGTTACACTGAGGGCAATGAGATAAAAATCCGCTTACTTGGTTAACTGGTAATTCACGGAAATAATTAATTAATTTATGTTTATTCTTGATTAATAAACATTTATTAATTACGAATCATTATCCTTGTGATAATGTATGGAGAATTAAACGTATCGATTAAACGTTTACGGTGAAGTTGATAAAATAAAATAAAAGATTATTTATGTTTATGTTTTCTCGCATTTACGATCTTGTATTAATAAAAATGTTTTATTAATTAATCGTAAAGATGTGGTGGTTTATTAGTGAATGAGATTTACGAGGGCGCTAATCGGAAATTAGATGCTTATAAATAAGCAACTAGAGATTAGGGTTTGGTGTTCCACCCTTGCGCCTCATTTGAGCCGTCCCCTCCCTCTCTCTCGTCTCTCACTTTCACGCCACCATCACCATCACCATCACCGTCGCCCTTCCTCTTTGGAACCCTAGCCGATAGCAATCGACGAGACATCATTAGGCGGCTCTCATGTGTTGATTGAAGACATCATCATCACCATCGCCATTCTTCACCACCATCGCCGCCTCTCTTGAAGTCGCCGCTGCCGTCGCCCCTCCTCCTAGGGTCGTCTCCATCCAAACCCTAGGTCGCCGTCGCGATCTAGCGTGTCTCCGTTTCGCGCGACACCATAACCACTCGGCCTAATCATCGTTCTTATGATATAGCGAGTGCGAGCTTTGTCGCCGTCATCGTTTAAATTACTCCGGCTAAAACCCTAGCCGCCATTATCGTCTTGATAGATTGGTGCTCGCTAGTCGCCACCATAAACCGAATCGTTGTCGTTTACAACGAATTGGTTCAAGACGGTCTTTGCGATTTGTGAAACGATTTGATCCGAACGGTCGGATCGGTTTTTCCGTGAAACCCTAGCGTCATCACGTAGTCCCTCGGTGTCTCTAACGTTGTTAGATCACCGTGAAGGTATATTTAAACTCCGGTTTAGTTTAGATGTTTATTACGATTAATGTAATCGGTAATGTTTTTCGCGTTAACCGGTTTAACCCGAAATGGTGTTTGTGTGATTTTGGTGATCGTGATCCTGTTGACACGATTTCGACACAAATGGTTTACGCGTCTAAAATGAGTAAATTTATTTATTCCGCTGCGTAAACGGATTACTGGTTAATCCGTTTTAACTCTTAATTTATTAAACCCGGTCGGTAATGTTTTAATTAACCGATAAGTTTTTTTAAACGTCACCGGGCACCCGTATACCACTGTCCGAAACGCAACATTGGTATCAGAGCCTAGATCACCACACGCAAACCCTTACCGGTCAGTTTTAAACCGGTGGATTTCGCGAACCGGAGTGTAAACTCGAAACTCGCGAAAATAAAACGAATTGCTTTTAGGAATGTTTGGTCGATTTAATTCCACCAAACGTTTTTCAATTCGTTATTTGATTGTTTAACGCGCATATTCGGCTAGACCCATATTGTGGTTATGATTGCTTGTCGTGTATTGGTTTGGCCCATTTTGGCCCACTAGTATTTTAGTTTTGGATTGGCCCACTTGTTTATGGGTTCAAAAGTTGTATCTAAAATAGATTAGTTTTTATTCTATTTTTTCTCGTGAATGCTCACCTTCGCCCTAGACGAATGTGACGATCATTGATGCGACCACCCCATCCTATCAAATGTTCTTATCTAAGGACACTTCCTAGTATGGCTAGAATCCACAACCAGAAGACCGACGTATTCCAATCCATCAAGGAGAGCTTATGAAGCCAGTGGGAGCGTTAGTGTCAACCGGATGACCTTTCCATACTCATCCTTGTGGTTGATTTTACTTTTGTCCAAGACCTTCTTCGACATTGTCATTAGGCTCTGACTATGTCCAAACCTCTCAAGCCGAATATGTGTTTGTTTGCATGTGCGTTTTGGTTGCTTGTCTTAAATCGTTTAACGCGCCAACTAAAACTCCAAACTAAGTTTTTAAACGGTTAAAACGGTTTCACAATCAATTGGTTCGAGTCCTAATATTTACTAAGACTCGATATTTCATAACCAATTTTATTCGACTATGAACTCGAATTTTTCGATCTTAAAATATCGAACTTTTAATAATTGTTTATTGCCTCGCGACGCGTAGTCTTTAATAAGGAGGTTATTAAATTGACTGTCCCGAGAGAGATAGGGTTCTTGTATAAACTTAGTCAAACTTTTTATAAATTAAAAACTGACTAATTAATCCTATCTGATAAGCCGCAAAACGGATAGATTATGCCATCCTAGTCAAGTCTAACTTGGAACATATTTAACGATGCATCAATGTTGGAGTATTTCAACACCGCACTTGGCGTTCAGGGTATCTTCCAAGGTGCGTGCATTGGAGTATTTCAACACCGTGAATGCACACTAACCACTGAGGACATCTATCATTTTCTTTACGAGTACCTTGTGTATTGGAGTATTTCAACACCGTACATCTGGTCATTCGTAGACAAAATTGGCATGGATGACGCTAAACGTATTTTGCGAATTATTTCGCGAAAGCGTCATAAACGGGAGTTGTGAATGGTTTTCACAATAGACAATCGTCGTCCATCCGATTACTTAGTGACCAGTGATTACACTTAATGCTGCCTTTGTGGGTTGACTACTAATTGGGTTCCCATATTCCTATTCATAATTTGCTTGTCGTAACATAAACCGATTGCCATTTGTTTCAGATGGCTAATCCAGCTGCCTACAACGAGGTTTTCCAGCTCAAGTCTCTCCTTGAGAAGGAGAAACTTGATGACACCAACTTCCTCGACTGGCATCGAAATCTGAAAACTGTCCTGCAAATGGCCAACAAACAACATGTGTTGGAGGCCGAGGTGCCCGAAGCACCCGCTAATAATATTGCGGCTGCTCGCGCTGCACATGAGGCACTGAGAAAGGATGCCAACTCAGTTACGTGCCTCATGCTGGCGAGCATGTCAACTGAATTTTAGAAGAACATGGTTGACAGGACGGCGTTTCAGATGATCGTGGAACTTAAGGGCATGTTTGAAACCCACGCCCGGCAGGAATGCTACGAAACCGTTGTCAGGCTCATCACCTATTGAATGGCTGAAGGTAGTCCTGTCAGTGCCCATGTCCTTAAGATGAAGGGCTACATCGACCGACATGCAAAGCTCGATTACCTCATTCCTCAGGAAATGGCGACGAATTTGATCCTCCACTCTCTTTCCAGCGCGTTCACTCCTTTCCGAAACCTTTTAATATGAACAGCCTGGTTAAGACAGTGACCGAGCTTCACGGTATGTTGAAGACCGCTGAGATTAATTTTCTCAATGGTAACAACAGCAAAGGCAAGTCGAATGATGTGCTCGCCATCCGATCCGGAGGAGTCAAGAAACCTGAGGTTAAGAGGAAGCCTGGGCAAAGGAAGAAGGGCAAGGGCACTGCTTCTAGAGGATCTAGTAGCACCGCAAAAGGCAAGTCAAAGGCTTCAAAAGCACCGCCGCAAGCTGAGCGCCAGTGCTTCGAATGCAACAAGATGGGGCACTGGAAGAGAAACTGCCCTAAATATCTTGCCAAGGAGAAGAAGGCCGATGCAGGCGCTTCGGGAGGTATATATCAGTTACCTCATGTTATAAACCACTTCACTTGATCCTTCAAAATATATGTTTGGCATACTTTTCATTTTGTAGGAACGTGAAGTCGTGGAAAGCAATACAACCAAGAAGACGTGACATCTTTGCATGATTGCAAACTTTGAATAAAGATCATGTCGTTTTTAATTCTTGGTAGTATCTTTAAACAACTTGTTTGTTTTCCCTGGCGGGGTCCAGGATGATACAATTTTGCTTTTATTTGAATCTCAAACATGCACTAAAGTTTCCAGTTTAAACTTTGTTGATATGCATGGAATTTTCTACACATGAAAATGTTTCACTTGATTTGTAGATTAGATTCAAACACATATAACATGATGTTAAGCCTGGTGCTATTGATTTAATGATTATGAGACTAGCCTAAATGCAAAAGAAGAACGATCGTTCTTTCTAAATCCATTAAGGCCATGACGTCTCTTATTCTCATTATACTTGTTACAATAAGAATAATCAACCTACCTTGATTCATAGAACCCTATGGTTTTGAATTACGTAGCTTGAGAATTCATTAAATCAAAATTGAATTTTTCTGAAATCATAGACAAACAATAGGACCTTTGATGAGATCAAACGCTTGTTAGTAAAAATTCAAGTCACCAGCGCTACTTATGTAACACAATCACCTGAATGATTATGTTATAAGGATGCACTAAGTTGTGTGCATATGACCATGGTGGTCATGAATAGATATATACGTTCAACACCTTGAAAGTCGAAGACTACAACTGGCTTGTACTCATATGTGTTAAAATCCTGCTAAGCACCCGCTGCTTACATTATGAGGATCTGGTTTCAAGTTTGAAAGCCAATAAACACATGACTTATGACATGCCATTGACCGCCATTCACACCTTATACCCACGAATCACTTCCTCACCAATCACTTGCTACTCAAATTGGTTCCAAGAAGAGTCTTGCGGGAGACCAAGTTTGAGTCATGCAAGTCCATTTTCCTGATGCCTGGACATCTAAATTCCTTATTAAAGAAACTTGGTTTCTATAGGAATTACCGGACTGTGCACTGTTAGTCTTGTAATTATTCAAGACTCATTAGACAAACATCTTTTCACAACAAGTAGTTGTTGCTAAAATGAAAACATGTTAGCATTCTAAATGACTAATAATTCCAAATGGAACTAGATGTGGATTTTACTTGTCTAAAATCTTCTATTATTAGTTGGTCCTTGGATTGAATTAACAATCCTAAATCAGACTCGATACTCTGATAGAATAATCATCAGGGCGTCTAGCACGCAACACCTTTCAAACGCAAAGATGATTGTATCTGGCATACCATCAAACTCTGGCAGTTTGATTTCATATTGCTATCTCATGTATGTAACATGACAGCTGGATATTAATCAATCTAGATTCATACTGTGTTTATGAAACTAAATGATTTCGTTCTGGAAACGAAGTATGTTTGTTAAGAGTTCTCTTGCAAAACAATATCCTTACTGTTATAGGTCAAATTCCAAGCACCCTGCTGAGAAGCTTGATCATGCAGGAATCCGGGAATCCCAAGGATTCTCGACAGGTTACGTTATTTGTTATTTATTTAAATATCCTTTACTTGCTAATAGCCACGTGATTAATTTCAATGGCAGGTAAGCAAGGTTTAACCTTCCTAAGGAATCGGTCAATTAGCGCTGACGTGGCATTAACGAACGTGGACTGAGTGGTGAACTTCCTCAAACGGCTAATGGACGTGGTCAAGAGGATCCCTGATTTCTCGGATAATTAGTTATTTCTGTTTGTAGCTATAAATGGGACATGATCGAATTAGGAAACATAACACAACACACGACACTCTGAATATTGTAACACTTAGCCTTCGATCATCGTCTCCACCACTGTAATCGAATTCTTACTTTATAAAAGCTTTAGGTAGCAGGCGCTTTAAGCCGGCTCCCGAGGTTTTTACTGGGATTCTCAGAGGCAACTCTCAGGATTCCGGGTTTCCCTCGTATATCATCGTGTCATTTGCATCACTTTTTCTTTACCTTTGAACCAGACTTCTTGGCACCTCACCCCACATTCTAAGTTTGGAATACGAGATTGCCTCGTGCAATTTTTGACCAAAACAGTTTGGCGCCCACCGTGGGGCAAAACGGTGCAAAACTTCATTTACTCTATCATATCCTACGTTTTCGATCGCTATAATGTCGTCCCAGATGAAAACTTCATCAGTATCCGCGGGATCTTCGGGCATAAGCAAGATCAACACGATGTCCTCCTCTGAAAACCAGCCGAGGGACACTGGAGTGTTCATGCCAGCAGTTAGCGCGTCACTTCCTCCCATCCCAAGGAGAGATGTAGCGAAACAGAAAGGACCGCAAATTCCTGTTTTCTCGGGATCTCAGGGTGAGCGTATTGATCCTGTTATTACTAACCATGATATTTTTGCTTTGATTCAACAGATGAAATCTCAAGCGGAGCAGCAGGAAAGAACCACTAAACAAGTGATGAAAGAGCTTGAGGAGCTTAAGAAATCTAGAAGCTCGGTCGATGAAGAAAGCCCTTTATATCCCAGGAATCTTGACTTTGGTGTGTCGGGATCCCTGGCCAAAGATCGTCCCAAAACAAGGGCATCAACTGCCGCCAATAAAGGCTCCTCAGCAACTTTCACAACGTGCCCTCCAATCGTCAGTCATCAGAAGCAGGTGTCTGGGATCCCGGAAAGCTATTATCAGGAATCCTCGAAGTCGCGTGATTACGATTTCTGGGAATCCCAACCAATGGGGGACCGGGAGTATTCTGCTTCTCAGCCTCGTCCCAAGGCTAAGGAGCCCAAAGGATACCGCTATACTGATCCGTTCATCATCTCAGACGCCGGTCCTGCAAGACCTTCAGAAGTTCACCAAGGAGATTTCATTCCTATGCAGGATCCTGAAACAACCGAGTTTCCAGTATTCAGAAACTCACGACAAGAGCAAAGTCCCAGGACCAGGGACACATATGCAGGGAGAATTCCTAACCCTAGTTATAATGTGCCTAACACAACTGTTATGCAGGATACAGGAATTCCACCTCAATTTCTCAGGGAACTTCAGAAACTCAAGGAGATGATAGCTAGCGTCCCGGGAATCATCAAGCCTATTCCTGAAGTCCCTCTAGAGAGTAACAGGATATCAAGATTTACGAGGCCCATATGTGACGTGGAGATTCCGAAGCGTTTCCAGACCCCTAGCATGAAATTATACGATGGGACGACGGATCCCGAAGAGCATGTGGCTCACTACAGGGAGAGGATGGAAATCAACCCAATCCCCGCTGATATCAAGGAAGCCTGTCTTTGCAAAGGCTTTGGTTCAACTTTGACAGGACCAGCCATGAAATGGCTACTGAGTATTCCTCCCAATACTATAACTTCGTTTTCTCATTTAGTTAATTTATTTAATAATCAGTTTTCTTGCAGCAGAACCTTTGAGAAACTCACAGGTGACCTTTACCGAGTGGTCCAGAAGCCATCGGAACCCCTCAGGGATTATATATCCAGATTTGGCCGGGAATCCCTTGAGATTCCAAATTTGGACATGGCGGCTGCTGTGGAAGCGTTCAAAATGGGACTCTCTAAGGATTCCCGATTTTATGACGATTTGGTTATGACCCCATGCAGGAACCTCGATGAAGTAAGAAGTCGGGCTCTGAGGTTCATTCGTCTAGAGGATGACAAGATAATTCATCAAAGAGAAGAAGCTGCGAGGAATGATCGAAATTCCAGGAAGTCTGAATCTTCCGGGAAATATTATAACTCCAAACCGTACTCTCGAGGAGATAATCAAAGGATCAATGCTGTAGACGAAGAAGAGGACAATGAAGAATATCCTAAAATTTCTGAATATTGTTTCTCTTGTGATATTGCCGGTCTAATGTGTGCTATGCAGGACTTAGGAGAAAAGGCAAGATGGCCCAAGAAAGGTGACAAACAGGGATCCTGGAAGGACAAATCTAAATGGTGTGCCTTCCATGAAGATTTCGGGCATCTCACCGATGAATGCATTGCACTCAGGAAAGAGATTGGGTATTTGTTGAGCAAGGGGCATCTCAAAGAACTTCTCGGCAGGAAGAAGAGCCGAACTCAGGAGCCCGAGAAGTCCCAACAGCGAGCAGCTTCTCCGCCTCCGGATGCTCCAATTATTCATTTCATATCAGGAGGCTCAGACATATGTGGAACCTCTTACTCGTCTGCAAGGAAGCATGTTAAACAGTCGAAGAATGAGAAGAATGAGAAGCCTACAAAGACTTCACGTTTAACTGAAGAAAAGCTTATGTCGTTTGACGAGTCCGACAGAAGCGACATCCAGGATCCCCATCATGATAGTTTAGTCATTACTTTACATATTGCTAACTGCGTTGTACGCAGGATTCTGGTGGATAACGGAAGCTCAGTAAATATCATTCATCTGGAAGCATTGAAAAAGATGAACATACCAGAAGGCGACATAATTCCAAGATCCTCAGTCCTTGTTGGATTCAGTGGAGAAACCAAGAATACGATTGGGGATATCCGGCTTCCTATTTATATCGAAGGGGTAAACTGTGTTCAAAAATTTTGTGTTATTGACTCACTCTCTTGTTGCAATGTTATTTTAGGTAGGCCCTGGATTCATGAAATGAAAGCTGTACCATCAACCTACCACCAGTGCATCAAATTCCCAACATCCTGGGGAGTTGTTCGGATAGAGAGCGACCAACAAGAAGCCAAGAACTGCTATCTCACTTCAATGAGAAAAGCAGCTAAGCTTAACTCAGCATAGCAATCAAAGAAACTGGCACTTCAACTTCAGGAAGAAAAAGAATCAGATGTGAAGGAAGTTCAGATTGATCCTGGGGATCCTGAAGTGAAGGTGCTAGTAGGAACTGATATTCCCAGGGATACCGAACAAGAATTGATCCGGCTTCTCACCAACAGAAGGGCGACCTTTGCATGGAAACATGAAGATATGACAGGTATTCCTACTAACGTTATAACCCATAAACTTGGTTTGGATCATACTTTCAGGCCAATCCAGCAGAAAAGAAGGAAGTTCGCTCCAGAAACCAACGCTATCATACAAGAAGAGGTTAACAAACTTCTCAAGACAAAAATGATTCGGGAAGTCAAGTATCCTAAATGGCTAGCAAACGTGGTCGTGGTACAGAAGAAGAATGGGAAGTGGAGAGTCTGCGTGGATTACACTGATCTAAATAAGGCTTGTCCCAAGGATCCTTTCCCATTGCCACATATCGATGCTATGGTGGATGCTACCGCAGGTCACGAGATGCTCACCTTTATGGACGCCTCATCAGGATTCCAGCAAATTCAGATGGAACCTTGTGATTAGGAGCATACCGCCTTCATGACCCCAACAGGTATCTATTGTTATACTGCGATGCCTTTTGGACTTCGAAATGCAGGTGCCACCTATCAGAGACTTGTAAACATGATGTTCAAAGACCGACTGGGAGACACTATGGAAGTCTATATCGATGACATGGTAGTGAAATCCAAGAAAACAGAAGACCACCCTAGGGATCTCCAAACGGCATTTGATATCCTGGATCATTACAACATGAAGCTGAATCCTTCTAAGTGTCACTTTGGGGTCAGAGCTGGAAAGTTCTTGGGTTATATGGTAACGGAAAGAGGAATTGAAGCCAGCCCTGAGCAAATTAAAGCCATTCTAAATCTGAAATCTCCTACAACAATTAAGGATGTTCAGAAATTGACCGGAAGAATAGCAGCTTTGAACAGATTCATATCCAGATCCTCAGAAAAAAGTAAAGATTTTTATGAGATTCTGAGAAAAAATAAAAGGTTCGAGTGGAATGAAAAGCATGAGGAAGCTCTCAAGTCGTTAAAGGAATATCTCTCATCGGCTCCTCTATTGATGAAGCCAATAGATGGGGAGCCTCTAACCCTGTACTTAGCAGTCTCAGGAAGCTCAGTCAGTGCAGTCCTCGTCAAAGATCATGAAGGGCAGCAACACCCTGTGTACTATGTAAGTAAAACACTGCTTGATGCAGAATCCAGGTATTCCTATCTCGAGAAACTTATTTTAGCTTTAATCATGGCATCCACTAAATTAAGACATTATTTTGAGACTCATACTATTATTGTAAGAACTAACTATCCTATTAAGGCAGTGCTCAGGAAGCCTGAGATGTCTGGCAGGTTAGCGAAATGGGCAGTCAAACTCAGTGCTTATGACATACAATACGAGCCCAGAACGGCTATCAAGTCACAGGCCTTAGCTGATTTTATAGCAGACTTCAGCAGTGACATCCTCCCGGAAGCCGATGAGGAAGTCAGGAAGCTTGATGAACTTGAGGAGCCTTGGATCCTATATACGGATGGGGCTTCCAATGTCAGAGGCACGGGCCTCGGAATCCTACTAAAATCACCTCAGGGAGACATCTTACCCTCGTCTATTTCTTGTGAATTCCAGGCTACTAACAACGAAGCCGAGTATGAGGCGCTTATTGCAGGTTTACAGATTGCTAGGGGCATGGGAATCAGGTGTATACAAGTCTATGTTGATTCCTTATTACTTGCTAACCATTTCAATGGATCTTATGCAGCCAAAGGAGAGAAACTTTCGAAGTATCTTGATGTTGTAAAAGATTTGTCTTTAAAATTTGAAACTTTCAATATAGTTCAGGTTCCAAGGGAGGAGAACTCGGAAGCCGATGCCTTGGCTAACTTGGCCTCATCTCTCAAAATTCCAGAGGATGTCAAGATCCCAATCACTCATGTTTTGACTCCAGCTATTTCGGCTCAGGAATCCAATAAGGTGGACTGCGAGGATTCTATGGAAATTCGGGATCCTGAGAAGGTCTTGGAATCCTGGACCTCCCCTATTATAAAGTATATTCAAAGTGGGGAAATTCCTAAAAACGAGAATCCCAGAGCCTTCCGCACGAAGGTAATTCCTTACATTATTTTAAATAATACTCTATATAGAAAGTCTCTTGCAGGTCCTTACTTAAGGTGTCTTGAGAAATCTGAGGCGCTCCAAGTAGTTCAAGATATCCATGCGGGAGATTGTGGAAATCATACCGGTGGAAGAGCATTGTTTTCCAAGATCCTCAGAACTGGTTATTACTGGCCAACTATGAAGAAGGATGCTATGGACTTCTCACAAAAGTGCGATGCATGCCAAAGACATAGCAATATTCTCCATCAACCAGCTGAGCCGTTGCACCCCATTGTCTCACCTTGGCCGTTTATGAAGTGGGGGATGGATATAGTTGGGAAGCTGCCCAAGGCACCCGGAGGAAAAGTCTTTATGCTTGCAATGACCGACTACTTTTCCAAATGGATAGAAGCAGAAGCCTACGTTCAAGTTAGGGAAAAGGAGGTTATCTCGTTTATCAAGAGGAATATCCTAACAAGGTTTGGGATCCCAGCAGAAATTGTATGTGATAATGGCTCCCAGTTTATTGGCAAGAGGACTACGAGCTTCTGTGAGAGTTGGGGGATAAAGATGATCACTTCAACACCAGTACATCCTCAAGCCAACGGTCAAGCGGAATCCAGCAACAAAATCATCATCAATAACTTGAAAAAGAAATTGGGTTCCAAGAAAGGAAGATGGGCTGAAGAACTTCCATTTGTTCTTTGGGCAGATAGGACGACTTCCAAGAATGCAACTGGCCAAACGCCTTTTTCCTTGGTATTTGGGGCAGAAGCCGTCATCCCTACTGAAATGGTGATTCCTACAGCAAGAGTTACGCTCCAGGATTCCCAGAATAACTCTGAGAATCTACTTCAGGATCTTGAAACGGTAGAAGAACTCAGGGATCTTGCCAAAGTCAGAATGGCGTCATACCAGCAAAGGATAGCAAGGTCATATAATAAGAATATCAGGCTCAGGCGATTTCAGGTTGGAGACTTGGTATTGAGGAAAGCATTTCAGAATACGACCAATCCGGCTGATGGGAAGTTGGCGCCCAAATGGGAAGGACCCTATCTAGTGGAATCCGAAGAAGGAAAAGGGGCATATAGACTAATGAACTTAGAAGGAGACTTATTACCGAGAGCTTGGAATGCTATCCATCTGAAAGCCTATTTTATGTAGGGATCCTATCAGGATTCTCACCCGGATTTTCACCCAGTCAGCAATCCAGGTAAGTATACTAATCCAATTTCAATTCGCTTTATCAATTTCTTTTTAACCATTACTAACTTAAGCATCGGAGTGGTGTCAGCAAGGCTGACACCCGCCCTTCACCAAGCATTCAAGTGTTTTGCAGAAGGTTGGAAGTTATACAACAGTTTTTTGGGTTTATCCCCAGTCAGAGGCTGGCCACCTCTTCTCTGTTTAAGATGTCCAGCACATCTTCTAAGGTTTAAAGGTATTCACCTTTCTCAAGTTTGGGTAAACGCCTGTGACGCACGACCCTCGCCTGGAGCGCAAGTAATACCTCAGGTTGCTCAAGGTGGCCGGACCAGTCCATTCTTAAGGGTGGCTGATAATCTTGTCACTGGAGGCTTCTGAGTGGATTCCTAAGGTTTTTAACGCTTACGTGTTAACGATTGGTTTGGCATTTTCATGTCACTAAGTGGGATTAACCCCAGTTTCCTAACAATTGGTTTGACATTTTCATGTCACTAAGATGGGTTTTACCCCAGTTTCTTCGGGCTCGTCCCCAGCTTGTTTGGGTTTAACCCCAGTATCTTCGGGCTTGTCCCCAGTGTTATAGGGAATAACCCCAGTTTCTTTGGGCTTGTCCCCAGTGTTTAACTTGAAATTTAAAACCTATTGGATCCCAGTCGGGAGAAGATTAAAAACGCGAGTAATTTTGACTTATTATTCGAAGTCCTTTTTAACAGGTTTGGGAATCCTAAGGAATTGGGAATCCTGATCAGAAAGAAAGGAGAATTGAAGGGCCTTATCTATCAATATACTTTATGCTTTGGGTCCTACAAAATCTGAACATGCGACATTCTTTTATGAGTAAAAGGTTTGTTTTGGATCCATTAAGGTAGTGGATTCAAGAAAGATTCTTTTATACTTTAATATTCTATTTGTGGAACCCAAGCATATACTTTATTCAAGTCAACGAAAAAACTATTTTTGCAAATAAAACGACAAGTGTTGGTCAAACCTACCATACCATTCATAATATTTAAGCAAAATAAAGGGATAAAGCATCCCAGGTTTCGTCCTGAAAACTTCAGGATCCCTCCACCTGGGAGGCTTGATTGTCTGGATTCTAGGATTCCGGATTTCGTCTTGAAAAGTTCAAGATCCCTCCACCCGGAATCCTATCATTGTTAATTGTTGTTAAGTGTGCAGGAAACATAAAGAAACATTGTTTAAAACATCAAAACACCATCAAAAAAGCATCTTGGATCTCGGCCGTCCACGTGGGCATGCAGATTATTTTGAAACGATTTGAATTTCACAGCTGTTATCCTTTGTCGAACACCCGCGAAATTCAGGGGCAATTGTTATGGGTCAAATTCCAAGCACCCTGCTGAGAAGCTTGATCATGCAGGAATCCGGGAATCCCAAGGATTCTCGACAGGTTACGTTATTTGTTATTTATTTAAATATCCTTTACTTGCTAATAGCCACGTGATTAATTTCAATGGCAGGTAAGCAAGGTTTAACCTTCCTAAGGAATCAGTCAATTAGCGCTGACGTGGCATTAACGAACGTGGACTGAGTGGTGAACTTCCTCAAACGGCTAATGGACGTGGTCAAGAGGATCCCTGATTTCTCGGATAATTAGTTATTTCTGTTTGTAGCTATAAATGGGACATGATCGAATTAGGAAACATAACACAACACACGACACTCTGAATATTGTAACACTTAGCCTTCGATCATCGTCTCCACCACTGTAATCGAATTCTTACTTTATAAAAGCTTTAGGTAGCAGGCGCTTTGAGCCGGCTCCCGAGGTTTTTACTGGGATTCTCAGAGGCAACTCTCAGGATTCCGGGTTTCCCTCGTATATCATCGTGTCATTTGCATCACTTTTTCTTTACCTTTGAACCAGACTTCTTGGCACCTCACCCCACATTCTAAGTTTGGAATACGAGATTGCCTCGTGCAATTTTTGACCAAAACACTTACGCTTTGAAAGAAAGATGATTATAAGAATGCATCTATCATCTACATAAAGTAAGTGGGAGCATCACCACTAATCCTTATGGGATAACGATTAAGTGTTGATCCAATGTTCATTAAAGTTTACTGATTTAAACTTGTAATGAAGTCTCAGATTTAACTCCAAGTTTCAAGAACATCCCACAATTGAAAAACATCTCAGGAATGGCATCCTCATATATATATTCAATCTCTTGAAACAAAGTCGTGTCATACTAGTTATGAAACGAGAACTATCCAACATAGGGATGTTGCATGGGTGTCACTGTAAAGAGTTACACAAAAGACACAAGCTGGAAAAACCTAATCGTCTCAACTTATCTTGATGATGACGAATGTTCATGATGAGTACTCAAGCATACTAACTGAACAACTAGCCACCTTAAGTGAAGTCTTGAACCATGAATGTAAGGGTACATTCAAAGAAGGTTAATTTGATTCTGTAAATAATCAATTAACATGCCATTCTGATAACACAGTAATCCGTGTGCATACCAAGGGCACGAGTTTTATCACGTGTTCAAATTCACTTAAGTACTTTTTGCAATTCATGAGAAACACCAAAACTATTGAAACAACCTAAACAGGCAAAACCAAAACACAGGCTAAGAACTTAGCACGAGAATTCACAGATCCATTGATCAGGTTTGATCAAATAGCTAATACTGTTACGTATTACCTGAACTCTACACTACATTAATGTTCTACTTTAGTGTTGAGATGACGAACTCTAAACATTTGCACCAAATCATTCAATCTGATCTAAAGAGTTAGATGCAAATTTCGAATTCTGCGAAATGTGTTCGAATTTTATACGTTTTAAACATCCATGAATATTTAGTGAAATATTCTAAAACCGTCCGTAGTCGATCTAATTTGTGGGAATAAAACTGATCTATAACTATTCTGTAAGGGAATAATTTGTGGCTTGTGTATTAAATCACCTATTGGCGGATTATTTTGAAGGCCTATGTGATAGAATAGGTAAAAATTAGCTGGGTTACTGTTATATTGGGTCATTGGGCCATTTTAGACGTGTTTGGGCTCAATTTAAAAGAGTTTAGAGGGAGTTTAGTGGGCCTGGATGGTCAAATCCGGAAGATAGAGGTTAATTAGGGTTAGGAGAATGATTTGTTCACCAAGTTTGTCATCTCCTATATATAGAACCTTTTGTTTACTAGGGTGGTTGGCATTTTTGGTGTTTATCCCTATTGGTGTTTTACGAAATTCTCTAAAGAGAATTTCGATCTGTGTATTGCAATCAAGATGATTAGTAAAGTGTTTTCTTCTTCTGGTTTGTGTTCTTACTCTTGTTCTTATTGCTTATTCACATTATTTTCAATTAATCTTGAATCACCTATAATCACCGGATCCCGCACGGTGGTTACAGACTTTGATATCGCGTGAGGGTTTGATTTGATCCTTACAATTGGTATCAAAGCCAAGAAACGCAAGGTTTCGAGGCTCTCGCGATATCCGATTCAAGTGTTTGGCAACTAACAGTTTGAGTTTTTGTGGTGATTTTCAGCATTTAGCACGATTCAGAAGTCTTTTGCATGTTTAAACTCAAAAACAGAAGCTTTCGAGACCATTTGTTCGTGAATCAGAGACTTTTCGAGCCAAGTGAGACTTTTCGATCAGGCTTTCTGGTCAAAAACCCTTGCCTGTCGCTTTCCTGTGATCGAGAAAGACCCTCCGTGTCTTTTCGATCAGGCGTGTTTCAGTCGAAAAGTCCAATTTTGAGACTTTTCGATCAGCTGCTTTAATCGAGAAGTCCCTATTTGTGACTTCTCAGTCAAGTTTTTCGATCGGAAAGTCCTCTTCAGCGACTTTTCGATCAATCATTCATCAATCGAGAAGTCCCCTCTGTGACTTATCGATCCACCATCTCGATCGGAAAGTCCCCTGTGACTTTTCGATCCACTGCTCTCCTCAATCGAAAAGTCCCCTCCGAGACTTTTCGATCGTAAATCACACTTTTCAACCACTTCGAAAAGTACTTTTCGATCAGCCCTGTCCGACCGAAAACCCCTTTTCGACCCAACCCTTTTCTGATCGAAAACCCCTTGTCCGACCGAAAACCCACTTTTCGGTCCAAATCCTTTTTGCGGCAAAAACACTATTTCGCACTGTTTCACTAAAACAGGCGTAACTTGGGCCTCGTTTGGAGTTAGAAGCTCAAATTTTAACACGACATCCGTGAGAACGAGCCCCAGAATTACCCTCGACTAATGTCCTGGTGAGCTCGTTTGGACCTCCAAATTCCACTCCGAAGGCCTCCGTTTTTCAGTTTTAAGTTTTTGACACTATTCTTTAAATAGTGATTTTGCCGTTTTACCAGATTTGCTCTAAAATTTCCATCCAAAGGAGTTCAAGGCACCCATTCTACCAGGTACCACTTCATGTACCAACAGCAATCAGAATGTCAAGAAAAGGGAGGTAGGCTCTAATGATAAAGCACTTGTTGTTCAAAGTACTCCTGGTGGATATGACTGGTCTACTCAGGTTGATGATCTCAGTCTAAGTCTTGCACACATTGCTCTGTTAGCTGAGGAAGAAGCAGAGAGAGAGGCACTGAAGATGAACCAACATGCATTCATGGTGAATACTGCTCCAGGGCCTGAAGCCAACTCTAGCAACACACAGGTATGCAAGTGTTCTTGTTCTCATTGTGTGGAGGTATTTAATTCTTACAAAGAATTTGAATCTAAATTTCATTATGAATCCCTAAATTGTGAACGTGTCACTAGAGAATCAAATAATTATAAAGATATGGCTAGAGTAAATAGGGAAAAGTATGAAGCTGCTAAGCTAGATGTCACAAATCTTGACAATCAATTAAGTGACACTAGAGTTTTGCTGAGAGTGTCTAACACAAAAGTTGAAGAACTAACAAAAGAGGTAGAAGAATTGAGAGATCAACTTGCTAAATCTCAAAGTAAATTAGACTCTAATAATAAGATTCAAATAAAAAATGCTGGAAGCAAGGTCTCTTTTCTATATCTCTGATGTTAGGATGAAGTATGTTCAACAGAACTCTGGTCTAGGTTTTGGGGATGATAAAAAAGATGAGACTTCAACTCACACTGTACTCATGCCCCACATGCATAAAATGATTTCTGAACCTGAACCATCAAAGGGAACAATAGATTCTTTAGCTGATATACACAAAAGACTTTCTAAATGCCCAATAAAAATCTCATCTCCTACTTCTAACTCCACTAACACTTCTACTTCTTGTGCAGATGTAGTTAGCAGTAATGGAAGTGAAAAGGCTGAAATCTCAAGTTTTTCAAGTCAAGAGTCTTTTGAAAAATTTGACTGGAATAAATATGGTTTTCCTATTGATGGGTCCAAACTTAAACTTGTTGAGTCTGATGTTTTTGATAAAACCTCTTTATGTAGCAACTTTAGCTTTAGTGCATGTGATGATAAAGGGTCTAAACCTCTAAGAACTGTTAAAATTTTAAAAAGGGATAAGGGATCACAGGTTGATGGTCCTAAACTCACAAATGGTGGGGTATTGGGTGTGAAACATACTGAAAATAAGAATGACTGTCATGAGCAAAATGTGCAGAAAGTGCGGGACCTTAGACCTCATGATTTTGTCCCGTACCCAGAAATCAATTCTGCATATGACCAGTTTAAGCCGATTCAGTGGGAGTACATTTTAACCACAAACCCCACGGTAAAACCCATTGGATCCAAAAAAAATTGTTCAAAACCAACTTGGATTTCCACTGGGCGTAACCAACCACAGGCTCCCGCACACCCAAAGAAACAATCTTGCCATGTCTGTGGTAGACCGGGACACGTGGCAAGAAACTGTTTATACCGGCCTTATGAACCCTATTATCCCAAAAGGGTTCATCATAGACCCAGTCCAAGGACCCAAAAACAAAGTGACCCAACTCCAAGGCTCGGTCCATCAAAACCCAAGGTGCAGAAACAAGCACCCCAGAGTCACAAAGTACAGCAGAAGCCCAAGGCTCCTAAGAAACAGCCGAATACCATTTTTAAAGAAAATAAAACATCTCAGAAATCTGTCAAAACAGCTTGGACACCAAAATCTATTGAATCCCCAAAACCAGTTTTCAAATCTGTTTCAAAATCACCCATCCATCCAAATCCAGTTGGTTCAGCTAAATCAAATGGTTGGAGGAAGGATGACAGGTGGAATGTTTCAAAGGTGGTAAACCTGTCTTTCAAGCATACTGGAGTGTACAAAAAACACTCCAAACAGTTTCAAGAGGTAAAATTTCTAAAGAAAAATGAAACTAAAAATTCACCACCGATAAAACCACAGGTTTTTGGGAAAGAAAATCACTAACCCAGAGATGTCAACAAAAAGGACATTCTCAGTCCAACCAAGGTAGCCACACCCCCAATCCTTGATGTTACCAAGGGAATGTTTTTAAAAGAAATTTCTTTCACCGACTCTTCAGGTATACCTAGAACCACAATGGCCTGGGTACTTATGGCTAACTGATCTCTCACCTTGTGCAAGAACAGTCAAGGAGGACTTCCATTAACTTATTTGTTTTTTAAAGTGATTGTTCAAGGCACAGGATAGAAGGCATCTCTCAACTACATGACATGTAGATTTTCAATAGTAGGGATGTTCTTCTAGTAAGAGGTAAATCTAGTGAAATCAACAAGGTACTGTCTGAATTGGTTGTTTCTTGGCTAATTTGATGTGGAGTATGGTAGTGCATTAAACAAAACCCATTTTCTGAAATTTTTCAAAAGATAAACTTTGAATGTTAGCTTGGCCAATTTTGTCTTATAGTGTGTGTAAATAAAAAACAAAAAAAAAAATTGTTATTAAAAAATCAAAAAGCAAGTGGAAGAATAGAAAAGATGAAATAGTTGACCCCTCAAAAAATTGTGCTTTTTTTTTAATCTTTTGTTTGTTTGCTTGAGAAGGTGGAAAGTGAAATAAATTTCCGTTTTGGAGATAGTTGACACGCGTAAGGCAGATGTGAAAGACATGATCCATGGTGATATGCTGGTAGGCTCAGCTCTTTAATCTAAAAAGGTATGTGTTACACAATTAAAGATAACGTATGGCAGTTTTGTTGGGTAACAATACTTGGGTTAATTGCATCTCTATTTGACTGCATGTTCAAGTTCCCGATACACACGCTTGTCTCCAAGAGTGTGAAATTAAGCTCAAAAAGTTGGTGTCCCCTCTGCTTTGCGTGAGCAATAACCTGGGGATGCTTCGCATGTATGTAAGCTCTCATCTGCTTTGCGTGGGCAATGACCTGGAGTTGTTCATACATACGTTCTTCTAGATCATCAATAAAAATTAAATAAATATATAAAAAAAATAAAACAAAAAGAATATACACCCAGAAGATGCCAAAGAGCACATCAAAAGAGACCCTCAAGTGTCCAAAACCCTCAGCCTAGTCACTAATGTGTACTACGTGTCATAGTGAGGTTAAAGCCTGCTTGAAACACCTCGGGGAAATTAGTTGACATTGTATATTATCCCAAAAATTCTCTGTGATCTATTCTTTCCCTTCTCAACCAAGTCTGGAGCTTAGTTTTAAACTTCAAGTTCAGGTTGTGAAAATATGTGGTAGGGAATTTATATGCTTGATAGTGTGTAATAACATGTACCTAGGATTTGTTGAAACCCTCTTGCTGTTCATAATTGAATGCACCTTAAAAGATAATAAAGTGACAAACAGCCTGAATAAGAAAAGGGTTTGAGTTTAAAGTGGATCAGTATATTGGCAATCACCTGGACTTGTTCAAGTAACAGAAGCTGAAAAGGGTTCCTCAGTCAAATTTATACGGTTTGATCCCATAGAAACCTTCTCGTTTAGTAATTTGGTATGTTTGTTTTTTATTTTTATTTTTTTCTTTTGTGTTATCTTAGGTTTTTATTGTTTATTTTTCAACCATGGCCAGGTAAATTTAAAGGTTTTAATATGTTTTTGTGGGTTTTTATGCAAGAAAGTATGTCCCTCCTCAGAATCTTAGGGGGAGATAATGTGAAGAGTCCTCGGATTCAGGGGAAGTGCTTTTGGTTAAATAATGCTAACCCGATAACCAGTCATCGTCTGGTTAGTGTATGTTTCATATTGTGTTTGACATGTTAAGTGAGAAAGACAACTCATGGAGAAGAAGGTCAAGGACTCAGTTGACCAAAGCAAGAACTCTGTTGCTGATCAAGTTGAAGAACCAGCCGGAAAAGGACTTACCCTATGCTTAAGGGAAGTTTGTTGGTTTTTTCAAGTTAAGCTTCTAAAGACTCAAAAGATACCATTCGCAAGTTTAGGGGAAGCTGAATGAAGAAAAGATGCAGAGCAGTCACAACAAGAAATTCAAGAATGCCAAGACAGAGGTTTTCAAAATTTATCCTCAGAAGTTACCAGCAGGTCAAGACAGTTACTGATGATTCAGCTAGGACTCAACATTTTTTTCCAAGAAGAAGCAAGTATTTGAGAATCCTCCTCTCATTACTTGTTCATCCTTAGAAGTCCAAGTTGATGCTGATTGAAAGAATGTTCCCAAACGTCTCTCGTTGCTGCCCAATGAAGATTGTCCAAGATAAATAATCTTCACCAACTCATGCTCATGCCAAGGAGAAGACTGCAAGTCTGAAGATTGAAAGTAGAAGACATTTAATAGCACAAGCCAAGGGGAAGATTGTAAGGGAATAATTTGTGGCTTGTGTATTAAATCACCTATTGGTGGATTATTTTAAAGGCCTGTGTGATAGAATAGGTGAAAATTAGCTAGGTTATTGTTATATTGGGTCATTGGGCCATTTTAGACGTGTTTGGGCTCAATTTAAAAGAGTTTAGAGGGAGTTTAGTGGGCCTGGGTGGTCAAATCCGGAAATTAGAGGTTAATTAGGGTTAGGAGAATGACTTGTTCACCAAGTTTGTCATCTCCTATATATAGAACCTTTTGTTTACTAGGGTGGTTGGCATTTTTGGTGTTTATCCTTATTGGTGTTTTACGAAATTCTCTAAAGAGAATTTCGATCTGTGTATTGCAATCAAGGTGATTAGTAAAATGTTTTCTTCTTCTGGTTTGTGTTCTTACTCTTGTTCTTATTGCTTATTCACATTATTTTCAATTAATCTTGAATCACCTATAATCACTGGATTCCGCACGGTGGTTATAGACTTTGATATCGCGTGAGGGTTTGATTTGATCCTTACATATTTACTCTGGACTCAAAGGGTTGACTCTCCAGACTCACATACCTCATTAGAGAATGACGTTGTGACGTAACTCGTATCAAATTGTCTTCATGGATTTAATCATAAAACGAATTTGATTAAATGGTATACTCAATAGTGTCCTTTGACTTGAGATACATATGCTACCTCCCGTTTGCCAAGGACTGTTCTTTGATTATAGTATACGTTGTCGCGTAACTGCCAGTAAAGACTACTTTTGGGAATGGATCTGAAGCTTAGTGGGAGCTATATGTAGTCAAGATGGGATTCTGTACTCTTGCACTAATACTACAACAGCTAGACATCGTGGGCCCTCTCGTGAGTTCCAAGTGTTAAGTATAAGGCATTACCCAAACTTACTGTGTATTTGATTGGACCACTTCGAACTACGACACGAGAAACAGAATGATTGAACATTGAAGAGAATGAATAAATCCATGTCTCTTGTTCAATTGATGTCTTATATGGAAGGGAACTAATGACTTTGAATTACCATAAGTCTAAACTACAACGCGAGTTTGTAGATATACCTTGGTTACTGACTTGAAGTGTCATAACTGGTTGGGACAGCCATGTGTAGCTAGAGGACCTCTGACTGTTTCTTCAAATGTTGTCGGACTCTATCCAAGTGGGAGATTGTTGGATAATGGATGTCCAGACCCGACAACACCAAGAACCCGACCCGGTTAGACCCGTAAAGAGTTGCACTGAGGACAACGAGATAAAAATCCGCTTACTCGGTTAACCGATAATTCATGGAAATAAGTAATTAATTTATGTTTATTCTTGATTAATAAACATTTATTAATTACGAATCATTATCCTTGTGATAATGTACGGAGAATTAAACGTATCGATTTATCGATTAAACGTTTACGGTGAAGTTAATAAAAACAAATAAAAGATTATTTGTGTTTATGTTTTCTCGCATTTACGATCTTGTATTAATAAAAGTGTTTGTAAGGATCGAAATAACCCAAACACGATATCACAACCTCTAGTGAATGTGCGGAATCCAAACACTAGAGTGATTCAAGATAAATCAAGAAGAATACGTAAAAGCAATAACAAAACAAGTAAGAACACCAACCGATTGAAGAGAACACTTTATTATTGATCACTGATTGCTTACACTTGGTCGAAATTCTCAAAGAGAATTTCGAGATCACCAATAATCGCAAAACACCTTAGGAGCAACAACAAAATCAGCAACTCTAAATTGATTACTAGGAGTCCTATTTATAGGAGATGGTGAACTTGGAAAACAAGTTAACCTCCCTACCTAAAATAACTCCTAATTCCCGTATTTGAACCCTAAGGCCCATAAAACTCCCACTAAACATTGTTTAAATGAGCCCAAACGCATCTAAATTGGCCCAATGACCCAATATACCCATAACCCAACTTATTTTCACCTATTCTAACACATAGACCTTCAGAATACTCCGCCAAGTGATGATTTAATACACAAGCCACAAATCTTGGTCCTTACAATCTTCCCCTTGGCTTGTGCTATTAAATATCTTCTACTTTCAATCTTCAGACTTCAGTCTTCTCCTTGGCTTGAACATGGGTTGGTGAAGATTCTTTTCTTGAACGATCTTCATTGGGCAGCAACGGTCTTGACTTTAGGGAGTGTTTTCTCAATCAGCATTAGCTTGGACTTCAAATGACGAACATGTAATGAGAGGAGGATTCTCAAAGTCTTGCTCCTTCTTGAAAACTGTTGAGTCCTTGCTGAATCATCAGTAACTGTCTTGACTTGCCATTAACTTCAGAGGTTAAATTTTGAAAACCTCTATCTTGGCATTCTTGAATTTCTTGTTGATCTTGAACTGACGGCATTTAGCTTCCCCTCAACATGCGAACAGTGTCTTTTGAATCTTGGAAGCTTTATTTGAACAACCAACAAACTTCCCCTAAGCATAGAGTAAGTCCTTTTCCGGCTGGTTCTTCAACACGAACAGTAGCAGCATCAGTGCTTTGGTCAACTGAGTCCTTGACTTTCTTGTCCATGAGTTGTTTTTTTTACTTATCTTGTCAAGCACAACATGGAACAAACACAAACACTAACCAGCATATGATACCTGGTTATTGGGTTAGCAGGAGAACAACATTCTTTCACACAAACCCTAACATTGATTACGGGTTTCCCATAAATACTTCCCCTGAACCTGAGGACTTTTCACATTATCTCCCCCTGAGATTCTGGAGGGGTGATACATTCATGCATGAAACCCATAAAAGCTTATTAAAACCTCTAAATTAACCTGGCCATGGTTGAAAAATAAACAATAAAAACTTAAGATAACTCAAAAGAAAATTAAAAACAAAAACAAACATACCAAATTACTTAACGAGAAGGTTTTATTTTGGGATAGCCAACGGCAATCGACGAGACATCATTAGGCGACTCTCGTGTGTTGATTGAAGACATCATCATCACCATCGCTATTCTTCACGACCACCGCCGCCTCTCTTGAAGTCGCCGCCGCCGCCCCTCCTCCTAGGTTCGTCGCCACCCAAACCCTAGGTCGCCGTCGCGATCTAGCGTATCTCCGTTTCACGCGACACCATAACCACTCGGCCTAATCATCGTTCTTACGATATAGCGAGTGCGAGCTTTGTCGTCGTCATCGTTTAAATCGCTCCAGCTAAAACCCTAGCCGTCATTGTCGTCTTGATAGATTGGTGCTCGCTAGTCGCCACCATAAAACGAATCGTTGCCGTTTACAACAAATCGGTTCAAGACGGTCTTTGTGATTTATGAAACGATTTGATCCGAACGGTCGGATCGGTTTTTCCGTGAAACCCTAGCGTCATCACGTTGTCCCTCGGTGTCTCTAACATTTGTTAGATCACCGCGAAGGTATATCTAAACTCCGTTTTAGTTTAGATGTTTATTACGATTAATGTAATCGGTAATGTTTTTCGCGTTAACCGGTTTAACGCGAAATGGTGTTTGTGTGATTTTGGTGATCGTGATCCTGTTTACACGATTTCAACACAAACAGTTTACGCGTCTAAAATGAGTAAATTTATTAATTCCGCTGCATAAACGAATTATCGGTTTAATCGGTTTTAACTCTTAATTTACTAAACCCGGTCGGTAATGTTTTAATTAACGGATAAGTTTTTTTAAACGTCACCAGGCACCCATATACTACTGTCCGAAACCCAACACGTTCGCGGTAATTAGGTGGGTGGTTTTGCGGGGGTGTGACACTAAAGGTGGGAGGAGTGTCATCAAGGATAAGGAAGCAGCTAGTTGAGGTGGAAAAATTCAACCACTACCCCCTGCTCAGGGAGGAGACGAGGTGGAGAGATCAACCATACATCATAAATCGATGAGTTTAAGTGTGAGAGGAGAAAGAGAAAAGAAGTTCTGATGGGAGGTTGGTGGCAGGTGGTGCAGGTGAACCCAAGGGCACTCCTCTTTCCCTAAACGTGGTTAAAATTAGAGCACCTTCTATATGGAATGTGAGAACATCTACAAAGTATAATATAATTTTTCATTAATTATACATAAATATAACCTAAAACTTAATAAATACAAAATACAAACTAAAAGATTAAAAATATGAAACACACAAAATATAAGTTCTTTAGCTAACCGCTATGGTGATCGTTAAACTTGTTTGAACGTGTTGATATCCCTTTGAATGTCCTTTCATTTTGAATTCACTTGGTGGACAATACGATTCTTTAATGCACCTACTTTTACAAAATAACTGAGCATTTGTTTCCAAAGACCATCTGACCTTTGTTGTTTCATGTCACTTTGTAACATCCGGTCGGTCCCTCATACCACCAATATTGTTTGTTTTGCCCACGAGGAGCTCACGGATTTCTGTTCCGGTTGCACGAGTGAAAACTTCTGAGGAGGTCGTCATCCTTGGACTGCTGTCACTTGAGCACACTTAACTATGGAATTCTTCTCTCATCCATAACCAATGCATCCAAAACGCATTGGTGGTAATTAAGGCAGAGTATTCCTTATGAATCAAGAATCTCTCTTATCCGTGACCAATGTGAGATTTGTCTAGGGTATTACAAACACCACCTCCTTGTTGGATAATGGATGTCCAGACCCGACAACACCAAGAACCCGACCCGGTTAGACCCGTAAAGAGTTACACTGAGGGCAACGAGATAAAAATCCGCTTCCTTGGTTAACCGGTAACTCACGGAAATAAGTAATTAATTTATGTTTATTCTTGATTAATAAACATTTAATTAATTAAGAATCATTATCCTTGAGATAATATACGGAGAATTAAACGTATCGATTTATCGATTAAGCGTTTACGGTGAAAATAATAAACAACTAAATGGTTATTTGAACTTAATAGTTCACGGGTTTACGACTATTGTATTAATAAACCGGTTTTATTAAATCGTAAACAATGGTGATTCATTTCGATGAAAGAGATTGAAGAGGGGCCTAAAGGGAAATTAGTTGCTTATAAATAAGCAACTAGTGATTAGGGTTAAGGGTTCCTAATCCTCCGATTTGCGCCTCTCTTGGAGCCGTCGCCCCCTTCCCCATGATCTTTCTCTCTATCTCTCTCTCTCTCTCTCTCTATCTATCTATCTCTCTCTCTCTCTCTCTCTCTCTCTCTCTCTCTCTCTCTCGTGCGTTCTTCTCCACAAACCAACATCTTCATCGTAGGAGCTTTATCGGTTGGAGATTGCCAATCGTTTCTAATAAACGATCGTCGTCCAATCATCATCATCATCATCATTCAATATCGTCGCCGCCGCCACCTCCTTGGGAGCCGTCATCGCCGTTGTGAGAACCACCACCGCTGCCGCCGTCGACGCCCCACCCCCTTGGGTCGTTGCCACTCTAAACCCTAGGTCGCCGTTGCGACCTATCGTATCTCTGTTTCGCGCGACACCATAACTACTCGGCTTAATCATCGTTCTTACGATATAGCGAGTGCGAGCTTTGTCGTCGTCAACGTTGAAATCGCTCCGGCTAAAACCCTAGCCGCCATTGTCGTCTTGATAGATTGGTGCTCGCTAGTTGCCACCATAAACCGAATCGTTGTCGTTTACAACGAATCAGTTTAAGACGCTTCTTGCGATTTGCAAAACAATTAGATCCGAACGTCGGATCGGTTTTTCCGTGAAACCCTAGCGTCATCACGTTGTCCCTCGGTGTCTCTAACGTTTGTTAGTTCACCGCGAAGGTATATCTAAACTCCATTTTAGTTTAAATGTTTAATCTCGATTAATGTAATCATTATTCGCGTTAACTGGTTTAACGCGAGAGGGTGTTTGCGTGATCATTTTTGTGATCGTGATCTAGTTGACACGTCGACACCAACGGTTTACGCATCTAAAATTAGTAAATTTATTAATTCCGCTGCGTAAACGGATTACTGGTTAATCCGTTTTAACTCTTAATTTATTAAACCCGGTCGGTAATGTTTTAATTAACCTAAAAGTTTTTTAACATCACCGGGCACTCGTATACCACTGTTCGAAACCCAACAGTGGTATGAAAGCCTTGACCACCACACGCAAACCCTGACCGGTCGGTTTTAAACAGGTGGATTTTGCGAACTGGGGTTTAAACCCGAAAGTCGCAAAAGTTAAACGAATTGCTTTTTCCACATGTTTGGTCGATTTAATTCCACCAAAATTTTTCAATTCGTTAATTGATTGTTTAACGCGCATATTCGGGTAGACCCATATTTTGGTTATGATTGCTTGTCGTGTCTTGGTTTGGCCCATTTTGGCCCACTAGTATTTTGGTTTTGGATTGGCCCACTTGTTTATGGGTTCAAAATTTGTATCTAAAATAGATTAGTTTTTATTCTATTTTTTCTCGTAAATGCTCACCTTCGACCTAGACGAACGTGACGAGCATTGATGCGACTACCCCATCGTGGCGAGTGTTCTTATCTAAGGACACTTCCCAGTATGGCGTGTATCCACAACCGAAAAGACCGAAAAATAATAATCTATCAAGGAGAGCTTATGAAGCCAGTGGGAGCGTTAGGGTCAACCGGATGACCTTTCCATACTCATCCTTGTGGTTGATTTTACTTTTGTCCCAGACCTTTTTCGACATTGTCATTAGGCTCTGACAATGTCGAAACCTCTCAAGCCGAATATGTGTTTGTTTGCATGTGCATTTTGGTTGCTTGTCTTAAAACGTTTAACGCGCCAACTAAAACTCCAAACTAAGTTTTAAACGGTTAAAACAGTTTTACAATCAATTGGTTCGAGTCCTAATATTCACTAAAACTCGAAATTTCATAACCAATTTTATTCGACTATGAACTCGAATTTTTTATCTTAATATATCTCACTTTTAATAATTGGTTATTGTCTCGCGACACGTAGTCTTTAATAAGGAGGTTATTAAATTGGCTTTCCCGAGCGAGATAGGGTTCTTGTGTAAATTTAGTCAAACATTTAATTAATTAAAAACTGACTAATAAATCCTATCTGGTAAGCCGCAAAACGGATAGATTATGCCATCCTAGTCAAGTCTAACTTGGAACATATTTACCGATGCATCAGTGTTGGAGTATTTTAACACCGCACTTGGTGTTCAGGGTATCTTCCAAGGTGTGTGCATTTGAGTATTTCAACACCGTGCATGCACACTGACCACTGAGGACATCTAACATTTTCTTTACGAGTACCTTGTGTATTGGAGTATTTCAACACCGTACATCTGGTCATTCGTAGACAAAATTGGCATGGATGACGCTAAACGTATTTCGCGAATTATTTCGCGAAAGCCTCATAAACGGGAGTTGTGACAGGTTTTCACAAGAGACAATCGATGTCCATCCAATTACTTAGTGACCGGTGATTGCACTTAACGCTGCCTTTGTGGGTCAACTACTAATTGGGTTCCCATATTCCTATTCGAAAATTTGCTTGTTGTCTTTGAATACGAATATAACATCGAAACACTAAACCGATTGCATGTTGTTTCAGATGGCTAATCCACCTACAAACAACGAGATTTTCCAGCTCAAGTCTCTCTTTGAGAAGGAGAAACTTGATAACACCAACTTCCTCGATTGGCATCGAAATCTGAAAATTGTCCTACAGATGGCCAACAAATAGCATGTGTTGGAGGCCGAGGTGCCCGAATCACCCGGAAATAACACTGCGGTTGCTCGCGCTGCACATGAGGCACTGAGAAAGGATGCCAACTCAGTTACGTACCTCATGCTGGCGACCATGTCTACTGAAATTCAGAAGAGCATGGTTAACAGGACGGAGTTTCAGATGATCGGGGAACTTAAGGGCATGTTTGAAACCCAGGCCCGACAGGAACACTATGAAACCGTTGTCAAGCTCATCACCTGATGAATGGCTGAAGGTAGTCCTGTCAGCGCCCATGTCCTTAAGATGAAGGGCTACATCGACCGACTTGCGAAGCTCGATTACGTCATTCCTCTGAATGGCGACGGATTTGATCCTCCACTCTTTTTCCAGCGCGTTCACTCCTTTCCGGATCAATTTTAATATGAACAGCCTGGTTAAGAAAGTGACCGAGCTTCACGGTATGTTGAAGACCGCTGAGATTAATTTTCTCAATGGTAACAACATCAAAGGTAAGTCAAATGATGTGCTCGCCATCCGATCCAGAGGTGTCAAGAAACCTGAGGTTAAGAGGAAGCCTGGGCAAAGGAAGAAGGGCAAGGGCACTGCTGCTAGAGGATCTAGTAGCACCGAAAAGGGAAAGTCAAAGGCTTCGAAGGCACCGCCGCAAGCTGAGCACCAGTGCTTCGAATGCAACAAGATGGGGCACTGGAAGAGAAACTGCCCTGAATATCTTGCCAAGGTGAAGAAAACCGATGCAGGCACTTCGGGAGGTATATATCAGTTACCTCATGTTATAAATCACTTCACTTGATCCTTAAAAATATATGTTTGACATACTTTACATTTTGTAGGAACGTGAAGTCGTAGAAAGCAAGAAAACCAAGAAGACATGACATCTTTGCATGATTGCAAACTTTGAATAAAGATCATGTCGTTTTTTGAATTCTTAGTGGTATCTTATAACAACTTGTTTGTTGTCCCTGGCGGGGTCCAGGATGATACAATTTTGCTTTTTTGTTTGAATCTCAAACATACACTAAAGTTTCCGGTTTAAACTTTATTGATATGCATGTTTTTTTCTACACTTGAAAATGTTTCACTTGGTTTGTAGATTAGATTCAAACATATATAACATGACGCTAAGCCTAGTGCTATTGATTTAATGATCATGAGACTAGCCTAAATGCAAAAGAAGAATAATTGTTCTGTCTTATTCCATTAAGGCTATGACGTCTCTTATTCTCATTGTACTTGTTACAACAAGAATATTCAACCTACCTTGATTTCGTCCTATACAAACAATAGGTCCTTTGCTGAGTTCAAACGCCTGTTTGTAAAAGTTTAAATCACCAAACGCTGCTTATGTAACACAATCACATGTTTGATTATGTTATGCACTAAGTATTGTGCATATGACCATTATGGTCTGGAACAGATATAAACATACAAACACATTAAAAGTCAATGACTATAACTAGCTTGTACTCATAAGTGTTAAAATCCTACTAAGCACTTGTTGCTTACATTATGAGGATTAAGTTTCATATTTAGTTCCAAGAGGAAGTCTTGCGAGAGACCAAGTTTGAGTTATGCACGTCCACCTTTTGATGCATGGACATCTAAATTCCTTATCAAAGAAACTTGATTTCTATAAAAATTACCGAACAGTGCACTATGACTCTTGTAATTATTTAAGACGCATTAGACAAACATCTTTTCACAACAAACGTTGTTGCAGTATTGAAAACATGTTAGCATTCTAAATGACTGATAATTCTAAATGGAACTCAATGAGGATTTTACTTATATAAAATCTTCCATTATTGGTTGGTCATTGGATTGAATTCACAATCCCAAATCAGACTCGATACCCTGATAGAATAATCATCAGAGCGTCTTGCACGTAACACCTTTCAAACGCAAAGAAGATTGTATCTAGCATACCATTAAACTCTGGTAGTTTGATTTCATCTTGCTATCTCATGTATGTGACATGACAATTGGATATTAATCAATTTAGATTCGTAACTGTGTTTATGAAACTAAATGACTTCGTTCTGGTAAACGAAAAACCTTTTTCTAAGAGTTCTCTTGCAAAACAAAATATCCTAACGGTTTGAAAGAAAGGACGGTTATAAGAATGCATCGTCTACACAAAGCAAGAGGGAGCATCACCACCAATTTATCGGGATAACGATTGAGTGTTGATCCTATGTTCAATCAAGTTTACTGATTTAAACTTGTAATGAAGCCTCAAATTTATCTCCAAGTTTTAAGAACATCCCACAATTGAAAAACATCTCAGGAATGGCATCCTCAGATATATATTTAATTTCTTGAAACAAGTCGTGTCATACTAGTTATGAAACGAGAACTATCCAACATAGGGATGTTGCATGAGTGTCACTGTAAAGAATTACACAAATGACACAAGCTGGAAAAACCTAACCATCTCAACTTATTGTGATGATGACCAATGTTCATAATGAGTACTTGAGCATACTCACTGAACAACTAGCCACCTTAAGTGAAGTTTTGAACCATGAATGTAAGGGTACATTCAAAGAAGGTTAATTTGATTCTGTAAATAATTAATTAACATGCCATTGTGATAACACAGTAATCTGTGTGCATACCAAGGGCACGAGTTTTATCACGCATTCAAATTCACTTAAGTACTTTTGATGTTCATGAGAAACACCAAAACTAATGAAACAACTTAAATGGGCAAAACCAAAACACAGGCAAAGAACTTAGCACAAGAATTATTTGTTCCATCGATCAAATTTGATCAATAAGCTAATACTATTATGTATTACCAGAATTCTGAGCTACCTTGATGCTCTACTTTAGTGTTAGGATGTCGAACTTTAACGTTTGCACCAAATCATTCAATCTGATCTAAAGAGTTAGATGCGGATTTCGAATTCTGCTAAACGTGTTCGAATTTTATACGTTTTAAACATCCATGAATATTTAGTGAAATATTCTAAAACCGTCCATAGTCGATCTAATTTGTGGGAACAAAACTGATCTATGACTATTCTGACTCTGGACTCAAAGGATTGAGTCTCCAGACTCACAGAACTCATTAGAGAATGACGTTGTGACGTAACTCGTATCAAATTGTCTTCATGGATTTAATCATAAGAAGAATTTGATAAAATGGTATACTCATTAGTATCCTTTGACCTGATATGCATATGCTACCTCCCGTTTGCCAAAGATTGTTCTTTGATTATAGTATACGTTGTCGCGTAACTGCCAGAAAAGACTACTTTTGGGAATGGATCTGAAGCTTAGTGGGAGTTGTATGTAGTCAAGATGGGATTCTATACTCTTGCACTAATAATGAAACAGCTAGACATCGTGGGCCCTCTCGTGAGTTCCAAGTGTTAAGTGTAAGGTCTTACCCAAACTTACTGTGTGTTTGCTTGGATCACTTCGAACTAATGCACGAGAAATAGAATGATTAAACATTAAAGATAATGAATTAAATCCATGTCTCTTGTTCAATTGATGTCTTATACGGAAAGAAAACTAACAACTTTGAATTACCATAAGTCTAAACTACAACGCGAGTTTGTAGATATACCTTGGTTACTGACTTGAAGTGTCATAACTGGTTAGGACGGCCATGTGTAGCTAGAGCACCTCTGGTTGTTTCTTCTAATGTTGTCGGACTCTGTCCGAGTGGGAGATTATTGGATAATGGATGTCCAGACCCGACAACACCAAGAACCCGAGCCAGTTAGACCCGTAAAGAGTTACGCTAAGGGCAACGAGAGAAAAATCCGCTTACTTGGTTAACCGGTAACTCACGGAAATAAGTAATTAATTTATGTTTATTCTTGATTAATAAACATTTAATTAATTGCGAATCATTATCCTTGCGATAATATATATACGGGGAATTAAACGTATAGATTTATCGATTAAGCGTTTACGGTGAAAATAATAAATCAAATAAATGGTTATTTGAATTTAATAGTTCTTGGGTTTACGACTATTGTATTAATTAACCGGTTTTATTAAATCGTAAACAATGATGGTTCATTTCGATGAAAGATATTAACGAGGGGCCTAAAAGGAAAATTAGTTGCTTATAAATAAGCAACTAGTGATTAGGGTTAGGGGTTCCTAATCCTCCCATTTGCGCCTCTCTTGGAGTCGTCGCCCCCTTCCCCACGATCTCTCTCTCTCTCTCTCTCTCGCTCGCTCTTCTCCACAAACCAACCTCTTCATCGTAGGAGCTTTATCAGTTGGCCGGAGATTTCCAATCGTTTATAATAAACGATCGTTGTCGAATCATCATCATCATCATTCTAGATCGCCGCCTCTGCCACCTCCTTGGGAGTCGCCGCCGCCGCTGTGAGAACCACTGCCGCCGCCGCCGTCGACGCCCCACCCCCTTGGGCCGTCGCCACTCTAAACCTTAGGTCGCCGTTGCGACCAAGCGTATCTCCGTTTCGCGCGACACCATAAATACTCGGCTTAATCATCGTTCTTACGATATAGCAAGTGCGAGCTTTTTCGCCGTCATCGTTTAAATCGCTCCGGCTAAACCCTAGCCGCCATTGTCATCTTGATAGATTGGTGCTCGCTAGTCGCCACCATAAACCAAATCGTTTCCGTTTACAACGAGTCATTGTCGTTTACAATGAATCGGTTTAAGACCCTTTTGCGATTTACAATACGATTAGATCCGAACGTCGGATCGGTTTTTTCGTGAAACCCTAGCGTCATCACGTTGTCCCTCGGTGTCTCTAACGTTTGTTAGTTCACCGCGAAGGTATATCTAAACTCCATTTTAGTTTAGATGTTTAATCTCGATTAATGTATTCGTTATTTTCGTTAACCGGTTTAACGCGAAAGGGTGTTTGTGTGATCATTTTGGTGATCGTGATCCTGTAGACACGATTTCGACACCAACGGTTTACGCGTATAAAATTAGTAAATTTATTTATTCCGCTGCGTAAACGGATTACCGGTTAATCCGTTTTAACTCTTAATCTACTAAACCTGGTCAGTAATGTTTTAATTAACCTAAAAGTCTTTTTAACGTCACCGGGCACCCCTTTGGACTCATCATCCTCAATTCGGTTTGCCCGAATAGCCCCGGGGACTTCACCATTCTTGATGAACTTTGCCCCACAATCTGAATGGCATAAGAGTGACTCTAAAACCATTTGTTACATCCGACCCTCAAACTATCAATATTGTCCGTTTTACCAACGAGGATCTGGTTTACCCCAACATCCCAATCAGGGATGTGGGATTTTGCCTAAGGTGTCTTTCTTGACACCCCAGGGACTTCATCATTCTTGATGAGCGTTGCTCCACCATTCCGAACGGCACAAGAGTGACTCTAAAACCATTTGTTACATCCGGCCCCTCAAACTACAAATATTGTCTGTTTTGCCCACCAGAAGCTTATGTATTTGCTTTTGTTTGGCCGAGAGAAAACTTCTTAGGAGGTCACCATCTTTGGATTGAGCACCCTTAACTGTAGAGTTCTCTTTTCATCCATAAGAAATGCGCCCAAAACGCATTGGTGGTGTATGAGGCATTACATTTCTTATAAATCAAGAATCTCTCATGTCCACGGCCAATGTAAGAATTAAGATTGTCAGGTATTACACACGAGGTCTTCAAAGATATGGATCGAATCCCCTGCCAATGCGACTTCTACATGGTTGTTCTTTGCTCCTTGAGAACGAGATCGGGGGTTCTGATTGCTCTTTTGACAGAGTGTCAGTTGCAAGGTCTACCTCTTCATCATTATCTTTAACAGTTTGAAAGCAGTTTCTGCTGTTGGAAAGCGGGTGAGAGCAGTTGTTGTAGAAATGGTTTTAAATACTGATTTAATGGTTTTTATTATCACTTTTGGACCTTTTATTGCCCTTAAAATGACACTTTAAAAAGTCATCTGATTCACGCAATCAATATGAAATTATGTACCGATAAGAAAGGGTGTTAATTAATTATGTTCTTTCAATTAATTGAATTTGAAAATTTTGAAGCTGATATTAAATTCAACTCGATCTTAAAAGTAATTTGAATTCGATTCGAGTCACGGTTAATTTAGTTTGATATAAGCTAATAACAAAAATATAGTAAAGTAAAATGTCAATCTTTGACTTTTTATTTCTAAAACTCATAAAAACTAGAATTTTCACGTAATGTTATAACAATGTAACTGTTTTGTGTGTTTGTGTTATCTCACGGTAATACATTTATTAATATTTTTTTCATTCTTTTTAAATCATATTTTAAGCGTTTCATTGATTTTAATTTTAGTTTCATACCGTTGTCTTTATGTATCTAAAGCGTTTCATTAGTTTCTAATTTTAGTTTTACACTAGTGCCTTTAAATACCTAATTGCTTATAATGTTATATTTAACCAGACTACTAGTTTTAACGTTGTTGCGTTGTTTTTTTTTATTATTTTCTTTTTTTTACATAGCGTTTTACAAATTCAACTCTCCCGTAACAGAAAACAACGGATAGTAAAATATGGAATATAGTTTAGAGAAAAAGAGGAAATTTTGAATTGATTTTTTTAATTATATGTTAAGATAATTACATAAATAGAAATAGGCTATGTGTATTAAGTTTATGTTAACTACATAAATAGCTCATCTAGTTAAATATAGTTTGTTATATACAAAGAGTATTTTAATAATTTCATCTTAATTTATTAAAATGTCTACAATTTAATTTCTTATGTAATAATAATATTATATCAATTTAAGGTCTTACTCTTGAAAGGTTCGGTCTTATATTTTGAAATGTCTTGCATACAAGTCGTCAGTAATGTTTGAATTTAGGATTTCGAAAGAAAAAAAAGTCCAAATTTCGTTGCTAATATTTTGGTCTTCTAACCAAGAAACTACATAGCATTTGCCCCTATATGTGGGAACAAACTCCAAATTCAAATGAGTTTTTATTTGGTTGATCAATGTAATTTGGGCTTGTATTTGTATAGAATCATTTCGAGAGTATTTTAGTGATATATGCTTGGATACAAAGCTTTACATATAGTTGTGTTATACTATATTACTGTATACATTCTATAAGATTGTATAAAAGGATCCCGATATGGACGTTGTGATGAGTTTATCATTATTAATGCATGACATCATCAACCAGTTATAAATTCTGAATTAATTTGATAATTTGAGAAACGGTTAAACACTATCAGATTGAATATTTTGATCGGTTCACTCGTATATCAATAAAATATGACCCATAAACAAATCAAGGAATCAGAGTATGATTTGTTGTACTTAATTTACGAACCAGAATTAAGAATTCGACTAAATCAGTAATTTTAGAGAGAGGAATGTATATAATTCGAATTTTAAATAAAATTATAATATTTACACATTTGGTCTTTCTGAAAATAATAAGTAATTAATTTTTTGCCTCAAATAAATTTTCCCCGCCATGAGTGTCTGCCCCTTCGACCCTCCTCCTGGGCGAGCCCTTTGAACCCTTTATAAGGTTCTTATAATTATGACTTTATCCATACGAGTGTGCATCCCGCATCACCGGACTCGCTTGATGTAAGTTAATTTATTTTGATCAATCAACTCAATTACACTAAAATAGCAACACCACTCGCGTGGCACACAAGTTAATGCATAAGTAAACTCTAATTTGTATTCTTGTGGTTTGATCCAAAAATCATGTTTTGTCTAAAACAAAAGCTTTTAACAGTCTATATCATTGTAGCTTTAAAATTTAACATTTCGCGTTGTTATTTGATAACATCTTACCGAGTCCAGTAAGAGCTGACCACTGACCCCGTAAGTGGTCCGCTCGTTTGATAGTGTCAATACAAGCTCTGACCGAGTCAGTCATGGGCTGACCGAGTCCCTCTTCTTTCCTTCACTGACCGAGTCACACTCCCTTAACCCTAAAACAAGAAATCCTTCAAACGCAAAGCGATCCAAGATGCTCCATCCCTCCTCCGCCGCCCCATCCCTCCTCCGCCGCTCATCCTTCCTCGTAGCAGTCTCTATTCCCCCCTCCGACACCCACTCCTCCACCTGTGGCAGGTACACCATTGCCGTTCCATCTCCGGTCGTCGACGGAGTCCAGAGAGGTTAGGCCACGCTAATTATAATTATAATTCGCCTCTCAGTTCAAGCGTTTAGCTACATAATTTGATTACATTGATTTGATAGAGTTTCATTGGGCGGATATCTCAGCATTTTAGCGCTACCAATTTGGGATTTTCATTAGTTTGATTTCTTGCAATTTAAATGGGGCCATCGGTTTGATTTCTTCGTTATTATCTCTGATTTAATCTGAATAATAATGTGATGTATACCTCAACTTGGCTGAGAACAGAGAAGATTTCAATGTTCTTGAAACCCACCATTTTATGTGAATAAAATTATTGTATTGATTTTTTTGTTTCAATATTTGTTATTTTATTTTATTTTAGTTTATTCTTTATAAAATGTTTTTAATAAATAAAAAACAAATAGCTATATAGATTACTCAGTCAGCTCTTACCCAGTCAGCTACTATCAAACACCAAGTTTCAACTAGAGTTTCTTACTCAATCAGCTCTTACTCACTCAGCTCTTACTCACTCAGCTCTTACTCAATCAGCTCTTACCCAGTTAGCAATTATCAAACAACCCCTTAGTCTTTTACAATAAAAATAAATAAATTTTGATTTAATAAAAAGAAGTCTTTAACTCCCTGCTCTCCCCTCTCTACTTGTCTTTCTCTACTCTTCTTCATCCAACACCACTAATAAATTGAAAATATACGATCATCACCGCCACCGTTGTAACATTCGTCTCTTTTGTTTCACAAAAACCCGACCCGATTTGAAATTTCGCGCATATTCAGTTTTTCAGTTAAATACTTATTGAAGAATCTTGATTATTTACTAAATTACACTCTCAAATAATTATTGAAAGGATCCAAAATCATTTTTTAAACTAAAATATTTAATTGGTTTGTTGTAAATAAAAATAAAACAATTTACGGATTTTCGCATAAGTTCGATGGTTAACCGGAAGCCTTGTTGAACATTTTAAATGTTCAAATGTTATTTTACAAAGTTAAAGATGATTTGTATATCTAAAATGATAATTTATCATTTCATAACTTTTACGCGTTTTTGGTATTAGCCGGACAACCCTCGAATCTCGAAAATCATATTTTTATGGTTCATAATGTTCTTAAATATATTTTATGGTTGAGGTTAAAATTTGAAAAGGTTCCGAGTTAAAACGAACTCGTACGATCAAAAGGAAAAAAAAGATAGAAGATAGAAGAAAAGAAAAAGAAGGTAGAAAAAAAAGAAGGAAAACAAATAAGTTTTTGCTGAGTGCAGGACTAACCTGCGACCTGCAGGTTATAGCACAACAACCTGACCATTGTGGCAGACCAACCTTGGCGATAGGAAACCCAGTTTCTTTACCTATATGCAAAAGTGCTGTGGTGCTGTATTTTTTAACAGCACGACTGTTTTGTCGTTTTATTGGTGTTTAAACCACCTAAACTCGTTTTTCTTGCTTCCTAATCCTATCCTAATGGTTCCTAATCACATGTTATCATCTAGAAACCTCTTGGAACATTTAAAAGCTTCCTAAACCAATTACAATTGGTAAATTTAATTTTTAGATAATTATTTTCAAAGAATAATTATCATTATCTACATCAAATCAACCCCAATACGGATCCTTCATCTATATAAACCCCATATATCGTCTCTTTAACTCCCACAAAACTTCTCTAAGCCATCAATTTCTGGATTGGAGCTTTAATTCGTAAAATCAAAAGTCAACGGGTCAGACTTTGACCATCCGCTTCCTCCATTGTCCTTCGACTTTCAGAGGTAAGTTTCTTCCTGGAAGTTGTTTCTTTTACTGTTTCCTTCAAGTTAGTAGTCTCGGTTTCTGTTTATTGCTTAAATAAAAAAAGTCAAACATATGTTCTTCATATATATTTGGGGAAATCAACTAAAAATCAAATAAAACTAAAATCAATGCTACTGGGCAATTCTAACCTGTTGTATAGCTATATTAAGATGTTCTTGTAGAACCAAACTTCATTTTTACCACAAAGATCGAAGCTTTATCGAATTGACTCGTTAAATCGAGACTTTTTCCGCGTATACCATTAATCGGTTGTTCTTAAAACATTATGAACACATGATTCTGGTCCAGACTTTTCATAAACAAGTTTAAGTAGGTTATAAAATATAATCTTGATTAATATCATAATATTACAAACTTTTGGGCTATTTTGCAAATAATGGAACTATGGGGTAGAAATTGTATTTATGGCAAACTTGTGATATTTACACTTTTAATCCCTATAGTATGGAATGGTTAATATTTAATACCTGAGATATTGGAAATTATTTCGTCACAATCGGATCTAAGTCAAAATATTATTTGCAAAGTCAGGAATAACTAATCAATAATATATATTAACTAAGTTTTCATCGTCGATGACTCCGGGTCCCCAAATTTTCCATGGACAAAACGTCTAGGGTCTTGTATATTGTTTCATCCTTCGCTTCGCATTCTTAGGTTAATATCGGGGTTCGTATTTCTTTCGCGGTGTCTCTCGGTTTCCGAATCGTCTTATTCATGTGAGTATTCATAGTCCCTTTTTATATTTTATTATTTGGGGTGCAACTTGTATCTATTTAAATCATTAAACGTATTATTCTTTAAACATTTATGCCATTTCATGTGCTCAATGTGTGAATTCTATGTGTGTGAAACTTGTGTGGATGGATTGTTGGTATTCGTTAGTCATTAATCATTAATCATTAATCGCATGTGTTCCATTAACGACCCCGAGCCTATGGTAACAATAATAGCTATTGGTTGACGACCCACCCATGATGTCGGAAATGAACTAATTTTCGATGGGTGATTGCTCCCTATATCGTCAGAGGATTGGTTACACATCACTCATATTACACGTTGAACATAACATATGAACATATCACTTGACACGTAATCGCATGTTTTAAATCAATATGTACGCTATAAACCTATGGTTACTCACCAACTACTTTGTAGTTGACACTTTATCTTAAACATGTTGCAGGTCAGGATTTGAGGCTTTATGTGATCACGATAGGAACACTGGACCTAGTTTAATCATTCAATATTGTTTATGTGTTATGTTGTATTTGATTAATTCCATGTAAGACTATTGTCATGTAATGAAACTGGGCATGTTTAAGTATATTGCAACATATATAGTTGTCATGAGCATCTGGACAATCTTCGCACCCTGACATTTCCGTCGTCGGTTGGGGTGTGACAACCGCCCCTCCCTCTCACATCTTACACCCTCGTCGGCTTGTGATGCATGATTGTGTAAATCATGAACTCAAAGTTTACTAGACAGGTCGTTGTTGGTTGAAAGAAACCTAGTTCACCAAAAGCATAAAATGAAGAAAGGAGAAAAGTCAAGATTGAAACTTGAGAGCTGCAGGTTGAATAAGGTTTTGTGCCACTTAAACTTGTGAGCTTAATCATGAACATAACGTTGTAACTTAACTTTTGTTTTTCTGTTATCATATCGACTCGACTCGAGATGCAGTTCTTGAGAAGATCTTGCAATGGAATATGGATAATCAAAATCTGATTTATGTTGAATAAGATCATATATCAATATCAGATGTAGAAAGAAGATGATAAAAGGAGTCTGAAAATAGTAGTTCATAGTAGACTATACTACTCCTCACATGCTACTTATATGGGGTGAGGTTAACAGCGGACATGAAAATGATAACTTTTAAGAGATGGATGACTCAGAGTGTTAAAATGTTACATATGAAATGAATGGTGATTTTTTACCAAACTTAGATGACAAAAATTGTAATTTACTCTGGATAATTATAAATAAAAAAAACAAACTTATCACGAACTTACTACACCAGAAAAAATTTAGTTAAATAAAAAATAATCATTTTGTAATTTTTGAATGGGGCTTGAAAAGGGTTTGACTACTACACTATAAAAAGATTTCAAGTCCCTTGTCATGTCATTGTCCACGTGTCGCTTCATGTCCAAGGGTGGGGCTTGAAAACCTTCAACCACTACAGATAGCCTAACAATAGCAAGTGAATATGAATAATAGTGTAACACTCCAATATTTTATAGATATGGATATATATAGCAAATACGTGTCTGAATTATATTTACATGAGTTTGATTGATGAATATGATAAGACTATACATTGGATAGGTTGCGTGTGTTAGAAATATGTGTTTAATAGCCAATGTGATCAAATATGCATAAACGGATGTCTTAAACATTAAAGAAAGTAAAATATGAGATGAATACGTGTTTATATGAATAGCATGATGATATATGAATCATTTGATGGATATATACGTGTAAATACGTGTGTTAATAGTTAACAGAAAAGTAAAAGGGCTAAAAGCATAAGTTATGTAAAGATATAAACGTATGCGAGTATTATACGTGTTTATATTTATTATACGTATTCCGAGGCTTAGAATTTAGTAAAGATATATCCTAACATGATTCATAAATAAAATAATAAGTATTGTAAAGTTTGAGGGGCTAAAATGTAATTTAACAATAATAAATAAATATACATACATATATATATATATATATATATATATATATATATATATATGTAGGGTTAGGTTCAAATGAGAACTTTTAATTTTGAGAACTTTTGAGAAGTAAATCTAAACCACTAATTTTAGGTGGGGACCACTATAATTCATGGAGGGGTTTCCATATATATATAAACTAGTGGCTGAGATTAGTTCTTTTTAGTTCTCAAACCCAATTGGTTCTCAAATGATCCTCTCCTATATATGTATATATATGTATTGTCGTACGAATCCCGAGCCTTAGAAACCTTAGAAAATATTAGGAATATGTCCCATAATGTTTTGGTACATAAAATGATAAAAGGATAAAAGTTTAGGGGGCTAGAATGCACAAAATAGAAAGCTAGGGATTGAAATTATAAAATATGAAAATCTAGCCGAAAATAGGGGCTCGCGGACCGCGAGCCCATGCAAACTAAATGTCGCGATGCGCGACTGGAAGGAAGCGGCAGCAGGTACATATTGAACCACGATGACGAACTTGGAGGCCAAGATACATCGAATTCGTGTCGTTTTGGAGCAATTAATCATCACAACACCTGGAAGGACCAAAGACGACCAAGATGAGTATAAATAGGGGCTCGATTCTGCCTTAAATCCTCGTCAATTCACAGGAACATCACCTGGAAACCCCTTTACGAACCAGAAACTTCGTCGGAGCAATACGCATAAAAGGTGAAGAACTAGGAGCTGAATTTCTGTAGTCACCCTTTATTTGGTTAACCGAGGATTCTGTCGGAGGTTCTGTCCGAGTTTAATGAGTAAACAGATAAGGTGAGTTCTGCAAGCCCACTTTTAAATGTTTTAAACGCTTTAATGTTTTCGGGCTGATATACATACAATGTTCAACTATTCACTTGAAAAGTATTTGAAATGCTTTTATCTAAAAGTTTGATTATCTTAAGTGTTAAATTAATAAACTGTTTTGAAGTGATATGTGATATGTTATGAAGATGCTTATGAATGTTTATACGTGTTAGTAATGTATATGAAATGATTATGATAGAATAATGCATATGAAATGATTATTAGGGTTATGTGTTATATTTGCTTTGAAACTAGGGGGTTGGGTTCTATAGAAAACCAATATTTTATAAAAAACCAAAAAACCAAGGAAAAAAATTATTTTTTTTAAACTTTTTTTATATGTTTCTTTCATGATTTTAAGAATATTGGAAAAAGAAAAAACTTTAAAAACGTTTTCGAGTTTTTTTTAAAAAATCAAATAAAATTCGAATTTTAGCTTGAAATTAATATTGCACTATGCAACAATAATATAAAATTGGTTTATGAATGTCAATTCTTTGTTTTTTACATTATTCGCATAAACCACATTCATATTTAAGTTAAGTCTCTTGTTTTTTAAGTAGTTTTAATTATAATGCATTATGCAATACTATTGGTACTATTGCATGATGCAATAATAAAAAATCACTAAACTTTTTATTTTTTAAATTTTTTTTCCCATAAATAAAGCTAATAAAATTATAGAATTTTTGGTGAAATTATTTTTAAAAAATATTAATATATGAAGAAGTTATAGAGAAAAAAAGGTTGGTTTTTTGGTTTTCTGGATAATTATTGTAGGTATTCAAATAATATGGGTTTGTTAATAAACGCACAAGTGAGTATGTATGATTATATGAGAACAGGTGATGCATTTGCTATATTATTATGTGGTGGATACGCCACTGGTACATCATGTATACAAGCATGGTAGTATAGTCACCCAGTATATCGGAAGTGTGAAGGATACGCCGCTGGAATATCCTGTATACATACACCTAGGCAAAGTGGGGGATGTTCATTTGTTGCAGTATATAAGTACATTATCATGTTTATTAGCACACCTAAGTCATCTGGATATCTAACTAGGGGCGGGTAGTAGTACTGTGGTGGTTGAAAAGATGTTCGATATAGAATGATCAGAATGTCTTAATAAGTAAGGTTATAAGAACGGTTATCAGAACTGGGCGCAGGGCTCCGGGTCAGACACCCGACGGAGTAAAGGGGTAGTGTAGGGATCCGCTGCAATGGAAGTGTTAGGTGGAGCACTATCCGACCGGATGCAATAGCTGAAACCGGGAAGGTATAGAGGTATATGGAATTCAGGGCATAAGGAAGGAAGGTTAGTTAGGTATATGTGTTTTCTAGAGAAACGTGTTTGATTATGATGTTATGTTATGTATGACTTTGTTATGTGTGATACTTGATAAATGTTAAAAAGGTATTTTGCAGGTTCAAAGGTTTTGACCTCACGAACGAGGTAAAGTTTTTAAAATGTAGAACTCACCAGCGTAAGCTGACCTTTTCCCAAAAATATATGTATGTCAGGTGAAGGTGAGACGTCTAGGAGCAAGGGCGGAGCCCTCATGATAAGAGACTGATCGGGCATGCTATTAGAGGAGCGGTTGGACGTGCTGGCTTAGATGTAGATAAATAAAGACTATTATAGTTAGTCGCTATATAGATGGATTGTAAATTATCTCACTTACTTTACGTACTTGACTTTATATATATAAATAAAAGTTTTAAATTTTCCGCTGCTTATCTCTGTTGTGCTACGTGTTCATGAGTAAATCCGATGCGTGACCCCTCCTGGTGCCAAGTCTGGGAGTGGGCGTCACAAATAGTTACGTACGATTGGTTCACGTGGCGGCCTTTGGTGAATGTGATAATGGTTTGTCAGGCCGTTTCAAATCCCCAACTTAGATTAAATTTGTAGTAGTGGAAGCTAGGGTTATCGAACCAAGGGAATATGTGGAAATTGATTAACTGATTACTAAATTAACTAAAATTACTGATTAACCTAAAAATTATCTACTTTGCCACTTAGCTGTTTTGAGTTGTTGGGTGAATTAACTAACAAATTAACTAACTTTAACCTAAAAACTTAATTGAATTCAAATGAGACAAATCTAACCACTTCTGGATCCTGGTTGGCTACCGATCTAGAAAAACCTAATTACTTAACCGTGACACATAGACATGCCCCCCAATTGTTTCCTTGACCTAATAACCTAGTTTCCTAATGGGCTGATTAGTCCTGCCGCAAGAAAGTGCTAGATCAATAAACAGTGGACCACTAAAACCCTAGATTACTAGTTAAATTTAACAATTCCGCATACAGGTGTTCAACGGTAGCAAGTATTCCGGAACAACTAGTTAAGCAATAGATTAATCATAGAACGAATCCACCAACCAATCACCAAAAGCGGTTAGTGGTGATTAACCGGACATGGCTAATGAAACAGACATGATTGTAATAAAAGATTGCATAAAATTAACGTACCGAATGATTGAAAACCTCAAAATCCTCACGAACAATGAAGAAATTCGTAAAACCCTAGGCTCTGGTCGCACAATGATGATGATAGATCCCAACTAAACTTAAGAAACAAGTTTAAATACTAAACCCTAAAAATTTCTACTGTCGACCAATTCGGGGCGTACCGCCCCAAAATATGTAACTCTGGGCGTACCGCCCAGATTGTAATTCTCGGCCGCTTCTCTAAACTTTAGGGCGTACCGCCCTGATCTCTGCTTCACTGGGCGTACCGCCCAGACCTGGATCTCAGGAACTTTCTTTGATTTTCTTCTAAATCTTCACTCGTTCCGGTTCGATTCTCGATCCTTGTACCAGCAGCTTCCAATTCTTCATAGAACTCCATTCTTAGCTCATTAAACTCATGGTACCTCACAACACAAAAACCCGTGAAAATGCGACATAATCCAATCATTATTATAACTAAATATAGCAAAATAAGCACAATAATGACGACACATTGGACTAACATCAAATCCCCACACTTGACTTTTTCCGTCTCGGAAAACTGCCATGGAATCATAATCGGAAAATCAATTTCAAATTATTTAACATTTCAAATTATCAAACTTTTTCAATCCTCATTCCAAGATGTATTCATATATACTAATTGCAATTGCCGATATTTCTGTCCGATTAAACCCAACCACTGATCTTTGAGCCCCCAAAGTGTTTATATAAATTACCGAATATTTGTATTAACCTACCAATGTGTCCCACATCCAGAAAATTCTAGCTCAATCTAATCCCGACTCATATTCGGTCAAAGTAATGGGTAATAAAGATGTATTATTTATATTTTCCCCACCCTAGTTAAACTAGATACTCATATATCCCAAGAATGATGGATTTAAATGGATAATGAAGTTGCTTGAGCATTTATTTGACTACAATTGCTTTCTATTTTTTTCTTTTCTTTTTCTCTTTTTTTTTTATTTTTTTATTTTTTTCTTTTAATTTTTTTTTTCATAGTTGGTCAATTTTAACTATATTTACCAACGGACATCATCAGAGGCATTCTTTCACAAGGTCTTACCCCCGAAATCATACGTGAGTGTTTTGCCCGCGAGATCCGGAACATCATCTGAGGCACTCACCACGGGATACTATCCTTAGATCGTACATGAGTATTTTGTCCCTTCACTCTAATTCATTAGCCAATTTATTACCTAATATGCTCAAAAGATGGAAAGATGGGGCGCCGTTATTTCTCGGATTTGCTTTCGCAAAAAGATCATAACGTGCCATTTTATTCTGAGGATATATAAGTCTCTAATCTAAAAAGGTCTCTTTCCTCCTAATCATCAGTTTCAATCTCACTCTAACCTCTAAAATGGGAACCCACTAGCAGACTAATTTAATTACATATTTATACAAAATAAACACAATGGGATAATTAAGCTTTACTAAATCAGCTGGGCCTACCGACACATCACAAATTAGATATATTTTCCATACTCTCCATTTCTTACCACTTTTCCCTATTCTTTATTTATAATTTACTTTTGAAAATTGACTCCCAATTGTACTATCATTTTCCATGCACCGGCAATTTTCCCAAAACAGAATTGACTCAACAACTGAAAACTAAAAATGACTCAAAAATTGAAAAATCTTTTTGGATTTTTGATGTTTTTTACTTTTGTTTTTTTTTTCAAAATAAATAAACAAAATAAATAAACAACTACCTAAAAATTAAAAACTACTAAAATTAAAAAACTACTAAAAACTGACGTCCTGTCCCCCTCTCCACACTTAAGATCGACATTGCCCTCAATGTGATAGGAAACACGCACATAACGAATATACAGACACGAACGATAAAATAAAAATAATTAGAAAGATAAAATGCAAAAATAAAAAGGAAATAAAAAGTACAAGTTGGAACACACTCCCCTGATATCAACGTGAAAAGCTCCTCAGAAGTCGTCCAACACCCTCTCGCCAGATCGTGAATTCCAGAAATCGGATGGAAGAAGTAATGTATGGATATCACATCTCACTCGTGGTGCTACCACAGAACAAACACATCATGCCATATATACAATCAAAAAGAAAACACAACCACCCCAACCGGTTACCCCGTACAGTACCCCCAGTTATCATATAGTATAATATCATACAGACCATGATCTAGTAAAACAAAATAACCAAAAAGTACAAGGTAAGAGAAACAAAACCGATCAGCAGTGGCAGTGATAACAGCATGAACAACACCTACTCCTCATCACCTCCAGCGTCATCTCCAGCAACATCAGCATCATCTCCAGCAACATCACCAGCATCTCCAACAACATCACCAGCATCTCCAGCAACATCACCAGCATCTCCAGCAACAGCATCAGCACCTCCCTCAGGCTCCTGAAAGAACTCAGGGATAGGCATACCCTGATGGGTCATCATACACCGCATCGCCCTCTCGATCCTCTCAAAACGAACATCCACATAATCCAACACCGTCTCCTGAACCATCTCTAGAGTCACCTGATCAGCCCTCGGCGGTCTCTCTGGTCTACGCCTCAACGGCCTCTCTACCTGATGCAAGATCCTATGCTGCCTCGCAGCCCTAGCAACCTCATCTCCCTGCACAATCACACCCCTAACGGCCTCCCACTGCGGGGGATCAGTCATAGTCACCATAGAAGCCAGCCGCATATCGCCTAACTCGTAATGAGAAGTCTCAGCCCCAATAGTCAAATGGGTCTCCAAATACCTACCCGGCTCAAATACACCTAAACGCCTCGCCAACCTAGTAACATAGGGCCCCATACTCAGATGGACGCCCTTCCCCGACGTCCTCCTCCTCGCAAATGATGAAATCAGAACTCCAGCAACATTGAGGTCATGTCCCTCAACAATCGAACGCAAAACCGCTAAATCTAGCTTCGTGACTCTCTCGACGCCAGATCAGAACTCCAGCGGTTTGTTTTTCATTTCATTTTCGTGTGTTTTTCGTAGTTTTGTTAGATTTTACGTTTTGGTGTGTTTTTCAGGAAATCGGGAAGCTCGGGAGTGAACCTGTGCCATAAACTGCACTCCAGGTAAGTTTTAATGAAAATTTTGCAATACACATGCTCGGTGGTGCAAAAATGGTCTTTTACCAGAGATAGAAAATTTTTGAGGCTCTAAAATGTCCCTCAACAATCGAACGCAAAACCGCTAAATCTAGCTTCGTGACCTTCTCGACGCCAGATCGACGACCGAGAATAGTACACGCAACTATCCTATGAATATATCTAATCACCGGATCCTGAATCTGAGACTCCACCACACTATCCAAATAAGGGACCGACCCAATCGCATCCCAGAAAGCTGTAAGCTGCAAATCAGTAACCCCCTGGGGGTGTGGTCGGCTAAAAAGCCCCCTCGGCAGCTCCGCAAATGCCGGTGCCTCAACCTCCTCCTGTGTGTACAATCCCGATGCGACCGCAAACTCAGGAATACTCATGTGATGAGTCCTACGGCCCAAAGCAAATGATAACGCGTTCCCATCTCCAAGTTTCCCCGGACCCACCTGAAAAGTCGCCAAAAACTCAACAGTAAGCTCCACATACTGATGGTCAGCCGGAGTCAACGCCCTCCTCCAGCGGTCAGTCACTAGCCCTCTAATCCGCTCCAGCTGCCCAAGCTGAGCCAACAATCCCCAGTCAATCGTACGGTGGTGTAACAACGGCATCTCAATGAACCTCCTCATCTGCCTATCCTCGTGCGAGTCGCGCTCGAACCTCAGAAGGGAATGGTGCGCGTGGTTCCTCCTCGCGACGGGTGGCGGCAACACATCAGCCTCTGGCAGAATCTCCGGCCCCCAGTAGCCTATAATCCTCCGTCTGAATGGGGGGACCGGAATAGCGGCATCCGGCTCTCCACGGCGCCTCCTCTTGGGACCGCATGTCCCAGAACTAGACCCTTGCCGGTCCGAAATCCTGATTCAAACAAGTTAGCACAATAACAATAAAAATGATATAAACCGGGCCTTCCTGCAATTGATTCCCACATTCACAAACTATTTTTGCATTTTTCGATTTTTTAATTTTTTTGGTTTTATCAGAATTTTATAAAGAAAAACAAAATTAAACGCAAAAGAAAACAAAATTTAAAACTGAAAATCAAAAACGACAAAAAGTGGGTTTTTAGGAAAATTTGAAAAAATCTGTGAAAATCATCCCAGGGCGTACCGCCCAAGAATGCTACAATCAGGGCGGTACGCCGCCCAATTAAATTGCAGAAACCCTAATTTCAATTTGGGGCGTACCGCCTCCAATGTTGGAGCCCTAGGCGGTACGCCGCCCAATTCGTGGCATAAAAAAATTGAAATCGGTCGAAACCGAAGCATCTAAACCAAAGTCACTCTCCGACAACCTCAATTCTCACAATAATCGGCTCACAATCAGCTCTATGCAACGAAAATAACATGCAAAAATCTACTCTAACTACGAACGGAACGAAAACTACGCTAACGAAGCAAATACGAACATAATCTACAAATATCTAAAGC
>JBCNJP010000023.1:76720910-76747538 GCA_039602395.1 Deinandra increscens subsp. villosa | reverse complement strand
CTCCAGCAACATCACCAGCATCTCCAGCAACATCACCAGCATCTCCAGCAACATCACCAGCATCTCCAGCAACAGCATCAGCACCTCCCTCAGGCTCCTGAAAGAACTCAGGGATAGGCATACCCTGATGGGTCATCATACACCGCATCGCCCTCTCGATCCTCTCAAAACGAACATCCACATAATCCAACACCGTCTCCTGAACCATCTCTAGAGTCACCTGATCAGCCCTCGGCGGTCTCTCTGGTCTACGCCTCAACGGCCTCTCTACCTGATGCAAGATCCTATGCTGCCTCGCAGCCCTAGCAACCTCATCTCCCTGCACAATCACACCCCTAACGGCCTCCCACTGCGGGGGATCAGTCATAGTCACCATAGAAGCCAGCCGCATATCACCTAACTCGTAATGAGAAGTCTCAGCCCCAATAGTCAAATGGGTCTCCAAATACCTACCCGGCTCAAATACACCTAAACGCCTCGCCAACCTAGTAACATAGGGCCCCATACTCAGATGGACGCCCTTCCCCGACGTCCTCCTCCTCGCAAATGATGAAATCAGAACATTTAGATTAAATTTAGATTCATATATATTGTTTCAATATCTGATTTAAAATAGTTATATATATTTGTTATAGTTATATATATTTAATTATACGTTTTTATTAATTGTAAAGGTTGGATTCTCATTATATTTCTCACATTTTGTATTGCATGTACATGGAGCATTATGATACATTTTGGACGGTTTTGGATGCAATTGAGAAGTTAAGAATAAAGACCCAAGCTTTTGAGGAATTAAACAAGTGAAGAAAAGATGGTTCGGGATATTCAAGAATGTTAAAATATGGATTAGTGGGCTGAAAAATGAGAAAAAGGGCTTAAAAATGCGGTTTGGGTCGAAGTTAGAGCATGTGGCCCGATCAGGATCGAGCAGGGTCAATTGTGGGTGGCCCAGTACCTGTCACGTATCGCGAGGCAGGAGGAAGAAACCCCTCGCATACCGCGAGGGGTCGAAGTCGGCTAAACCTAAAGATTTTTTAGTTTTGAACGTGTTTAAACACATTCTTAGGTTTTTCGGATTCTATTCGACAAGAGACGACAATAGGGAGCCGAGAACGATTTTCTTTAGTTCTCTTTCATTCTAAACATGCTTTTGAAGTCTAGGATGTCCAGCTAAACATTCGACGATTATTCGGGTGAACGGTTTGCCTATTTTCTTATTTTTTTCAAGTGTGTTTGATGCGTGGTTTAGTTTCTAATTGTTCATGTTTGTTCTTGAATGTTCAATTAAAGATTCTTGCATGCTTTATCTATTTAATCAACTAGGAAATTTATAAGGATCATAGTAAACTGTAATATCGTTGGAATAGTGATCTACTGATTAGGGGCCTATGTGATAAATTTAGGACCTAGGTTGGATTGGCAAACGGAAGCAAGATTATGTCTATGTAGGAAACTCATTCAGACATCTTGAATAATTTGAAAATTAGTAAACCGGGATCCTTGGATATAATCGTATTTTAATCATTATTCTTTTTAATCAAATCAATTTACTCAGTTCTATAAAATTTCCTCAAGCAATCAATATTGACAAGCTTCATAATTAGGTTAAATTAGTAGTTTAGTTTAGGTTATTCTAGGTTAATGACAGTAATCTAGATTTAGGTTAGTTAACTTAGTTAATTAATTAGTTAGTTTCTAAAGTCACTGATAACCACTAACTCCCCTGAATTGACACCCTACTTACCCTAGCTATAGGTTATTTAGGTAATTGTAGTGGTAGTCATTATCAATTTGGCGTCGTTGCCAGGGAGTTGTGCGCTTATTTGTGATTTTTAGTTTTTGTTTCTTTTGTTCTTGTTTTATTTTTATCTTTTCAAAAAGATAAAATACCAAAAATATCCTCTTTTTATTTTTTGCAATTTTAATTTTTATTAGTTTCGTGCAATTTTGAAGAAAAAAAAGAGTTCATAAAAAGTGTTCGAATTGCCAATTTTCAATTCCATTGCGTCTATTTTATCATTTACATCAGTGCTACACATTTGGTTTTGTTGCTTTTGATTGTTTGCAGGTGCATTGAAGATAATCATGGTGATAATCATTGAAGAACTTCGCTCATCCTACTATCAGGGATATGCTCAATCAAGGGAGTATGACTATTTACCACAAAATATATATTCTAATTGTCATGCAATTGATGTCGCGTCTTCAGGTTACGAGAGGGATATCAAAGCAATTATGTTCAGTCATCGTACGGGGATCAGTATGAGTTTAACCATGGTTCTAGAGCTCCGTGCTTTTGTTGCGGCCGGGTCCACATAGATAACTTGGATACTGGAAGGAAAAAATGAAGCCCGAGAACTATTCAACTCCATATTAGGGATATAACCAAGGCTGCAATCAGGGTTCTTAATTTCTTATGATCAAGGATGGTATCCAGGGAGTTAATACAGTGAAAGTGAAGATCGAGGGGATTTATATAGTTATGAGGATCAACAACAGAGCCAAGTCGATGAAATTAGTGCTCAATTGAATGACATCTTGGAGGCACTAAAGAGAATGGAGAAAAAGTTTACTATTCAAGACGAGATGACTAAGGCACTGTCAACGCAGATGGCACAGTTGGCAGAAGAAATGGTGAATCAAGAAACTGACTCATGGGAACAACCACCCATAGAGGAGCAGAATTAAGACACGTGTCCACATGCAATTGAAAAAGAGTTGTGGGAAGGTGACGTCACACCGATGTTCCCAGCGTTTGACATGTCTATTAGTATATCCTCAGTGGGTGATGAAGCGCTAGAAGAAGAGCATGTCGCTGAAATTCGGATTGAGATCCCGTTAGGTACTACTGATTTCCCTTTGCCAACTGTTATTGAAGTGTTAGAAGGAAAGCCTATAAAGAAGAGGAAGGTGGTTGAGGAAGATGTTGGACAAATGCAAAATAAAAGGCTCCATAGTGATTCTTTGAATGCATCAATGAGAACTGCTATATCAACTAGCGAGCATATGTGGGAAACTCAGTGGGCAAATGTTCTTGTAGACATAGTTCAAGTTTTGGCTTCCCCAACTGTTCATCAAACACGTTGAGTATAAAGAAAAGAAAAGTGAAGTGGCGTGTCAAATACCGAGCCTACATTGGGAATTCGGTCAGAAAATGTGGACTTAAACCACCGTGAGGCAAATGAGTTGGGTCTGACTGAAGACCTTAAATTTAGCGCTTTCTGGGAGGCAACCTAACGATAAGTTTGTGTTTTTTTTTATTTTTTCGGTTTTGTGTGTTTTTGGTTTTTTTTTTCAGGATTCGGACCGGGTTTTCGTGATATAATTAAGCAAAATGATGAGTTCCATGTATGTTTTGGATTAGATAATAATGGAACATGATCTGGCGGAGAAATTAGAGATTTTGACGGATACGAAAAAAAAATAAGTCCCTTAAAAATCGAAAACTTTATGTCAAGATGCCTCCCTTGCGAGACGCAAGGGAGTCCCATAAAACCCTCGCGATATGCGAGGCGGTGACCAGACAAACTTTTTTGTTTTTTTTAATTGCTCAATCACTTATACGTTTCCTATCATTTATATTTTTTCTTATTTATTTTTGTTGTTCTTTTTAACACATTGAGGACACTGTGTCACTCAAATGTGGGAAGGGGAATAACACGTTTCGTGTATTTACTTTGTGTGTGTTGAAAAAATATATAAAATTAAAAAAATTAAAAAATTGTCTCTGGATTAACTTTCAAAATTATGGAAAATGATAGTACAATTGGGGATTTGTTTTCAAAGTAAATGAAAAAATAATAATAATGGAAAACGTGTTAATTGTGATGTGTTGGTAGGTCCAGCTGATTTAGTAAGCTTAAATGTCCCTTAGTATTGAAAAATAAATGCTAAATAATTAATTCATCCATTAAACCTTGTGGATTCCCGCCTTAGGAGTTAACGGAGATATTTAAACTGTTAAAATTATGATGATAGGACCTCTTTAGGTTAAATATTCTTATATCTTGGAAATAAATCGATACACTACGTTTTTTTTTGCGAAAGCAAATCCAAGATTAGTGGCGCGGCGCATTCCATTATTCCATCTTGAGCTTTATTTACTAATTAATATGCATAGTTAAAAATCAAGACTTTATGTGCTTCCCTGTGGGATCGCGACTTGCAAAATGCACCACTGGATGAGGTTTAAGATTGAAACTTACGTGCTACCCTTTGAGATGGTAACTTGAAGGATGCACTGTTAAGTGGATATTCTTAATTATCCAAAAAAAAAAATGAAAAAAATATGAAAGATGAAAAAATATATATAACTAATAATGAACAAAATGCTCAAGATTCATCGTCCATCATTCATTATTTCACTATTTCTAAGATATATGAGTATTTGGGATGATATGAAATCTAGAAGGTTTAACCTTTACCTTGAAAGCCTTGAGACAGTATTATGTGGAACTATAGCTTGCTAAGTGTGGGATCCATAGGTTGATTGATGTCATAAATAGAGTATAAATACTAAACACTTTGGGGGATGAAAATTGGTGGATGGGTTTAATCGGACAGAAATACCGGCAATTACAGTTGCGTGTGAATACATGAATTGAAAATTTTAAAATGTTTTGAAGCTGATTTCCTAATTATGATTCCCTGACAGTTTTTCCAAGACGAAAAAGACAAGTGTGGGGATGTGATGAGACTCTGATTTGTTAAAGTTATATATATTTAATTATACGTTTTTTTAATTATAACAGTTGGATTCTCAATATAGTTCTCCCATTTTGTATTTCATGTACATGGAGCATTATGATACATTTTGGACGGTTTTGGATGCAATTGAGAAGTCGAGAATAAAGACCCGAGCTTGCGAGGAAATAAACAAGTGAAGAAAATATGGTTCGGGATGTTAAAAAATATTAAAATATGGATTAGTGGGCTGAAAAATGAGGAAAAGGGCTTAAAAATGTAGTTTGGGCCGAAGTTAGAGCATGTGGGCCGATCAGGATCAAGCTGGGTCAATTGTGGGCGGCCTAGTACCAGCGCACGTATCACGAGTCAGGAGGAAGAAACCCTTCGCATACCGCGAGGGATCGAAGTCGGCTAAACTTTGAGATTGTTTAGTTTTGAACGTATTTAAACACATTCTTAGGTTTTTTCGTATTCTATTCGACCAGAGACGGCAGTAGGGAGCCAAGAACAATTTTCTTTAGGTTTCTTTCATTCTAAACATGGTTTTGAAGTCTAGGATGTCCGGCTAAACATGCGAAGATTATCTGGGTGAACGGTTAGCCTATTTTCTTATTTATTCATGTGTGTTTTTAATGCTTGGTTTAGTTTTTGATTGTTCATGTTTGTTCATGTTTGTTCTTGAATGTTCAATTAAAGATTCTTGCATGCTTTATCTATTTAATGAACTAGGAAATATATAAGGATCATAGTAAACCGTAATATCATTGGAAAAGTGATCTAGTGATTAGGGGCCTATGTTATCAGTTTAGGACCTAGGATGGATTGGCAAACGGAAGCAAAACTATGTCTATGTAGGAAACTCATTCAGACATCTTGAATAATATGGAAATTAGTAAACCGGGATCCTTGGATATAATCGTATTTTAATCATTATTGTTCTTAATCAAATCAATTTAATCAGTTCTATAAAATTACCTCAAGCAATCAACAATGACAACCTTCATAATTAGGTTAAATTAGTAGTTTAGTTTAGGTTAATCTAGGTTAATGATAGTAATCTAGATTTTGGTTAGTTAACTTAGTTAATTAATTAGTTAGTTTCTAAAGTCACTAATAACCACTAACTCCCCTGGATTGACACCCTACTTACCCTAGCAATAGGTTATTTAAGTACTTGTAGCAGTCCATGACAACCGTTATCAAGCACCCACTCTGGCGATGCTCCGATGACCAAGTTCGGACGGCGTTCTGGCGAAGATGCGTGGCGGCCACACAGTGGCGCTAAGGTTTTCAAAACCGTTTCTACCTAACCCAGTGGCGGTTGCAACCTGCATGCGACGGATAGGGTCACCATTTGCCTCTGGCGACGGTGCCTAACCCTAATAAGCCATGTAGGACAGCCACGTAGGCAGATGATTAACTGTGTTAAAGAAAATTAACAGGGGGAGTGATGGAGGAAAAGACGTTGATAGTTGGGAGTGGCACATGAAATATCTTGAGTTGGGAGTGACATCGACCAACAAGTGATAGTTGGGATTATTATAAGCCAATAACCCTTAAATATATAAAGAACCTTATAACACTATGAAGTATTTATCTTAATTGATGTGTTGATATATTTGTATATTTAAGCGTTAAACCATATTTGTTATTCTTTATTATTATTGAAGGTGTCACACTTTATTGGTTTTCTAGCTTATAAACTAGAAATCGTTAATGTGTATAAATCATATTGTAAATATGATAACTACTGGTTTTATTGAAAATTTATAACTATTGCAATGACATCTGTTGAGGATATTACATAGCATGTATTATATGAAGGCATTGGATACCGAAATACATTTAAATGTATAGAATATTGGAAATACAAAGGCTTTGAAAATTGATTGTCTTATTATTATTCACTTGTCATTTGGACCAAAGTGAAAGGGAGGTGTGACCACTAGAGACGGGTAACAATACCAAAACTCAATATCGTTGGAATCAATTAAGATTAGAAGACTACAATTCTATGCGTGGATATACCTTAGTGATGTTTAGAATCACCCAAAAATTGGTTCTATGTTGTGAAACATTGTTGGTAAGAAGATGTTAAAAATAATTAGCTCCTAATAGTAAACCACGAGACTCGTCTAGTTGGCAGAACCTCATTCCCATAAGCGAATGTGGGCACGTGGCAACATATAATGACCAAAGTAGAAGTCATGGTTATGGTCTTCTCATGTAATGACTAAATTACAAGTCTTGGTTGTGGTCGTGGATGAGATAACAAATGGAGAGATGTGGTTTATTATTACTCAGATGTTGATGTTATAAATTTATGATGAGATGTGATTGATTTTGTACTTTTTACTCTATGTCCGTGCATATGTAAGTTTTATTTTGAGTTTAATAAAATGTTTATGATATAGAATATCTCATAACTCTTTATTTTCTTTAATGAGTATAAAATGGATATTTCATATTAAATGTGATCATTAATATGCAATATGTTATCATTGTTAATATGCTATCAATTATACAGCACTAGAAAAACTATTTAGAAGACAAGTTATGTTTTATTATCACAATCTCACTAAAGAGTAAAAACATGTTTTACATAACGATATGCAATAACTTTAAGAATTACATATTTTGACATTATAGCATGTCCTCTAGATGCTTTAAATTATTAGTATAAAGGATAGTAGAATAAAGCAAATAAAATACCCATTTATGGGTTATTGTCAATCTCATGAAAAAACTATAAATATGCTTAAATATGATACTCGAAGTATCATGCTCATAAAATCTAATAACAGATTAATGTAAGGCCATAAGATCTAAGGCCAGTAAGTCTTGAATGATTCAGACATATAAATACTTCTCAATCGATATTATTTAAAGAGAAAATTATTATGAAAGAAAGTTGGACAACACAATTTTCATTTTCATATATTTAGTATGCTCATGAAGCAGCAATAGTATGTAAAAGTATGAAAGAATTTCATATCCTTGTTTAAGAAAATCATGAAACTTGTTTGGTTATATTCCATTCCTTGAAGTGAATGCGAATTTATATTCATCGGTTTACTGATGATGATCATGAATGTAATTGAAGGGATTGTAATGATATTCATGACGATAGTGTGATCTACCACCCAGTGGCAAAAGAAGAGAATGATCATATGAAAATAAAGTGTGAAGATTATATCAAAATGTGACGTTACATGAATGTTTTAAATGGTACATCATTCTCTTGTATTTTTAGTCGCTTATTAAATAAGAACGAGTGTAACTAGAACATATAAGATCGTAAACTAAATGTTTATAGATCATGATTAGTTTATTGGCATGACCAGTGTGACAATCCGGCCCTTTGGGTGGGACCCGAGCCTTAAAAAGGGATAAAACTGGTAAAACCGGCAAAACCGAGAAGCATGTATATAGGTGTAGTAGGTCTATTAAGGTATTAGAAGAGTCTAGTAGTCTTAAAACACTTCACAAGTATAACACATAAGTCAGATTCTCAAAATATTGGTGATTAACTGAAAGTCGGTGAATATTGTGAATTATGTGAAAATTGGTATGTGAATTTAATTGCTTAACTGAAAATCGTTATATGGTGATACTTGATTTTACTGGATTCGATGCATTAAAAACAATGGAAAACATTAGAAAAGCCAATTCTTTGAAAAACGTGGCCAAACATCGAAAAACATGAAAAGTCAACAAAAGTGAAAAGGCTGCCAGATGGGAGGCTCTAGGCGTATCGCCTAGAGCACGTGGAACTCGTAAGCAATACGCTTACAACCTGTTTTCCAGCCAAACCCTAATCTTTCTCTATTTAAGCATCATTAGCCACCATTCTCTCATTCCAACACTTCCAGACGTCACTACAACCCCATTCACGTCTCTTATCATCCTTCTACTCTTTTCTCATCAAGATCCAAGCTTTATTACAAGATTCAAGCCTCGATTTCATCCTTTCTCATCCTACATCATTCGGCAAGTGATTTCTTATGTTTTGCTTATGTTTAAGTTGTCAAGATTCATGCTTTATGATGGGTCTAGGTCTGATCTATATTGGTTTGATGATATCAAGTATAGATCTAGTGATTGAGATAGAAAGATTGCATCTTTGATCAAAAACATGACTTGTATGCATGATATGATGATATATGCTAGATCTAAGGTTTTTCATGAGAAATCATGTATGCATGTTGAAAAAGCAAATTATCCACCAAGGAACAAGATAGAGATGATCTGAATTATCAGAGTAGAGGAGAATAAGAGAGATCTTGAGAAATAGGATGAAACTAGTGTTAGCGCATGAACCTTGTGTGGTCGATACTGTTCGAATTGTCAAATAGACTGATATGTCGGAGACATGAACTGAGGTTTCTGTCGGAGACATGAATTGAGGTCCGAAACGCAGCCGAACTCTAGGTTCAGAGTTGGCCGAACCTTGATGGCCGAACTCCAAGTTCGGAGGGAGTTCAGACAGGGTTCGGAGGTGCCCAGTTCGGACAGAATGAAGACGTATAAATAGTTTCGTCTTTGTATTTCTTTGTAAGTTTTTGTCCAGTGTCTATGTGGTTGAGAGGGGAGGTTATGTCCAACCTCCCCCAGAGCTTAAATGTTTGTATACTCCTTCGGTCATGTAATCATTTGACACGAATCAATGACAAAACTTCCGTCTCATCCATAGAATCGATCCGTATACGGTTTTTCAACTAGTGATTTAATAATGCAAGTGTTGTTTATAGTCGGAAGTGTAGAAACACATAGTTAAAGGTGTAAAATGAAGATCCAGAAAGTCCTCCTCTAACTTTGATCTCAGATATTTATAGAGCATTCAACATGTTCCTGCCAGCACATACACAACCGCTCCCCACACTTGTCCAGCACATGCACATCCGTCCCTCGCACCTGTCCTCATAATCATATTGTCATCATCCTGTCAAGCTTGGTATAACACATCAGTTTGCAAGAGAGGACTTGATGAGACCGGGTTGGATGTGTAAACACATCCAAAAACCCGTTTACTTCATCACATGTGAGTAAAGTTGACATCTTGATGATGGATCTATGTGCTAAATGATAGATCAAGTTAGATCTAGGGTTTCTATGATATGAAGTTATGATTTTTACATGAAATCTATGATGTAAACTTGATTTCGGTTGCCATGCATGCAAGATCTTGAATAAAGACACATGATTGGTGTTAGATCTAATATGCGGGTGTGTAATCTAGGTTATTGGATGCATGATGATGTATAAAGCTGCAAACTTGATGATCAATTGCATGTAGGTTATTTTATAAAAATTATTTACATGAAAATATGGTGAAAATGACCTATTAGGGCAAGATAGCAAGCATGTATGTGATTAGGAATCTTTGTCATGACTTGAAACATGCTAAAGGATAATCTATGTGATTTTCATGAGATGATGATGATGCGTAATCATAGAATTAGCTTATATATGATAAATATATATTTATCAGAAAATAAATAAATTAGGGAAATGCAAGAATATGAACACGAGGTTATGTGACTATGTGTTTGCATGTCATAAATTAAATTGATTATGAGTTATACAGGTATACAAGTCCCAGTTCTCCTACCTCGGTTGGAATGACAATATTTTGTATGATTGTTTCATCAATCATACATCGTATACGCGGTATGACGTCGTAAGTAATTGTGATGTATATATGATTGCCGTGAAATGTGTTATATATGTTATACATGTTAGAAAACATATAGAAAACATTAATGTGATTACCAATATGTTGCCGAGTCCACTCATCCAATGTCCGCGAGTTGTCGGGACGGTCAGTAAAACCCGGTCAGCACTCACACTGTTATGTGTCATTGGTGAAGTCTAGGAGGTCTTCACTGCTTATGTCGGTTGACCATAGGAATAGCTAATTGCACCCTAAGGTGAGATCATACCCCTCTTTTTACTGATTTAAAGCTTTTGGGGGAGAAGACATACGGTAACTTTACTTGTACAATTCGACTTGATGTTATATACCAAAATATTTTATAAACCATGGTGGAAATGTTTGCTTTAAGTCCTTCCACAAGGTGAACCATGAATAGTTTATAACGGGGAATTATAAGGTAGATCTACTGGGCTTGACAAATCCCACTTGACTGTTGGGAGCAAGGCAGTGTTATATTGTCTCTAGCGCGGTCAAACTTGCAAACAGTTTGGCTACGAGGCATGCGTTATTGTCAGTAATGGTGTCACGAATCATATGAGGTTATAAAATGTCTTCTGGCTTCACTACCCATGGGTATATAAATTTGTTGTTTTCTAGGGTGGTCCTTGCTTGGGTTATGCTCTTCGGGGGTAACTTGTTATTTAACTGTTTTCTGACAAATGCTACTTATCTACTCAAAATTATGAACTCACCAACCTAGCATTGACACTTTTTAGTATGTTATTCTCAGGTTCTTAGGAGGTCAGCTAAGGACACACGTTAGGATCATCATTTAATGGTTTGAATGGTTTGTAAAACTCTAATTATAATATTCGCCACGGCGAAGAGATCAACTTAAACTTTTAATGTTTGTCGCTTCCGCATACGTAAAGTTAAACTTTTGAAAATGCATGCGCACTATTTCAGAAATAACTTAGCTCTGATAAACTATTTTGGAAAACCTGAATCGGTCTTGTTTCGAGCATATAGAATGTTTGAAGTGTCTGACAACTCAGATCCTGGTCTGGCTCGCGCGCACGTCCCCGGCACCCGCAACGGTTGAAGTGGGTGGCCTCGGGGCGGGGTGTGACAACACCGAGTGAATGATGATGTGAAACATATTGAATGTTAGAAGATTCTTCAACTGATAACTAGCATGTAATATTTGCTCTTAAGGGAATTAATTACCGACTAATTTGAGTGTGAATCCATAAGCGCTCTGGAAGTGATAAAGGATATAATGATATATGTATCCTAAGTTATATACTGTTTAGTGTTATAAATTGATGCATAGTCTAAATGGTTATCAAACTCGCAACTTTAAGGTTGCATAAATTATGACTTTGCTAATGGGATAACAAGCACATCTTTCCATATTATCATATTTATTTTGGTAATAACGGTGAATTTAATCCAAAACTTACTAATGATTATTGGAATAAGTGTTGAACTTCATGTCGCTTAAGTTCGTACACAAATTGATTTTGTTACTGACGATTACCAAACGTCTACGATTGATTGCAAAACCAATAATCATGAGAGCAAAAATCCATGTTTGTATGTAAGGTGCATGAGATTTTACATGAAGTAACATCAGTTCATATCAGACCATAAAATCATAATACTTCCTCCCTGTTATAGTTGGTTTATGGTCAGTAACCAATATTTCCCATCTAATATTTTTGGTTGTGTGATATATATTGGAAATTGCTCCACCACGATGCACAAAGATAGGATCTCAAAGGAGGTTGGGAATAACTGTTGGGTATGAATCACTACCAATAGTGATAGATTTATTTTATGACTCAGATTTATGTTTTCATGAAACAACATTCCTAACATGAGAGGGAGATAAAAAACAGTTTGAAAATAAAATAAGCTAGAATGAATTATCGTTATATCATCTTGATCCTGAAACTAAATAGCATAAACTAGAATTTCAAAGGATAATATATTTATAAATATAAGTGTATCAAATACTAGACGCATTCACTAACCTTAAAAAGTGACTAATTCACATATACCAGCGCTTAATGCTCCAATTAAGATTGGTGTTCTAGAAGGACAAATAAATATGGATAATGAGTCTATGGCACGTTTGAATCGTGGTAGACTAGTCAGTTCCAAGAATAAATATATCATCGGAAATTGGAGCAACTAATAAAGATGGCCAAGTCGGGGTACTAGTAGATGATTCTCTTAAAGAGACATTAGACATGATGGTTCCAGAAGAACCTTAGGTACCTAAAAAATGATGAAGAGATCTCAATAGACTATATCATGTCTGAAAATATATGGAATCGAAACAAAATTGACGTCGATAATAATTTGGATATAATAAGCGCTAGAAATAATAGAAATGATAAGAATCAAGAATTAAGTTCTGCCTATGACGAAAAGTTAAAATGATTGGGCAAAATAGAAAGACGCAAACCGGGCTAAATGAAATTCTCTAATATGTTGGATATAAATATGTTTATTATACAAAAGCATGGTTTGAAAAATAAAGTTAAGCAATACGAAGAAAATTGGTGGCACAAGGATTTTTGTAAAGACCTAAGTTTGATTATGCGGAGACATATTATCCGGTGGTGGATGCAATGAGATTCCAACGGTTTATATTTTGGTAAAACAATAGAGAATTGATATGCGTCTTATGAATATTATGGTATCACTGGTATATGACTCACTTATTGATGATATATGAAATCTTTGGAGGGTTTAAAGTGCCACATTAATTATGCAAATTAAGCTCGAGAACGTTATGATTGTTGTATACACATTCAGATCCAAATACATTACGATTATTTATATACTTGAATGCTTAAATATAACCAGAAATCCATATAAACCCCCAAGACAGTTGAATACATGAAGGTGTCTAAAACATCTTAAATATATAATACTTGTGCACCATTAAACATCACATGGTGATTATGATATGTCAATAAACTATGGATCAGAATGGTAAAGTATAGAATGAAAATAGATTAAATGTTGTCAATTTTAAATTAATCTGTTAAATGGTTAAGTTTATGTATCAAAACTCATTGTGAGAGAATGCATATGCATAACTGGTCAAGATGGAAATTAGTCCATAATGGATTGTAGGTAGATTATAAATGTCTTAATCTTTTGTATAAAGCCTTGAGAATTTATTATGAAAATTTATCATGTGTATGGACTAAAACTAGTTTTGTTAAATTCATATCAACACATGATTATCTCGAGATACAAAGATATAAGTATCGTGTAAATGGTCAATATCCCAGAAGAACAGTCTCGGGTTTATAGTTATTTGAAAACATACGCATCCATCATATATGCTAAAGATTGTTAGTTTACTGAACATAAAATGACCATTTTCAAAGAAAGAAAAAAATATTGATGTGAAAGTACTACAACTATGTGCATTTGTTGCATTAACATATCATTTACTATAATTTCTTTAAACTGATTTGTATGATATTGCCTATCTCCAATGATGAGATGTTGGAATGTGTTTAAAATATTTTTAAGGGTATAAAGGTATATGTTTATATTTTTACTAACCCAACAAAACAAGTTCTATTAGTCGTTGATGCAGGTAATACAACATTGTTATAAACACCATTTTTTATTTTGTGGTACTTATCTATGACAAGAGGCATAAGAGGGTGAACATTTCACGATGTGTTGGAGGTGTATTGAGAAGAACGATAACCAGAGCTAAGTAATGAAGCCAACTACCTTTGGAAATGTCACTTCCTACCCCACTCGACTATTGTGTTAGCTTTGAAACACAATTTGCTAAATTTTGAGAGTTTTACATGAAGATCGTATAACATTGGTCAACTCAAGGAATTACATATCAAAGGATCAAGAAGCAAATCAGCGACTACAAAAGTATTGGGCAAATTTTCACAGAAGATCGATGATACTCACATAAATACATGTCAATATGAGGGGGAGACAATATGCTCTGCACTCTTTTTCACTTAGTTATGGTTTTGTCCCACTGGGTTTTCCTAGCAAGGTTTTTAATGATGGAACATCCCCAATTGTAATGAAAGAATAATATATATACGTTTTCATTTTATGGATAGTCAAAGGAGAGTATTATGAATAATTAGTATAATGACTATTCATATTCTTAATCCCCTTTATAATTACGTTGTATTCATAATTATAGTCATACAAATAATGGCTGTGTATATTATGTAAAGAATGAATAAGATGAGTTCTATCTAATCTTCAGTATCTCCTTCTCCTGTACTTCATATGTTCTAATGTCTATATATGTTTAAATTGCTATTAGGGCTTTGTTATTCAACGAATTTATTATTTTCTAATGTTTTTATTTTATTTATATGAAATGATATGTCATGTTGGGCTAATAACAAAGAGTGGATTTGGGCTCACATAGTACTGGTGGACTTAAGAGTAACGTGCTGATGGGCTCTGGATGTTTCTAGCTAGTCTCAAGTTATTGTTGCCTGACGTTTAAATTTGCTAATTCCATTGAGCATTGGCGAAGCTTGGGCGAAGAGTTTGCGGGGGCGAAAAGTCACGGATCCTAATCCCGAAGGGGCGGTCCTTAATATATATAAAAAAATTTAAAAAATCGCAAAAATTAGCACTACGGCCAAAAAAAACCGAGGGGGCGGTCGCCCCCCTCGGTCTCCAATAAGCTGCGCCACTGCCATTGAGAAAATATGGCTTCTTGGTGGAATATAGATATCCATAGCCCCCTACACACAAAATTAAAAATATGTCTATTCTCATTCTTCTTATTCTTATTCTCACGTCACATCAAATTTTTTCATACCTGTCACTAACTCTCATTCGAATATGAAAATATCCCCCACCATTTTCCTCATTCTCACACACTCTCCTTATCCACCGATTAAAAAACAAAACTATTAAAATTTAACAAAAAAAAAACAAAAAGAAAAAAGCTTTTGTTAAATACGTTCTACTGCGAGCTCAAAATCGAGTGGAGTTACTTGACCCCGGTATGCATAGGTACGCCCATGTTTACCTATACATCGTGTGGCTGACCAACCGAAAAGAAAATACTATGTACTAAACATGGATAAATACATGCAACAGTAAAAATAAGACATAGCTAAATACCCAGGAACTAAACAAGGACACAGAATGCAACCGTGGGTTTTTAGTTGTGCGAATATGGGTAACAATGGTGTTATTTCACAATTAAAAAATACACAATGATGTATTAGATAAACTTATTGTCAAGGGCAGCCGAATGGAGCAAACAATCCAAACTAGGGCTTAGGGTCCCCAAAGATTTAATGCCCCCTTTTAAAAAAATTTATATGTATATATATCTTTAAATAAGTTCATATACATGTGAATTCAATTAATTCAACAAACATGTTAGATGGTATGATGGTTAAATTCATGAGTTCGAACCAAATGCCCCAAGTCATATCATATATAAAATTATTTCTTCATTTCCTTTTTCTTATATTTTTATTTTATAGACTTTTTATCTTTTTTTCTTAATTCTTTCCTTCTTTTATCTTTTATTTAGATTCCTTAGTTTTATTTATATATATTACATTTATAAATGGGAGTCTCACACACAACTTCTACTATTCATAAGAATTGACGAATTGCTACTTGTCATGTGTCCCACTATTGGATAGTGGTTTTTTATTTTTTTATTTTCTTTACTATTTTGTAAGTATTTGGTTGTTAACTATATATTAGAGTTGTAAATGGGTGGTCTAGAGACAAAAACTACTATTCATATCTAGGTCACTCCTCTTGTGACACGTGTCCACGTGTTAGGCCACGTGTCATGTGTCATGTACATGTGATCTTTTTTTTAAGCGGCTCTTTTATAGTTTTATACATTGACCACAGAACTTCTATACTTTTACATTTCATACCCTTTAACTTCCTACTTTCGTCTTTTAGTATAAATGTTATACTTTTATATTTTGACCATGAAACTTCAAGACTTTTAAGTTTTATACCCCTTAACTTTTTAATTTTGACGGGAAAAATGATGGCCCGCTGCGAAGCGCGGAGGGGTCACCATCTTGTTTTAATATATTAGTTTAAGTATCAATAACATATTTAAATGATATTTTTAATAATAATATAAGATTGAGTTTATATTTTAGGGGCCCTTTTTATACTCGCGTAGGGCCTCATAATTTGTACGGATTCTAAGATTATAAAAATGATTATCTAAGATCTACAATTTCACAAGATAGATTGAACGATTTGTTCTAACTATATTTGTCCATGTGCAATAAGAATAAGAAAGATTAACTCTACTAATTACGAGTAATATAGTTTATTATTGTTGGTTCCAGACCGGATAAAAGATAAGGATTTAAAACATAACTTTTTAAATACCGAAAGGCCCAAATCATTTGAGTCGTACTGCTTATCCTTATCTTATCATTGTATTAAATAAATAACATTACAAACAATTAGGTACCTAAAGAAAAATGTGTGAAACTAAAATTAAAACCACTAACTTCTTTGCTAAAGTCCTTGAGCCCGAATAAACAATTTAAAAAAAATGTTTATATTACACGATTGTACCTATTAATACTATCAACTTATTTACTATAAATGTTGAGTTTGAATAAAAAACAAAACCAAAAACAAAATACAAATAAAAATAATAATAAAGATAAAAACCTTAGAAAAGGACAAAATAAGACTTTGTATATATTTACTATATAATATTTACCAACATTTTGTACCACCTTTGTTGCACAATTTACAAGCTTAAAGCGCAGTTACAAGCCTTGATGCATTGGATACAATTGTTTCATGCAGTGGAAGCTTTTGTTTGTCTGGCCAATTTACAAGCTTAAAGCGCAGTTCCAAGCCTTGATGCATTGGATACAATTGTTTCATGCAGTGGAAGCTTTTGTTTGTCTGGCATCACGTGGGTCTCCAGATTTTCTCACCTACTCAAATCTCAAAAATCTTCAATATCTTTATCCCTCTCTCTCTTTTACTTCATTCTTGCTCTCTCTCTACACAAACGATGGTCTCTCTCTCTCTCTAAGAAACTCACTTTTCTCTTTCACTCTCTAAGAAACGCATCGTTTCTTTCTCTCATCTCGGCGTATCGGCCGAGGGTTGTGTTGGCGTTCTTGCCGCTGTTGCTCCGCCTATGGCGTTGAAGCGGCGGCGGTTAAGCCGGATATGTCAAATGCAACATTTGGGTGTTGCTATCTCTGTAGATACGACGATGAAATGAAGCCTTAGGGTTTGAGCCGTATCGACTTCTGTTTTTTGTGGTTATTTATTTGTTTCTTTGCATCTGATATTACTGTTCAGGTATGATGATTTGGGTTGGTGGTTCTTGGCCCTGTTGCTCTGCCGAGTTTATTATTTGGGTGTTTTTACCGTTTTGTGCTTCTCTCTTCAAGAACAACCCAGATTGGGCGATGATGAACCCTTAGGGTTTGAGCCATGTCGTTTTTGCGGTTTTTTTTTTGTTAAATCTGATGCAACGGGCGAAAGGACGACGGTTAACCGGAACCACGATGTCTATTTTCTGATGGGTTAGTTTAACGGGCATATTCGTTGTTGCTCCGCCTATGGCGTTGAGATGATTCGGCTATGACGCGGTTAATATCGATCTGCGATGCCTTCGTTACTGGTGGGTTAGTTTATCGCCTAGATCCGGCGATCGATTCTGGGTTTATGAAGTTATTTCTTTGTCTTTTTCCATGACAAGTGTAACTATGTCGGTCCACATTTGGCGATGATATGATGCCTTAGGGTTTGAGCCTTCTTTGTTTGTTCAGATCTGATGAATTATTGAAGCTTAAAAGGCTTCAAATGTTTTGAAATAAACTATGTCTGGCCAGATACACCGATGATATGAACATTATGGTTTGACATGTGGCTATGATGATTTAATTTAGGGTTTAAACAACTCTAATCTGATCCTTCCTTCTCGGTTGCGTTAAGATACTTCCACTTTTTTAAAGTAATCTTATTTTGGAATATTGTTTTTAATAAAAATTTACGTCACTTCTCTTTCAAGAATTCTTTGATAAGTCTTGAATATGTGAGTTTCGATTTAATTAAATGGAAGGTACAATCATTGAGACATGGACAATATACTCTCCTTAAGTCTATTAAAATGAAAGTAAAATGATTAATGTAATGGACATAAAATGGTCTTTGGATTGCAGATACATCACAAAAATTGGTCGGTTCGTTAAACTTGCCGCAACGCGCTATTAAACTTGCCGCAACGCGCTAATAGCACAGCTTGTAGTAAACATAGGTAAACTTGTAACGTAAGTAACCAATCTAAAATAGTAACAAATTAGAGGGACCTTTGTGTAATTAACTCAAATAACATATTTTGATATTTGTGTGGTCGATCCGATTCACGATTGGGTCCTCAAAACTTTGCCGACACGGTCTCCTCCTTTCCATTCCATTCCATTCATGTAGTCAACACTACGAAAATCTTTCACCTTCTACAAACAGCAAATTTATGGTTCAAATCTGCAAAGATTCTGCCCCAATTATTTAGGGCACCCTACGACCTCATCTCCTTCCGTCTTCCCCTCCTCCTTATCCTAACCAAGAAAAATGTCAAATCTCTCTCGCCAGATTCGTTTCTCGTCGTCTACGATCAGATGCTTCTTACAGTACAGAGTTTCAAGATCTTTCACCACCATCGAAGGTCATCGTCCCACCATTGTTCATAAACAAGGTCTCGATATCCTTCACGATCCCTGGTTCAACAAGGTAAAGTTAAAGTTAAAGTAAAAACTGCCTGTGATGCCAAAATCAGTGATTTAGATTCAAATTTCTCGTAACGTATGATCTGTTTTGATTTGATTTGAGTATCTGATTGTTTACTTATCGATGTGTTTTGTTGGACAAATTTGTACCTGAATTTTAGGGATTAGTCATTGATCCAACTGTGATTATCTAGAAACCAAATTGTTCGAGACTTAAATATAGGTTAGGAGTATTATATAATTAGTTATAGGCAGTTAGGTTTTTTAGCCTATATAATGGTACCTGTTTTTTTTATTTAATTTTTTATAATATTTCAACTAGTAAATACTCTGTACATATTTTGTTTTAACATAAAGTCTTTATCCGTTACTCTTTGTTGTTGCAAGCTAAATGTCAATACCAACACTCTCTTATAACCATCTTGAATATTGTTCCATCTAGGGAAATACAATAAAACCACTATAGTATACAATATATATATACAATAAATGCGTAACATATATCTAAATGTATATGTACGCTAATAGTCCCCGTAGTTGGAGCTTTAGATGGACGGATGCTCAAACCGGACTTGAAACAGTTGAAGAGCAGGCAAGGAAGACCTTTGGTGAAGATGTCTGCGTACTCATAGTCTGCAGAAAAATGTGTAACACGGTGACATAACCAACTTGAACTTTATCACGAATGAAGTGGAGGTCTATCTCAACATGTTTTGTTCGTTGGTGATGTACCTGGTTTTCTGATAAGTAGACAGCCGATATGTTATCACAGTATATAATAGTGGCGTGTCGTGTAGCAACCTTTATCTCTAGAAGGAGTTTGTGAAGCCAACGAGTTCTCGGTATTCTGCCTCAGCACTAGACCGAGAAACAACAGCTTGGTGTCTTGAAGACCAAGAGACGATTGTCGCCAAGAAAAATGCAACAGCTTTGCGTTTTGAGATACCATAGGATTCGTTTAAGAAAGTAATGCTGTTTGGAAGAGCCGAAGAGGATGAAGATAGGTCGATGGAAAGGAAACCATCTGAGGTCGATAGGGACGATGGTGGCTATGCAAGGAGAGTCTCAACTAAATAGGAGACAAATCAGGGAAATATAATCACTACAACTATACAATATATTTTTACAATAAATGCGTAATATATATCTAAATATATATGTACACTAATACACTCGACTTCAGGGGAATGTTAGAGAGTTAATATTGATTAGGAGTGTTATAGTCCTTTTAGTATATAGTTAGTTAGGGTTTCTAAGCTATATAATGATACCTATTCCTTTGTATATTTGAGCTAGGAAATACCTTTTCATACCTTATACATTGATTCTTAATACAAATTAAGTGATGATGCAAAATGCACATTGATTATTATGTTATTATGCCATATAATATGCAGATCAGAAAGCTTAGGGACCTCTAGAACTGTTAGTTAACACCTTAGATGCTTAGCCATCTTGATTATTAAATTGCAATGTTGTAAAAATCGGCCTAGGCGGCGATTAATCGCTAGGCGGTACTAGGCGGTCAATTAATCGGTGGAACAGCTAGGCGGTAAAAATCGGTAAAAATCGGTCAAAGCCGGTCAAAAATCGGTCAAAATCGGTCAAAAATCAGTCAAAATCGAAAAAAACGGTCAAAATCGAAAAAAATCGGTCAAAATTGAAAAAAAAGGGATTTATAAGTACTTGTTTTGTTATAACTAAGTTTGAATTATATAAATTATGAAGTAATAATGTGGATTTGAAAGTATTATTTTCATATAAATGTGTATATATATATATATATATATATAAATTAAAAAATTACAAATCGATTAATCCCGATTAAATGCTAGGCGGTACTCGACCGCCTAGCGCTTTCTACAACACTGTTAAATTGCCCATGGTTATAAGTGATTTAAAGTAATTGGAGTTGCTATGAAGTCATAGGTAATTAAGTATTAAATATCAGCGTTCTTTACATATCGAAGAGGATTGAGGATTCCCTGAATCCATATTTACCATTCAAGCTGAAGAAACAAGTACGAATTGCATTTGGTTAAACTCTGCAATTTTGTTTAACAGGGAACAGCATTCTCTATGACTGAAAGAGATCGTCTTGAACTACGTGGACTTTTACCTCCAAATGTCATGAGCAATGAACAACAAATTGACCGCTTTAGTAAGTGACTAAACTTCTTTCTTTAAGTAGTAACTACACACCCGTAATCAATTAAATTAAACAGTTGTTTCTAGTTTCTACCATGTTATTGCATTAAGTATTAATCTTCACAAGGTTAATTCACCGGTCATCACTTACCATAGGTCCCTTGATATTTATAAATTGTGGTATACATTTGTATAAAAATATACAATGGGTGACTAGGAGCAGGTGGATGATGTGTAACTCGCTCACTCCTAAGACTTTTAAGCTAATACACAAGATAACCATTAACTTCTTTGTGGTTATAGCTGCTTTATCGCTCTAATTTCCGTTCTGTTAATATTTGATGTATGAACTTGGGAACAATTAATATGCAGATGTACATAAGTATTGTTCGATACTAAGCGACTTCAGACACTTTTAAGGTAGTTATTTCTTGAATTTTTTACTAGCCAGAACTTAATGAACGTGAAAAGAAAATAGCTTTGAGCCATGATTAGACCATTTTGTATACACTTTCTCACTCCCAAACACGGGCTATGCCAATTTCTCATTGAACCTACTTGTTCACAGTTCACAGTACCAGTATTTTTTACCTTAAGTTTGTGAGTTATGATGTCATTGACTTGAGATTAAGAGGCCAACATGAATTTAGGGAGTCTATATGAAATCATCCAAAATGTTAGCTGGGAGGTCTCTTTGAAGTCACACCATAATTTAAGAGATTCATATGTGAATTCTTAGTTAAGGTTGAAAGTATACTTGGGTTAATTATTTGTTGTACCAATACAATATATATAACAGGTATGTTAATCACACAAGAAAACGATAAAGAACACATGTATCGTCATGGTTTATCCGATCAGGAACTACTACCTAGTAATATAGTACATATATCATTTTACATGGTTACTATAAGGAGCTGATTACATGTGTGAAATATATATAAAACTCCTTTTGTTAAATTTACAGTGGCTGACCTGAAGAGACTTGAGGTAAACGCTAGGGATGGACCATCAGATACGAACTCTTTGGCCAAGTGGCGAATACTTAATAGGCTACATGACAGAAATGAGACAATGTACTATAAGGTGAGTGGTCTCTGAGGTTTGAGTTTACCTACTTAATTCTAATCACTAGTAAACATATAAAAAAATTACACACATAATTAAGGACCCAAAAAAATAGAAATTAGTGTGCTTGTTGAACGCGAATCACAATGCTTATATGTGCACTTAAACCACCAATGGCAGGTTCTAATTGCCAAAATCGAGGAATATGCCCCTATAGTATACACTCCTACAGTGGGACTTGTTTGCCAGAAATACAGTGGGTTGTTTAGAAGGCCACGGGGTATGTATTTCAGTGCTGCTGATCGTGGAGAGATGATGTCAATGGTTTATAATTGGCCTGCTGAACAGGTCTGTGTTTATTTTTATATAATTATCTACTGTTTTTTATTATGAAAAGGCCCTAACATTAAAATGATTGTGACTCACCTTATTTCATGTAGGTTGATATGATTGTAGTTACTGATGGAAGCAGAATATTAGGTCTTGGTGATCTTGGAGTTCAGGGAATCGGTATTGCAATTGGAAAATTGGATTTATATGTTGCTGCTGCAGGAATAAACCCTCAAAGAGTAATTTTATAATTTCCCACTTTTATGTTTTTCTCAAGATACCAAATTAATAAGTGCATCTTCACTTTTATTTTTATCTTTTCTGGCAGATTATCTTTCTTTCTAAGCCTTTAACATTTTCTTAATTCTTATAACAGGTGCTCCCTATAATGATTGATGTTGGAACCAACAATGAGGCCCTTCTTAAAGACTCCTTGTGTAGGCTTCCTTTACTCGTATATTTATCCATAGAAAATATATTTAATAAATAGTTGGAATAAAATACAAAAAAAAAAAAAAATGTGGTTTGATGGACTCGATCTTTATATTAAAGTTTACATGTTACCCTATTTCTTTTCTATAGATTTGGGATTACAACAACACCGTCTTGATGGTGAGGAATACATTGCTGTCATTGATGAGTTTATGGAAGCTGTGTTCACTCGTTGGCCCCATGTTATAGTACAGGTAATTATTTCCACTATGTTTTTTTTGTTGTGAAAGTTTGTTTACATGGAATACATTTGCAGGGGTGAAATGGTCATTTGTATTTAATATTTTTCTCATGAATGTTCAATTTTAATATCAGTTTGAAGATTTTCAAAGCAAGTGGGCCTTCAAGTTACTGCAACGCTATAGAAATAGCTACAGAATGTTTAACGATGATGTGCAGGTAAACAATTGATACAGCTCCCATCATCTTGATATGTTTAGTCGAAAGAAAAATGTTAGATTCTTTTATTTTTTTTTCAGGGAACAGCTGGAGTTGCAATTGCTGGTCTTCTTGGAGCCGTGAGAGCGCAAGGAAAGCCAATGATTGACTTCCCGAAACAAAAGATTGTTGTTGCCGGTGCCGGAAGGTTTATATCCTTCATCTAAAGTGATTTTATAAATTATTTCATCATATAAACAATGAAATAATAAATTTTAGAGTGCAAATATTACAGTGCAGGAATTGGGGTACTGAATGCTGCTAGGAAAACAATGGCAAGAATGTTAGGAAATAATGAGTTGGCATATGAGAGCGCTGGTAGTCAGTTTTGGGTCGTTGATGCTAACGTAAGCATACTGTGAGCTAAATGATAGGTTGATAGTTAACAACTATTAATATTCATCATATAAATCCTCTGATGGATATTTTTTTGGGGTTGAATTAGGGTTTGGTAACAGAGGAGCGTGAAAATATTGACGATGATGCAAAACCGTTTGCAAGAAAGACAAAAGAAATTGGCCGCCAAGGTTTGAAGGAAGGGGCCAGTCTTGTGGAAGTGGTGTGTTTATATGCCTTCTTACCCAATTTCTTTTTATTTTTTAAATTACTATTTATTGAGGATATATATATATATTTTTTTGAAATTCAGGTTCGGGAAGTAAAGCCTGATGTACTCCTTGGGTTGTCTGCAGTTGGAGGTTTATTTTCTAAGGAGGTATACTTCGAAATTTTATTTGTAACCTAATAGCCAATTTTGCTCTCTTTTGTAGAATAGCATGTTACTTAAGTTAGACTCTAAATGTAGGTATTAGAAGCACTTAAAGGGTCAACTTCAACAAGACCAGCAATATTTGCAATGTCAAATCCCACAACCAATGGTACACTAGTATTACATTAATAACTCCACATGTACATTTGAATTCTCGTATTTACTTTTAAATTTTGTTTGTGATAGCTGAATGCACTCCTGAAGAAGCATTTTCAATTGTGGGAGAAAATGTTGTTTACGCAAGTGGAAGCCCGTTTGCTGATGTGGATCTCGGTTTGTCTTCTAAAATTTTTAAGATTTAGCTTTTAGAATTGAAGGAATTTGTCTTCAAATAAGTCTTTTGAGAAGACTTTTCTTTAATTATTTATTTATTTATCTTTACCATTGTAGGAAATGGACATATTGGTCACTGCAATCAGGGAAACAATATGTATCTTTTTCCAGGGTAAGTTATTATTTTCATTTTCTGTAATTTATTTAATAATTCTTGTATTTCTTCATTTATGATTTTATTCTAATCTATACTAAATGCTGCAGCATTGGTCTTGGTACTCTTCTATCCGGCTCTAGAGTAGTCTCAGACGGCATGTTACAGGCTGCAGCTGAGTGGTAATTATCTAAATTCATTAAAGCGGACTCAATTTTGCTAGTCAATTGTTTTCAAATATGTTGGCTGTCAGCATTCTTTAATTTTTTTTGTTGAATTAAAACAACAGCTTAGCAGGATATATGACCGAAGAGGAGGTCCTTAAAGGAATTATATACCCTTCAATATCAAGGTACGACAGGAAATTAACTCATATACTCTTGGAAGATTGTAACAATATGAAAGTGCTTGCCTTAACATGCGTATTTGTTCTTACTTTTTGAATTGTTTTTGGTTGAAGAAACAATTATAACAATTGTCTTATTTGTCTTTTTTGTGCCCCAGTATTCGTGATATAACAAAACAGGTAGCTGCTGCTGTTATTAGTGAAGCAATAGAAGAAGATCTAGCAGAAGGTTATCGTGATATAGATGCTCGTGAGCTACGTAAACTAAATAAGGTATTCTCATTAAATAAGTAGCAGCAACATATACATAAGGTATTCTCATAATTTAATTTAACTCATCCTCATCATCATCATCATCACACTCCGTAAATCCAACCAATAGCAAAGCTAAGGTAGGGTCTGAGGAGGCTAAGATGTATATAGCCTTACCTCTACCCATAGGAATAGAGAGGCCGCTTCCAGTGAGACCCTGGCTCCATAGTTTTGCATCAAGCCTTGGACATAAGGCACATAACACAAAGCAAATCGGGATAAAGACCGATTGGTGCATGTATTCCTTGTCTTTCGGCTATCAACTCCACTACATGATGCATGATTAACCGTCCATCAGTTCCAACGTTATTTTCATGAAATTAGCTAAATTAACGTTATAATTAGTGCAATTTCACCACACATATATATTCTCATAATTTAACTAGTAGCCAATAATATGTTGAGAACTACGGGAACCAATTTAACCCTTGTACTATTTACTAAATAAATACAAATTGCATGTTTATTTCAATATATTTAAAATATATTTTTAGAAAATATAATATTGATATCATTTTGACTATAGGCACATGTCCATATACCATAGTTGTGAAAGGCGCATAAGACGCTTGCTTAGGTGGGGTGTGGCGCATGAAAGCGCCCTGCAACCATCCAGGCACTCAAACTCTCTGCGAGATTCCATCACGACTCCGGCAATGTCCTATAAATTTCGTCAAAATATAAACTGTTCTAAAATATACAAAAATTGCCTAGAACCAGCCTAAGCCTAGAACGTATCTAAGATCCCTAAAATGGTATGTTTATGCCATGAGCCTTGCTCACATTTTGTGCCTTGATTATGCCTTGTGCCTTTGACAACTATGCCACATAAACTATATGTACATGTGTATAATATAATACATGCAGCGATGCGCATGTATACACTGAAGTACTAAACTCACACCACTTACATTTTTTTGTTGATAAAATTGAAGAGTGGGAAGAGAGAAATATACTAATTTTTTTTTGTTTTACCTTTTTCTTGTACATGTGCTTATGTGTTTCTTAACATGATATTAGTCCTAAAATGAATACTCCTCACACACACTGACAAACCACACACACACATTAGTATTAGAAATCCTGTTTTCACAAAATCATGCATTTTGCAGGATGAAATTATTAGCTTTGTGGAGAACAATATGTGGAATCCTGAATACCCAACACTAA
>JBCNJP010000023.1:76674346-76720410 GCA_039602395.1 Deinandra increscens subsp. villosa | reverse complement strand
CTAGGAAATACCTTTTCATACCTTATACATTGATTCTTAATACAAATTAAGTGATGATGCAAAATGCACATTGATTATTATGTTATTATGCCATATAATATGCAGATCAGAAAGCTTAGGGACCTCTAGAACTGTTAGTTAACACCTTAGATGCTTAGCCATCTTGATTATTAAATTGCAATGTTGTAAAAATCGGCCTAGGCGGCGATTAATCGCTAGGCGGTACTAGGCGGTCAATTAATCGGTGGAACAGCTAGGCGGTAAAAATCGGTAAAAATCGGTCAAAGCCGGTCAAAAATCGGTCAAAATCGGTCAAAAATCAGTCACAATCGGTCAAAATCGAAAAAACGGTCAAAATCGAAAAAAATCGGTCAAAATTGAAAAAAAAGGGATTTATAAGTACTTGTTTTGTTATAACTAAGTTTGAATTATATAAATTATGAAGTAATAATGTGGATTTGAAAGTATTATTTTCATATAAATGTGTATATATATATATATATATATATATAAATTAAAAAATTACAAATCGATTAATCCCGATTAAATGCTAGGCGGTACTCGACCGCCTAGCGCTTTCTACAACACTGTTAAATTGCCCATGGTTATAAGTGATTTAAAGTAATTGGAGTTGCTATGAAGTCATAGGTAATTAAGTATTAAATATCAGCGTTCTTTACATATCGAAGAGGATTGAGGATTCCCTGAATCCATATTTACCATTCAAGCTGAAGAAACAAGTACGAATTGCATTTGGTTAAACTCTGCAATTTTGTTTAACAGGGAACAGCATTCTCTATGACTGAAAGAGATCGTCTTGAACTACGTGGACTTTTACCTCCAAATGTCATGAGCAATGAACAACAAATTGACCGCTTTAGTAAGTGACTAAACTTCTTTCTTTAAGTAGTAACTACACACCCGTAATCAATTAAATTAAACAGTTGTTTCTAGTTTCTACCATGTTATTGCATTAAGTATTAATCTTCACAAGGTTAATTCACCGGTCATCACTTACCATAGGTCCCTTGATATTTATAAATTGTGGTATACATTTGTATAAAAATATACAATGGGTGACTAGGAGCAGGTGGATGATGTGTAACTCGCTCACTCCTAAGACTTTTAAGCTAATACACAAGATAACCATTAACTTCTTTGTGGTTATAGCTGCTTTATCGCTCTAATTTCCGTTCTGTTAATATTTGATGTATGAACTTGGGAACAATTAATATGCAGATGTACATAAGTATTGTTCGATACTAAGCGACTTCAGACACTTTTAAGGTAGTTATTTCTTGAATTTTTTACTAGCCAGAACTTAATGAACGTGAAAAGAAAATAGCTTTGAGCCATGATTAGACCATTTTGTATACACTTTCTCACTCCCAAACACGGGCTATGCCAATTTCTCATTGAACCTACTTGTTCACAGTTCACAGTACCAGTATTTTTTACCTTAAGTTTGTGAGTTATGATGTCATTGACTTGAGATTAAGAGGCCAACATGAATTTAGGGAGTCTATATGAAATCATCCAAAATGTTAGCTGGGAGGTCTCTTTGAAGTCACACCATAATTTAAGAGATTCATATGTGAATTCTTAGTTAAGGTTGAAAGTATACTTGGGTTAATTATTTGTTGTACCAATACAATATATATAACAGGTATGTTAATCACACAAGAAAACGATAAAGAACACATGTATCGTCATGGTTTATCCGATCAGGAACTACTACCTAGTAATATAGTACATATATCATTTTACATGGTTACTATAAGGAGCTGATTACATGTGTGAAATATATATAAAACTCCTTTTGTTAAATTTACAGTGGCTGACCTGAAGAGACTTGAGGTAAACGCTAGGGATGGACCATCAGATACGAACTCTTTGGCCAAGTGGCGAATACTTAATAGGCTACATGACAGAAATGAGACAATGTACTATAAGGTGAGTGGTCTCTGAGGTTTGAGTTTACCTACTTAATTCTAATCACTAGTAAACATATAAAAAAATTACACACATAATTAAGGACCCAAAAAAATAGAAATTAGTGTGCTTGTTGAACGCGAATCACAATGCTTATATGTGCACTTAAACCACCAATGGCAGGTTCTAATTGCCAAAATCGAGGAATATGCCCCTATAGTATACACTCCTACAGTGGGACTTGTTTGCCAGAAATACAGTGGGTTGTTTAGAAGGCCACGGGGTATGTATTTCAGTGCTGCTGATCGTGGAGAGATGATGTCAATGGTTTATAATTGGCCTGCTGAACAGGTCTGTGTTTATTTTTATATAATTATCTACTGTTTTTTATTATGAAAAGGCCCTAACATTAAAATGATTGTGACTCACCTTATTTCATGTAGGTTGATATGATTGTAGTTACTGATGGAAGCAGAATATTAGGTCTTGGTGATCTTGGAGTTCAGGGAATCGGTATTGCAATTGGAAAATTGGATTTATATGTTGCTGCTGCAGGAATAAACCCTCAAAGAGTAATTTTATAATTTCCCACTTTTATGTTTTTCTCAAGATACCAAATTAATAAGTGCATCTTCACTTTTATTTTTATCTTTTCTGGCAGATTATCTTTCTTTCTAAGCCTTTAACATTTTCTTAATTCTTATAACAGGTGCTCCCTATAATGATTGATGTTGGAACCAACAATGAGGCCCTTCTTAAAGACTCCTTGTGTAGGCTTCCTTTACTCGTATATTTATCCATAGAAAATATATTTAATAAATAGTTGGAATAAAATACAAAAAAAAAAAAAATGTGGTTTGATGGACTCGATCTTTATATTAAAGTTTACATGTTACCCTATTTCTTTTCTATAGATTTGGGATTACAACAACACCGTCTTGATGGTGAGGAATACATTGCTGTCATTGATGAGTTTATGGAAGCTGTGTTCACTCGTTGGCCCCATGTTATAGTACAGGTAATTATTTCCACTATGTTTTTTTTGTTGTGAAAGTTTGTTTACATGGAATACATTTGCAGGGGTGAAATGGTCATTTGTATTTAATATTTTTCTCATGAATGTTCAATTTTAATATCAGTTTGAAGATTTTCAAAGCAAGTGGGCCTTCAAGTTACTGCAACGCTATAGAAATAGCTACAGAATGTTTAACGATGATGTGCAGGTAAACAATTGATACAGCTCCCATCATCTTGATATGTTTAGTCGAAAGAAAAATGTTAGATTCTTTTATTTTTTTTTCAGGGAACAGCTGGAGTTGCAATTGCTGGTCTTCTTGGAGCCGTGAGAGCGCAAGGAAAGCCAATGATTGACTTCCCGAAACAAAAGATTGTTGTTGCCGGTGCCGGAAGGTTTATATCCTTCATCTAAAGTGATTTTATAAATTATTTCATCATATAAACAATGAAATAATAAATTTTAGAGTGCAAATATTACAGTGCAGGAATTGGGGTACTGAATGCTGCTAGGAAAACAATGGCAAGAATGTTAGGAAATAATGAGTTGGCATATGAGAGCGCTGGTAGTCAGTTTTGGGTCGTTGATGCTAACGTAAGCATACTGTGAGCTAAATGATAGGTTGATAGTTAACAACTATTAATATTCATCATATAAATCCTCTGATGGATATTTTTTTGGGGTTGAATTAGGGTTTGGTAACAGAGGAGCGTGAAAATATTGACGATGATGCAAAACCGTTTGCAAGAAAGACAAAAGAAATTGGCCGCCAAGGTTTGAAGGAAGGGGCCAGTCTTGTGGAAGTGGTGTGTTTATATGCCTTCTTACCCAATTTCTTTTTATTTTTTAAATTACTATTTATTGAGGATATATATATATATTTTTTTGAAATTCAGGTTCGGGAAGTAAAGCCTGATGTACTCCTTGGGTTGTCTGCAGTTGGAGGTTTATTTTCTAAGGAGGTATACTTCGAAATTTTATTTGTAACCTAATAGCCAATTTTGCTCTCTTTTGTAGAATAGCATGTTACTTAAGTTAGACTCTAAATGTAGGTATTAGAAGCACTTAAAGGGTCAACTTCAACAAGACCAGCAATATTTGCAATGTCAAATCCCACAACCAATGGTACACTAGTATTACATTAATAACTCCACATGTACATTTGAATTCTCGTATTTACTTTTAAATTTTGTTTGTGATAGCTGAATGCACTCCTGAAGAAGCATTTTCAATTGTGGGAGAAAATGTTGTTTACGCAAGTGGAAGCCCGTTTGCTGATGTGGATCTCGGTTTGTCTTCTAAAATTTTTAAGATTTAGCTTTTAGAATTGAAGGAATTTGTCTTCAAATAAGTCTTTTGAGAAGACTTTTCTTTAATTATTTATTTATTTATCTTTACCATTGTAGGAAATGGACATATTGGTCACTGCAATCAGGGAAACAATATGTATCTTTTTCCAGGGTAAGTTATTATTTTCATTTTCTGTAATTTATTTAATAATTCTTGTATTTCTTCATTTATGATTTTATTCTAATCTATACTAAATGCTGCAGCATTGGTCTTGGTACTCTTCTATCCGGCTCTAGAGTAGTCTCAGACGGCATGTTACAGGCTGCAGCTGAGTGGTAATTATCTAAATTCATTAAAGCGGACTCAATTTTGCTAGTCAATTGTTTTCAAATATGTTGGCTGTCAGCATTCTTTAATTTTTTTTGTTGAATTAAAACAACAGCTTAGCAGGATATATGACCGAAGAGGAGGTCCTTAAAGGAATTATATACCCTTCAATATCAAGGTAAGGAAATTAACTCATATACTCTTGGAAGATTGTAACAATATGAAAGTGCTTGCCTTAACATGCGTATTTGTTCTTACTTTTTGAATTGTTTTTGGTTGAAGAAACAATTATAACAATTGTCTTATTTGTCTTTTTTGTGCCCCAGTATTCGTGATATAACAAAACAGGTAGCTGCTGCTGTTATTAGTGAAGCAATAGAAGAAGATCTAGCAGAAGGTTATCGTGATATAGATGCTCGTGAGCTACGTAAACTAAATAAGGTATTCTCATTAAATAAGTAGCAGCAACATATACATAAGGTATTCTCATAATTTAATTTAACTCATCCTCATCATCATCATCATCACACTCCGTAAATCCAACCAATAGCAAAGCTAAGGTAGGGTCTGAGGAGGCTAAGATGTATATAGCCTTACCTCTACCCATAGGAATAGAGAGGCCGCTTCCAGTGAGACCCTGGCTCCATAGTTTTGCATCAAGCCTTGGACATAAGGCACATAACACAAAGCAAATCGGGATAAAGACCGATTGGTGCATGTATTCCTTGTCTTTCGGCTATCAACTCCACTACATGATGCATGATTAACCGTCCATCAGTTCCAACGTTATTTTCATGAAATTGCTAAATTAACGTTATAATTAGTGCAATTTCACCACACATATATATTCTCATAATTTAACTAGTAGCCAATAATATGTTGAGAACTACGGGAACCAATTTAACCCTTGTACTATTTACTAAATAAATACAAATTGCATGTTTATTTCAATATATTTAAAATATATTTTTAGAAAATATAATATTGATATCATTTTGACTATAGGCACATGTCCATATACCATAGTTGTGAAAGGCGCATAAGACGCTTGCTTAGGTGGGGTGTGGCGCATGAAAGCGCCCTGCAACCATCCAGGCACTAAACTCTCTGCGAGATTCCATCACGACTCCGGCAATGTCCTATAAATTTCGTCAAAATATAAACTGTTCTAAAATATACAAAAATTGCCTAGAACCAGCCTAAGCCTAGAACGTATCTAAGATCCCTAAAATGGTATGTTTATGCCATGAGCCTTGCTCACATTTTGTGCCTTGATTATGCCTTGTGCCTTTGACAACTATGCCACATAAACTATATGTACATGTGTATAATATAATACATGCAGCGATGCGCATGTATACACTGAAGTACTAAACTCACACCACTTACATTTTTTTGTTGATAAAATTGAAGAGTGGGAAGAGAGAAATATACTAATTTTTTTTTTGTTTTACCTTTTTCTTGTACATGTGCTTATGTGTTTCTTAACATGATATTAGTCCTAAAATGAATACTCCTCACACACACTGACAAACCACACACACACATTAGTATTAGAAATCCTGTTTTCACAAAATCATGCATTTTGCAGGATGAAATTATTAGCTTTGTGGAGAACAATATGTGGAATCCTGAATACCCAACACTAATTTACAAGAAAGATTGAAGGAGAAAATGAAGAAAAAACAAGTCAGACCATTGAGATTTGACCTTTTTTTTGGTTGCATAGCCCTTATTTTTTGAATTAAAATGTTATTGTGTTGTGCATATAATCTATCAAGTACCATATAAAATCTCTAATAAATGTCAGCAAGATAGATTTTCACAGTTTTACAAGGACAACCTTTGTGTTCAGGAGAACGCAGCAGCATGATCTAGAGGAGGTTGTTAGTAGAATGATCAAATATAGTTTTGTTAGTGAAATCAAGGGATTTGAGCCTTTGAGGTTACTATGAATAGACAAACAGAAGCAACAAAATCTATCATTAACTTTTATTTATTCGTGTTCCCAAACAGAAACCTTACAATACCTCGATCCAAGTAACATATTATTAAGAAGATGAACAGGCGGTTAACGCTTTAAACAGGTTACCAAGTTCAGTGCGTCTTCATGCGTGAGGCGTTCATCTTGGCATGATAGTCAAACAAGCTGCCATCAAAGCAGCTCCTAACCGCCTCCTTTGACAGCTTTCCTTCCTCGTCTTTAGCAAGTGCATACAAGATCAGCCACTTTAGCTTAGCAGCAATCCTGTGTTACAACCAGCCAACATTGCCTGTGTTAATATGATCCTTATCACTAATTTAAGACATAAACTTCAAGTTTTGGGTTGTCATGTCTAAGTTGTTTGATAAAGAGGTCATGTTCGTACCATTTAATTGAACAAGTCAATTCGTTAAACCGTTTTAAACTAGAATATACAAATAAATAAAAAATATTTTTTACAAAGTCAATCTGCGACCTGTTTGTCACCCATTTAACACATTTGTAACAACTTGTTTATAGCTTCTCAACTTGTTTGACTCGTTTAAAGTTTAATTAGAACATGACAACCCCTTTGAGTCGTTTGTCATGTTCACGTAACCCAAGTTTTAGTGTTTTCTGATTAGTTAAAGGGCTTGCTCTTTCAACCAACCAGCCGAAGTAATCATTCACTAGTCGATTCCCTTCGGTCATTTTCCAAATCTCTCCACACGTGAGTTTGTCTGGCTCCGTTCTCGCATACTTGCTAAAGATATTCTCAAAATGCATTGGCATGTACCTGCAACAATGTCCTAGCTTCAGTAGAAAAAGACAACCTGAACCTAGGTTATTCCAAATGTATGGATATATGTAATCTCGATTATGTCACGGGTTCAATCGCACTTGAAGTATTTCTTTTTTTATTTGTGTTGTTTGTTTGTTTTAAGAAAGGGAAAATGTCACAGAAACATAACCAACTCTCAATTTTGTTCCAATTAGGTCACTCAAACTTTTTTTTGTTCCAATCAGGTAACTTAACTTTAAAATATGTTCCAATCCTAGATAAATAAGAAATTGAGGAGTTTGACCCTTGCTACACTTAATAGAGAAAAAAATTTGTGATAACTTTTTAACTAAAAAGACTGATTCCATGTATGGATTTATACATAGAGATAGAAGCTTTCAATACACGGACTGACCTCCCTTCGGTATCATAAGTCCCTGTATCACTTCCATGCTTTGATTTATGTATGTTGGAGATGTATATCGGGAATAAAGGCGAAGGAAGCCACCCCTACAAAGTTCATATAAATCACATTAATTCAACAAATCATAGAATTGTCTTCAAATTTTCTCTTATATCAAATCGTCGCTTTAATTTCAACAGTAAAAAGACAGTTTCTATTGAAGTCGTCATCTCAGATAACAACTTCAACTTTAAAGTCGCTATCCTAGATAGCGACCACCCCACCTTTATGTCTAACAAAGAAACCACTCATTGTCATCATGTGTTTAAAAAACAAATTTCTGAAAGAAAAAATTGCATATATACTGATGTAGTTAAAACTTGGGAGAGTTAAAAGAACTTACGGGAAGAGTGGAATAACTAAACCCGATATTGATAATAAGAGCAGCCAACAGAGATATCAGGATATTGAACCCCAGTTTACGCATTCCTACACATGCGCATTCCTGAGACGTCACGCCAAGAATACAAATCAAATAACAACAGTTACTTACCAGAGTAAGTCTCCCAAGGATAAACAATGTAGTTGTTGTCTTCATCGAAGAACGCTACGTGTTGCTGAAGGACGCTCATCCCTCGAGTCATGTGTTCAGGCGTACCATAAGGATGTTCCATGTCTGGTGCAGCCATTGCTCTAGCCATGACTAGGAAAAGACACTCGTTTAGCCCAACCAAAACACTAATTCACCAAGGATGGTGTTATATTCCCACACCACACATTTGGTCAAGTCACAATTAAACGGTCATTCATAAACATATTGAATGACCGTTTGACTTTTTCATCCGTTTGATTTTTTCAATTGAAAAAAAGTCAGACCACCGTCTGAAAGATTCAAAGTGTCAAACAGTGATTTGAGAGGTTTGAAAAAGCCAACGGTTAAAAAGTGCCATTTGCAGATGGTACAAGATCAGATTTCAGAAAGAATGAACATATTAAGTTATTAGCACTTACATGGCTTAGGAATGCACGAGTCAAGGTCCGTCCGAACAGGACGTTGAGCCGTCACGGGTGCCATCGGTGCCGCTGTGGCCGTTGCAATTGGCTCATCACTCATCTCCATCTTTCACCTTGTGAGGATACTAGAATGGCTTGATATATGTTGAGGAATAAGAGGTGGATTAGGAGAGTCATGTAAAGCTTGAGTTGCATGTTTGGTTTTTCTGTTTTGAATTTTTTTATCGTTATATTTAATAAGAATTTGATAATGAGTCGTTTGCTAACAGAAAATAAAATGATTATCTTATATTTTTATTTACCGTATTTTTTAACAACACTACTTAGATTTTGTATGAGAAATTCATCACATCACATGGGTAATGGATTTCAACACATGCATCTTTATAATCACGTAAAGAAAATCATCCTTCCTTCGTACATTTTGTATCGAAAACACAATTGATATTTAATCGTTTACCTACTTTTTATTGTCTTTAGTGTGTTCAGTTGTAAAGGAAATAAAAACTAATGAGTACTAAGATTCAAATTCGGGTCCTTTCAATGGACTAACATAGTAACATTATTACCAACCCAACCATATGTCTGTTATTTTTAAATTTAAGGAGCCCGTTTATAAACTATTTGTTTTTTAAGAACTTAGTAAGATGAAGACAATGCATAATAATAATAATAAGTATGAAATGAAAAGATTAACTCATCTTACATTCATTGTTTGGTATTGATCTAAAATTTTATCTTTACTAATAAACTTCTCACGGCAAAGAGGCTAAATTGTTTGAAAAACAAACAATTACAATGTCATCCAACTCTTAATTTTAAGTAACAAGATGGTGACCCGACCGCGCTTCGCGGCGGGCCACCCATTTCCCGTCAAAATAAAAAAGTTAATGGGTATAAAACTTAAAAGTCTTGAAGTTTTGTGGTCAAAATATAAAAGTATAACATTTATACTAAAAGACGAAAGTAGAAACATTAAAGAGTATAAATGTAAAAGTCTAAAAGTTTCGTGGTCAAAGCATAAAAACTATAAAAAAGTTGTGACCAAAGTCGAAAACTCTAAAAGTTTTGTACATAATGCTTAAGCCTGAAAAAAACAAAAGACTGGAGTTAAGGGGTATAAAAGTCTTAAAGTTTCGTGGTCAAAATATAAAAGTATAACATTTATACTAAAAGACGAAAGTATAAAGTTAAAGGGTATGCAAATATAAAAGACTAAAAGTTTCGTGGTCAAAGTATAAAATTATAAAAATGTCCTAGCCAAAGTCAAAAACACTAAAAGTGTTGTACATAATGCTTAAGCCTGAAAAAAAACAAAAGACTGGACACGTGTTGAAAGAAGAGACATGTGTCCAAAAAAGAGTGGTAGCAATACACATGTAATTGACATGTGTCAAAATACAATTGGCCAATGATATGAATAGTGGAATATGTGAGAGAGACCACCATTCATCATTGTAATATATATAAATTACAACAAGCTTCTCATTAATATGGTTGTTATCATGACCCTCAACCCTCTAAAAAATAAGGTAAATAAGGTAGAGAGCTATACATATGCTTTAAACGGTTATAGAAAAAACGGGTAGCTTTTTTGTCAACAAAAAGAACAGTTCATTGACCTAACCGGTATTGGTTAATACTGATTTTTGAAACCCAGTATCTCTAACCTATCAAAACTGCTTGGAGAGGGGAGTCGGAGATGGGTGGAGAGTGGACTACGATGTTCCGGAGGAAGAATGGAGGCTTCAACGGCAAAGCAGCGGAGGAGATCGGAGAGGACAGATGGTCATTTTACGTGGCTAATCTCCTAGAAGGATGTTCATGTGAGTTTTTGGAAAGGGAATGCCAGAATTTCGGCAAGGTCGTCGACTGCTTCATATCCAGGAAGAGGAACAAGGCGGGTGAGAGGTTTGGTTTTGTCAAGTTCACCGGCGTCAAAGATCAGTGGGAGCTCGAAAAGGTTCTTGGGAAAATTAAGATTGGGCAGGCTAAACTCAAGGTGAACCTTGAGAAGTTTAATCGGCAAGGGGAGAGGGTGTGTCTCAAGGAAAAGGTGAAGGCTTCGAACCAGCTGAAAGTCCTGCCCCAGATCAGGAGGTTTGGCCCTGACGTGGGAGGAATCGCTGGCCCTAGTGTTTACTTTGCGTCAGCCCTAACCGGTGGTAGAGGTGGTAAGATCGTCAAGTCGATTAACCTGGGGAACACCGTCACTGAGGCTTTCAAGGAATGGTCTGGGTGCTCTCTGTTGGGGAGGGCTCAGAGCTTTGAGAAGTTGTGCTACCTAGATAAGTTCCAGGGAACGAAGGGTTCAAAGAGTTTCAAGTGAGGTGGTTGGGAGGCTTCTCGGTTCTGTTAACGTTTCTGAACCAAGGAAAGGCACTTGATTTCCTTGGAGAACAGATGGGCTGGGAGGTTTGGTTTTCAAAGATGTCAATGTGGAGAGGTCAGGCGGCCCCTCCAGAAAAATTGGCCTGGTTACGCATCGCCGAGGTGCCCCAGCAGCTCTGGGACACATCGATTTTTGACAGAATTGGAGGCCTTTTCGGCGTTGTGGTGAAAAATTCCGATGCTGACATGTCGGATGGTATTATGAACTGCAATTCGGTGGCTGTCCTGGTTGAAGGATGTGACAAGATCGCCGGTATAGTCAATGTTATTTGGAAAGATTGTAGATTACGGTGCGAGATCTCCGAGTTCAGAGAAGAGTGGGTGCCGGGGTTTATTGACGTGGTGACTGAGAAGGGTTGGGATCCACCGCTACAGAATAGGATCAGATCGGAGGTTAGGAGAGAGTGGACGGAGGAATTTGAAAAGTTGTCGGAGAAGAATAGGGTTACGTGCATGGGTAGTGAATGCATGGAAAATCGAAAGGAGGGCGAGGATTTCGAGGGAGATTTGGCCGAAGGCGCCGACGAGTGGGGACATCATCATGATGCTAGTGGGAGCGCGTGGGGAGATGAGTATGTGGGTCCAGATCCTCCTATTCAGTCTTGCCCGAATTTCAGGCCCAATTCCCCCTGATTGGGCCAGGAAAGTGTCTAGGAAGCATCCAAAAGTGGGTTTGATAATAAAACTAATGGTGGTTCAGTGTTTGGGAGGCCCAAGTCGTTGGTTTTGAATAAGGATGGTTCTAAGGGGTCTTCGTTTTCTTCTGAGAGCTCGTTTCAATCCCAATCGGCGATCTCGGAGATAGCTCATCAAATCGAGCAGATGGGTCTGCATCTCAAAGGGGGTGGAACGATAACTTTCCTCCCAGGAACTTTTCGACCTCCATTTGGCAAACGACGTGATCGACGACCTACGCGCAAGGGCCAATGAGGAAAGGAGAAAAATTGATCGAGAATGGGAAGCAAGGAATACTATCAGGGTTGCGGAGATGGTCAACATTGGGCTAGAGGGCCACAACCAGGCGGTGCTCGATTGAATCGTGGAGGAGGAGTCGATGGGTAAGTTTTGATGGATCTGTTGTCTGTTAACATCAGAGGGGTTGGGGAGGAGGTAAAAAGAAAATGGATTTCACATTTGAGGGCTCGAAATGGGGTTCAATTTTTATGCATCCAGGAGACCCAATATCTCGATGGGAAGCGTATTTTGTTCAACCAGTTTTGGGGAAGGAAAGGGGCTGCCAATGAATGGATCGATGCCCGGGGTCGTTCCGGGGGAATTGCGTGCTCATGGAACCCATCAGTTTTCGATGATTCTAGGGTTGTTAAAGACGACCATTTTATGATCGTCTCCAGCATTTTCTTGGGGTTGGGTATAAAACTGAATGTGGTTAACGTTTATTCTCCGAAGTACTTACGGGTTAAGAGGGGGATTTGGGAGAAACTGATTAACCTTAGGTGGTCGATGGACGGCCTTTGGGTTATCGCTGGCGACTTCAGTGATGTAAGAAGGGAAGATGATAGATTGAGGTCTGAGCTCTTTCAGTCAGGTGCTGATGCTTTCAATGCCTTTGTGGAAATAGCAGGGCTTTTGGAGTACCACATAGGGGGTTTGCGTTATACATACTCGCACGGTATTGGAAAGTCGTTTAGCAAAATAGATCGGATTTTCGTGTGTGCCCCTTTTCAGGATAGGTGGCCGTGTGCGTCGGTGACGGCACTACACCGACTTCACTCGGACCACTCTCCTTTGTTGCTAAAAATCTCCCAGAAGGATTTCGGGCCTTGCCCCTTCAGGTTCAGGCCGGCGTGGTTGGGCTCAGATGAGGTTAGACAAGTGGTGGTTTCAGCGGTTAGAGGGGTTGAAGACAATGGTAGTCCGGACGCGATGTTAATGGCCAAATTAAAGGCGGTTAAGGAAGCCTTGAAAGGGTGGTCAAGGGGTCTTAAGGAGGAAAAAATGCCATAAAAGAGAGGCTGATATTTGAATGCAACATGTTTGATTCTTTAGGTGAGTAAATGGAGCTCTCCGAAGAAGACGTGGACTATTGGGCTGCCCTAAAAGTGGGCCTTAAAACTGTTGAGATCGAAGAAAGAGAGGAATTGAAAGTGAAATCTAGTTACAAGTGGTGCAAGGAAGGTCACTCCAATTCGGCTTTTTTTCATGGCATCATCAATCAAAAATTGACAAAGGGGAGGATCAATGGGATTATGGTTGATGAGACTTGGGTGGATGAGCCACATATCATTAAGCAAGAGGCATTTAGATACTTCACTGCCCGATTCGGGAAGAAGGGTGGTGCGCCACCAAAAATGGTTTGTGAAGGGATCAAACGGTTGTTCGATGAGGATAGCGAGGGGCTAGTGGCATGCTTTTCTAAGGAAGAAATAAAGGAGGCGGTGTGGAAGTGTGGGAGCAACAAAACCCCGGGTCCGGATGGGTTTGGGTTCGGGTTCTTTAAGAAGTATTGGGATATTTTTGAAAACGACTTTGAGAAGGTGTTGCATTCCTTCTTGTTAGCGGCAAGATTGGGAGGGGTTGCAATTCTTCCTTTATCCATCTCATTCCTAAAGTTCGGGACCCCCAATCTTTTAATGACTTTAGGCCTATTAGCCTTGTGGGGTGTGTGTGTCAAAAATTATATCAAAGATCTTAGCTAATCGGATAAAAAAGGTTATGGAGGGTATTGTGTCGGAGAACCAAATGGCCTTCATTGCGGGAAGGAATATACTGGATGGGCCCCTCATAATCAATGAACTGATTTCTTGGTGTAAACGGAGGAATAGAAATCTTTTAATGTTTAAAATCGACTTTGAGAAGGCATATGATTCGGTGGAGTGGGATTTCCTTCTCGATATTTTGCATCAAATGAATTTCCCCGGTAAATGGATCGATTGGGTTAAGGGGTGCCTCGTTTCCTCTAGGGCCAAAGTTCCAATGTTCGAGAGGGTTGAGACAAGGGTACCTCCTCTCCCTATTTCTTTTTGTGATTGTTATGGAGGCATTCTCTTGGATGCTTAAGAGGGCCTTGGACGTCGAAGCTTTTGAAGGCTTGGCCCTTCCTAACGGGGGTCTGGTTCTCTCTTCCGTTATTTTTGCTGATGATGCCCTTGTTTTGGGGGAGTGGAAAGAATCCAATTTTTTGAATTTAAATCGCTTCGTGCTTTTTTTATGGCTTCCGGCCTAAAGGTGAACCTTAGCAAGTGTTTGGTGTTTGGGGTTGGGTGTGGCACGGAGGAGGTGGAAGGGATGGCTCGGCTTCTGTAGTGTAGGGCTGGTTGCCTCCTCTCGGCGCACATGTGGCTTCCAATTGGAAACAATCTTAACAGAATTGCTTCATGGAAGGAGGTCCAATCGGCTGTGGCGGATAGGCTTTCGGATTGGAAGGCGGTGAACCTATCGCTCGCCGGAAGATTAGTCCTTGTAAAGGCTGTTCTTGAGGCGATTCCGTTGTACTATTTCTCTCTCTTTGCAGCCCCAAAGAAGTTTATTCAAAATCTGGAAGCTATACGGTTCAAGTTCCTTTGGGGAGGGGTTGAATAGCAAAGGAAGATACATTGGGTTAAGAGGGAGGTGCGCTTCAATTCTATCGACAAAGGGGGACTCGGCATAACCCCTTTGGAAGATTTAAACGTGGGGCTTCTCTCCAAGTGGCTGTGAAGATTTATAAAGGAACCGGATAAATTATGGGAAAAGGTTATCTCAAGCCTTCACGGTGAAAACAGGAGGAGGGGGCGGGTTCCTGTCGCGAAAGGGAGTATGGGGGTTTGGAGAAACATTGCTAAAGTTGAGGAGGTTTTCAGGAAAAAGGGGGTGAATCTCGATCAGGTTATTGTTCTGGATGGTGAAGACTGGTGCTGGAAGGAGGGGCCGCTGGGTTCCTTCTCTGTTAGGTCCGCTAGAGGGTTGTTGCAAACGAACGAGAGATGCGAAGTGGGTCACATCGTTAAATGGGTTCCGACGGTTCCTCCAAAAGTCAATATATTTTTTTGGCGCTTGATCGTGGATCGGCTAGCAACGAAAAAGGGGCTGCTTCGCAGGGGCATAAATCTTCCTTCAAGGTCCTGTTCTACGTGCATGGATGGAGAGAAGGATGTTCAACATCTTTTTCTAAGCTGCTATTGGGCCAATATGGTCTGCGCTTTGGTGGGCCAGTGGTGCAATCTTGCTCCCTGGTGGTTTTTTGATGCCCAAGACTTGCGTTTGGAATTGATGGAAGGGAACTCTAGTAAGCAAAAGGATGCTATCGAAGCGGTGGTGCGTGCTGGACGATATGGTGTACCCGGAACGACGTTGTGTTCAACAACAAACGTCCCTCTCTTCAAAGGATGATGGCCGAGATTAAATCTTCTAGTTTTTATAGATAAGTAGTAGGGTCAATAAATGGAAGGTGTCATGACAGGACTGGTGTCGTTTTAAATTGTAATGTAACTTGTTGTTTGGGTTGGGGCCGGTTGGAGTGTCTTACTCAACCGGTGTTTTCTAGTGTTTTATTACATCGCCGTTTCAAAAAAATAAATCAAAACTGCTTGGTTATTAGCCGAACCAGTCTAAAACCTGGTTCTCATTAAAAACTATTAATCCAATTAAATATTCTATAACTACACAATTTAGGAAGTGCGTGAAAACAGTAGCGGCGACGCCGTCAATATTTGTCAATTAGGGCCCGTCACTAGATATTTTTTAAATAAAAATGATTTATACGTATATATATGTGAATTCAGGTAAAAGAAACAATTGTAAGATACAAACATTTTAAAACTGGGTCCAGGTTTGATCCTCGTCTTTCATACTCGCAAAGTTTATTTATTTTTTTATTTTCATTTTGTAATTATTATTATGAGTATGAAGCTAAATGTGGATGGACATATTTTCCACTCAATTATCAAGACCTCCTTACATACAAGATTTTTACATTTCTTACATTCAAACATTAATTATTCACGTCTCTTTCTCTCCAACTTTGTAGTATAAATACCACCTCAATGCAAAGTGGTAAGATGCACATTTGTATACATTCTATGATATACAATAATCTTCTCCTAACTCTTTCTAAATTCTCAAACTCTTATCTACTTCTTCATCTCATAAACTCCTTATAAACTTCTTTAAAGAAGTAATGTGGTTCAAGTGATCACAAATAACATTCAAAAGTGGTGGTAATCTTGTTAAATTATAACACGTTATCAGCACGAGACTCTAATCTCATAATTAGGAATAAACGATATTCATAATCATGGTAAGAGGTTCATTAATGGAAAACAAATACTCTGATTAAAATGACATATTATAAATGACTTAATAACTATGGTCTATGGGACTACTAACATTAACTTTTATTTATGCAACTAACTTTTATTTATTCATCTAACATTTATTTATGCAACTAAATTTTATTTATGCTCTAACATTTATTTATACAACTAACCTTTATTTATGCATTTAACATTTCAATTATGCAACTAACATTTTCTTATATCTACTAACTTTTAGTTATTCGACTAATGTTTAATTATGTTTATCTATTAATCCTAACATTATATTATTATGCTAACATTTATATATATCTTTGTTCTCTCTTAATTTTATTCACATCAATTTTTTTACTTTTATAACCCGTATAAATTAAGCCCAATAAACTTACCTAGAGTCGGGTCGGCCCACAAATGATCAAAAGCTTGGAAAGAAAGCAACTATAGTCTCCACATGCGTGAATGGCACATGCGCCCATGAACAATCCGTTAGAGCATTTAATTCTCCACCAAAGGGTGGCCCCCACTCTAACAAACCAACATTCCTGCATGTGGTCCCTGACCAATGAGAATGAGACGCGTGGAACAGAGAAGCACCTGGGAAGTTATCCCACGCGCCGTGCCTTGCACGCGCTGACTTCATAAGCCTCGGACGAAACCCTAATCACGAGCATATAAATAGTAAGTTAAGGGTTCATCCAAGAGGTACATTCTCACTCACCATTTTTACTTACACCTTATCACTTCTCTGAACCATTCACTGATTCTCACGCCGGAGAGCCAATGCGAGGGACCCTCTCCGGCTCACCTCGTAACGCCCTAACGTGTTTGTTCCTAAGTGTGCAGGTTTATTCTTCTCATTCCATATCAATGGCTCACTCGAAGACCTAAGAAGCTAGTATTTACCCTACCAAACGAGGGGAACGGGTTTTGGTTTCTTCATTGGCGCCATCCGAGTTAAAAACCTGAGCTTTTACAGCATTTTATCTTCGTTTTCGAGTAGCCATGTCAGATTCATCACCTTCGCGGATTTTTGGAAATACTGACCGAGATAGGGAGTCTCTGGGACTCCTGGAATACCCGTATATTTCCCCTGAGCGTAATGACGTATCTGTCAATGATTCCGCATCAGTCTTGACTCAAGTAGCGGGTAGCGCGGGTCCTGCTACATTGTCCAATATGGCTAATTCCATTTTTCCAAGTCTGAGCGTGAGAGGGCAGCCTATACCTTATGCTTTTGGAGCCGGTTCAAGTTCAGCAGCTCCAAGGATGACTCATGCTAGGCGAAGTATATTTGCGGGGTCAACTATCTCCAATGCTTCTCCGTCATTCCAACACTCGGCGGTGCGACGTCCACCAAACTTCTCCGCTACCCCTCTTCTGAGCGGAACTTCACCAACAGGTACAAGTACAGTTATTCCACAGGAGATCCCCGTGAGCGTCCCGCCGACGATCCTTCCACCTCCTACAAGTTTCCATGATCCGCCTCCTGAAGTTGCACGGTGGATAGAGAACCAACGCCAATATTTTGAGCAGCTCAAAGCACTTCAGAATGCCTTCTGTTCAAGCGCATGCTCACAGTTAAACTTTGGAGCAGTTCCTCCACCAGTGATCACTTCCGCATCTACATTTTCTGTATTTCCAGCGGGCGGAGCGATCCCGGTAATGCGCCCAGTATACTCCGAACCCAGGCCAGCTGCCGCCTACATTCCACCACCCGTTTATCAGTCTATATATGTGCCGCCGCCTCCCCCACCAGCGGTAGACTGTACTGTTGCATATAAGCCTACATCCGTTGTAGCTCAATCAAAGTTTATAGTGCCAATTGCACTAGCAAGCTTCCCTGCCAAGCTCAAAATGCCTTCGGTGGTTGGAAAATACGACGGTTTAATGGACCCAAATGATCATTATAATTGCTTCATTAATGCGGGTACTTTGGAGAACCCAGGATGGACATGTTTGTCCAAACGTTGGTTGGTACCGCGCGTTTGTGGTTTGACTCCCTTCCAGTTGGCCAGATATCAAGCTTTGAGGAGCTGGTAAACAAGTTCTTCCAACAGTTTTCTCAACAGAAACGTCATACAAAGGAGAAGGCAGAGATACTCCATATCCGCCGGAAAGACAATGAAACTGTGGAAAGTTTCATCACCAGGTTCAATATCGAAAGCCTCCAGATAGGCGGAGAAACAGAAGATTTAATGGTAGCAGGTTTCATTCAGGGAGTAAGAGAAGAGCATTTGGTAAGACAAATTCTGAGTGGCGGACAGCCACAAACGATGGATGCACTAATGTCAATAGCTAAGCAGTATGTCCGCGCGGAAAAAACAATCGTTTTGAACCGAGTATATGAGCGAGGGAAAGAGCAGTTCAAGCCTCAAGATTCAAGAAAAGATTCAAACGGTGGTTGACATTTCCGTAGAGCCGATAGACGTCCTAGTAGTCGCTTTACTCCCTACCAATCAAGCTCTGAAGCACAAGATTCATTCCGGGAGCCACATCGCGGAACGGATATGTCCGCAGTAAAACGAGAGCAACCCGCATCCTCCTTGTCTAATTGGTATCTCACAAAGACCCCAAGCGCCATTTTTAGAAATGAGGGGTTGAAATGGGAGGAGCCAAGACCTCTAAAGGAAAGCAATACCCGTGATACAAAACAGTACTGTGATTATCACAAGGGGCATGGCCACGTCACTGATGAATGCTTCGCGTTAAAAAAGCAGATAGAAAAGTATGTAAAGGAGGGGAAGTTGACGCACTTGCAAAAGGGAGACGATAGGAAAAAAGAAGATTCTCCAAAATATAAGGATGTTTTCATGATGCGGAGCAACTCCCGAATGGAAAAGAAGGTGGGTCAGCGTGTTGAGCCCTGGATGCACGGCCCACTGACGTTTCCACCTCAAATAGGCAACTACAACGAGGGCGCTATCACAATTACTCTCCGCATGGGAGCCTATAAGATGCGACGAGTTCTAGTTGACACAGGCAGCTCCGCAGACATCATATATGAAGAATGTTTCCGTCGCCTAGCTTCAGAGGATAGGGAGCGATTTGGAACCTGTCTATGAACCTTTAAGTGGGTTCTCTGGTGAAACATGTATGCCTCTCGGCCAAATCGATCTTCCGGTGACAATGGGAGATGGCGTAAGAGACAGAACTGTCATGACAACTTTTTTGGTCGTACCAGCCAAAAGTGAATACAATGCCATAATTGGCAGACCAACCTTGGGAAACCTTGCGGCAACAGTCTCCACGGCCCACAGCCTTTTAATGCTCCCAACCCCGCGGGGGGTTGCTCAGGTTTGGGCTGATAAGCCAATGATAGTAGCGGAAGTATCATCCCGCCCGCGCGCACCGCTAGTTAACGAAGCGGAAAAATGGGTCATCAATCCCCGCTTTCCGGAGCAAACAGTTGTGCTGGGGGCCTCTCTGTCACAAAAAATCAGATATCACCTAAAGCAGTTATTGAAAGAAAACATGGATGTTTTCGCATTTACCCACCAGGACATGACGGGAGTCCCGCGCGATATCGCGGAACACCATTTAAGAGTATACAAAGACGCTAAGCCGCACGTGCAAAAACAAAGACACATGGGAGAAAAACGAAAAAAGTTTATTACTTCAGAAGTCGAAAAATTGGAAGCCGCCGGAATTTTCCGCCAAATGAAAGAACAAACTTGGCTGGCCAATCCAGTGGTCGTTCCAAAGACGGATGGCTCCTGGCGGATGTGTGTCGACTATACTAACCTAAACAAAGCTTGCCCCAAGGATGCATATCCTTTACCAGTGATTGATGTCAAGGTCGACTCTCTGGTCCTGTTCCGTTTCAAATGCTTCTTGGACGCCTACAAAACCAGGTGAAAATGGCCAGGGAAGACGAGGCCAAAACAACGTTTTACACCGAGAAGGGCATTTATTGTTATACTAAAATGCCTTTCGGGTTAAAAAACGCGGGGGCAACATATCAGCGGATGATGGACAGGGTTTTTGATAAACAAATTGGAAAAAACGTGGAAGTATATGTGGATGACCTTGTAATAAAAAGCTTGGAGGAAAATCGCCTATTACCAGACATCGTCGAGACGTTCTCCGCTCTTAGAAAGAACAACATCAAGCTGAACCCAAGAAAGTGTTCCTTTGGGATGGAGGAAGGGAAATTTTTGGGCGTTATAGTAACAAAATATGGATTTCGCGTCCACCCACACAAAGTCACCGCAGTTATAGAAATGCGGTCTCCTACCTCCTTGAAAGAAGTACAGGCACTTAACGAAAGACTAGTCGCCATCAATAGATTCCTATCAAAGCATGCGGAACGGTCTCTTCCATTTATTTCAGTACTGAAAAAATGTTTGTCTGAAAAACACTTTGAGTGGACTACCGAAGCAGAGCAGGCTTTCCAAGACCTCAAGGCATACCTGGTCAATCTGCCCGCCTTAACGGCTCCTCGAATCGATGAAATATTAAAAATGTACCTTTCAACTTCACCGCGAGCCGTCAGTTCTGTCCTGTTAGTTGAGCGGGGAGATGTGCAAACTCCGATTTATTACATAAGCCGCGTCCTAACAGACGCCGAGGCCAACTACTCAATACTGGAGAAGTTAGTGCTCGCGCTAGTACATGCCTCCCGCCGCCAGCGGAGATACTTTCAAGCACATGACATCAAAGTTTTAACAAGCTATCCACTACAACATGTGTTAAGAAAGCCGGACCTCTCGGGATGCCTCTGCAAGTGGGCCCTCGAGCTGGGAGTATATAACCTAACATTTAAGCCTAGAACAGCTGTGAAAGGCCAGGTTATAGCAGAGTTCATCTCCGAAATCCCAGCCGGGACACAACTTTCACCAGAAGAACTGTGCCTACCAAAGGCTAAAGAAATTCCCGCGGATCAGGTATGGGAGTTACATTCAGACGGCGCCTCCAGTATGGACGGTGCTGGAGCAGGGGTCATATTAATTAGCCCCACGGGTAAGGAATACGCGCGTGCATATAAACTAAACTTCCGGGCCAGCAACAACGAGGCAGAATACGAGGCCCTGATCGCAGGCCTCAAATTGGGGTTAAGACACAAGGCCAAACATATCCGCGCGCATATAGATTCTCTTTTGGCGGCCAATCAAATTAATGCAGAATACGAGGCTAAAGATGAGGCAATGGCTAAATATCTTAGCGTTTGTAAAGCGCTTATCAAGACCTTTGAGACCTGCGAGGTAGTCCACGTTCCACGAAGCAAAAATAAGAAGGCAGATGCGTTGAGCAAACTCGCTTCTTGCTTCGCAGAGCCTCTACAGAATGTCCACGTGGAAGAAATGAAAGACCCCGCCATCCAGATCCATCGTGTAAACGTGGCGCAACAGTCCCCTGACAGCTGGACTGCCCCTATTGTGAAATACTTAACCGATGGGGAACTCCCTCAGGACAAAGGGGAGGCCAGGAAACTACGAAGCAAATGTGAAAACTACCAAATGATAAATGGTGTTTTGTACCGGCGAATGTATCTGGGTCCATTACTTCGATGCGTAGACCCTGAAGAAGCAAACTATCTAATCAGAGAAGTGCACATGGGTATCTGTGGGATCCACGCGGGGCCCAAAGCAGTAGTGGCCAAACTAAAAAATGCGGGTTTCTACTGGCCAGGCATGCACGCTATGGCAGTAGAGGAATTAAGAAGGTGCATTAGTTGTCAAAAGTATGCACCCATGATCTCCCGACCAAAGAATGATTTAATCCCTGTAACCTCCGCCTGGCCATTCCAGAAATGGGCAGTAGACATTGTCGGCCCATTTCCAGAGGCGTCAGGACGTGTTAAATTCCTGATAGTGGCGGTAGACTACTTTACTAAATGGGTGGAAGCGAAACCACTTGCCACAATCACGGCCGCAAACGTGAAAAAATTCCTATGGGAATTCATAATCTGCCGCTTCGGCATCCCGCTATACCTGGTGACTGATAATGGAACCCAATTTGCAGACAAACTTCTCAAAAAGTGGTGTGAAGAACTACAAATTCAACAAATCTTCACCTCGGTCGCACACCCGCAGGGGAACGGCCAGGTTGAAAGAATCAATAGAAGCCTCCTAGATGGAATCAAGGCCAGATTGGATTTTGAGGGAGCCTCTTGGGTAGATGAGGTGCCGCATGTCTTGTGGGCCCACCGAACAATGAAAAAATCAAGTAATGGTGAAACTCCCTTTAGCCTAACATACGGCTCAGAGGCAATGATCCCCGCGGAAATCGGGATTCCCTCATACAGACATCTTAACAATCATCTTGTTAATAATGATGAAGAGATCCGCCACAATCTGGATCTGCTTGAAGAGCGCCGCGAATTAACAGCCATCAAAGAACAAAAATACAAGGAGCAGATGAAAAAATATTACAACAGGCACGTCCGCAAGGTGGTTTTCAAAGAAGGAGAATATGTGCTGAGAAGCAACGAGGCCAGCCGAAACCTCCCGCTCGGAAAACTCAGCCCAAACTGGCAAGGGCCTTACGTAATCAAGAAAGATCTGGGAAAGGGCGCCTATGAACTAGCGTACCTAGATGGAAAACCGGTACCACGGACCTGGAATTCTGCCCAGCTAAGAAAATGCTACATGTAATTTGTGCTGCAATGGTTATTACGCGTATGAATGAAAGTTTAGTTCATTTTACTTCGCTCTCTTTATTACATCACCATTTGATTTAGATTGCGCTGACAAAGTTAAAATCTACCGATCATGAAAAATAAATACATGCGTAAAGCATATAGTAAATCAAAAGACTTAGTAAACACACATATTTACTCCGCGATACGCCCTAAAAAAAAGGAGTGTAGATCCGGATACCCTGTCTACAGCAGGCATTCCTTTTGGCACATAAAAATACACGTGTGGATCGATACAAGCGCGGTAAAAAGCCGCCTGTATCTTCACGGGCGCGCCCTTGAAAAAACAAGGCTCCCACGCAAGTTACTGGTACCTTGACAACAAATCAAGCAATCAGGAAAAATGCTACGCTAATCTTACCAACAAGAGCTAGTCATGCAACAGAGCCATAAAATAATGAACAAAACCAATCATCACAAAAAAGAGCACAATCCCCAATTAAAAACCCATTCGGTTACATCTTTTTCTATTTTGCCCCACGGGCAGAAATTACAAACAAAAGAAAACTAAAAATTACAAAGTCATTTTGAATTTTACTGTTTGGCACCAATATCAGTCGCCGTAGATTCGGGGTTGGAAGGACCCTCTTTAGAAGTCTCGGCAGTCTCTTCTTCTGTTGTCTCGCTTTCTTCAGCAGGAACGAGTAACTGCCGCACGCTGGAAAGGTCGTCCTCAGTAGAAAGGTCGCAAAGAGTCTGGAAAATGGAAGGACTTTGGTCGCTTAATTCTTGACCAGCATCAGAGAACTTGCTATTCACACCCGGGTCATTCCACGCGTGAGTAGTAATGTCACCCGCTTCTAGACCAATGCGGTACCCAGCACGCAATCCATCATATTGCCCAATCGCCCGGGCGACCATCATATACCTAAAAAGAGCGTTCTAATAAGAAACGCTCTCCACAGCAGCATGATGCGCCCAGGTCATCCCTTCCTCTAAAAGCCATTTAATATCATCCCTAAGACGGGAGATCAAGTCAGCACGAGAAGAAGATTGAGCGGATTGCAGGGCTTCTTGAGCATCAGCAAGCTGAGCTTCAAGGGCCGTTTGGGCCAACACTGCCTCCACTAGTTGAGCATCTTTCTGAGCCAGGTCGCTCTCCAGTATCTTACATTGCTAATTGGAGTTGGTAAGGTCATCACTCAGATTTTGGCAAACCCGCTCAGAATCTTCCAAGGCGGAGCGGGCAGAGGCAAGTTGTGCTTGTAGGGTCTTCACTTCACCCTCCCGCCTACAATAGGAATGATAAGATTTGGCATGAACCTCCTGAGCCCTCGAATGGGCCAACTTTTCCTTATCATAAGAGGCCTGGAGAGTTGCCACCTCATTCCTCAGCCTATCAGCCTCCGCCACTGCCTGGTCCGCCCGTATCTCCTCTTCCCTCCTTTTGGCCTCGGCCCTTGTAGCATCATTGGCCGACTCAAGGGCCTTCTGCTTCTCCGCAAGAACCTCCAACCTCCTCTCTTCAGCAAGAGTGTATGCCTGCCCCACCCTCTCTTCATCAAATTCTTGCCTATGAAAGAGCTCAGGCAAGCGCTCCACCACCATCATTATTCCTGTGATCGCCTCCTCGCGAATCACATCGGTCTTGGTTTTGTGGAGAAGATCCTTGCCTGCATCAGGAAAAGCATGGCGAAGGAACTCCCGCCGCTTCTCGTAAGTATCAAGAAGGGTATTGGGGAAAATCCCCCAGTTAGGAACATAAGGAGCAGGTGGAGCTTTAAGCCTTTCGAGGTCAGCCCTAGTAGGATACTGCCAAAGATCGGAGGGACCCGCAGAACTGGGGCCCGCCCCTCCCGAGGATTGGTGAGGGTGAGTGATAACCCCCTGTTGGCGGATGGAAGTATCGGCATCAGTTGTTTTGGCCTTCTCATTCGCCAAGCGCCTCTTTTCTTATTCTTTCCTCCTCATTTCCTCCTCCCACCTGTAGTTTTCAGCTTCTCTTTGGCGGGCCTCAGCCGCCGCCTTCTCCTCCATTTCTCTTTGGCGGGCTTCAGCCGCCGCCTTCTCCTCCATTTCTCTTTGGCGGGCTTCAGCCGCCGCCTTCTCCTCTATTTCTATTTGGCGGGCTTCAGCCGCCGCCTTCTCCTCCATCTCCTTTCGATGGGTCTCAACCGATAAATCTTCAGTCACTTCCTGCTGGTCCACCACAACAGTACCAGATTCCATCTCAACCCTCTGAGGGGATAAAACCATGCTCATTAGCCGGGCCTCTTCCACCGACTCCCGCAAAGCTTTCTCTGCGGCTTCTCTCCTTTTCGCGGCGGCATCTTTGACTTTCTGAAGCTGGGCTTCGCGAGCCTCTTTAGAGGCAAAAGCTTCCGCGGAAGACTTGCGGACCAGCCTGGAGGGGTCCGAAGCTTCTTCCTCGGCATGATGATCCACTGTAGCTTTAAGAGTCGCCACGGTACACAAACCCTTGCCTTTGCCATGAGGAAGAAGTGGAAGCGAAGAGGTAAGGCCAGAAGTAACGAGTTCAACATCTCCTGAAATAGAATAACAGAGAAAGAAGGAAGAAATTCAGAAAAGGGAAACACAAGAAACCAATCAGGAAAATTATACTTACTAGCACGAGCATCCAGAACCATTTAGGTCACAAAATTCTTTCATCTTTTTGGTTGCGGAACAGCTTTAGGTGGGGCAACTTCTTTTCCTTTCCTCTTTTTGGAAGATTCAGAAGCGGAAGCCTTGCGCGCTTCCTCCTCCTCTACCTCCCGCTCCGCGGCATCGCCGATAGTCCAGGAACTCATCAGGGGAGGAAGAACAATGGTGTTAGATCCGCCTGCATCCTCACCCGGAAATGACACGCCGGCGATTCCGCACCCGGCCAAATAATCCTCCTGATAATCTGGAGTGGTCTTGCGGGAGGAATTCTGAAAAAGGAAGAAGTAACTATGAAAAATCGCACAGAATTCATGCGACCGCGGAAATAAGTAAAATGCCACCCCATCATACATCAGGTTTAAGGTTTAAAATGCGGACCGGATCCCAAGTACCATCCAACTGCGGATAGACGAAGCAAAGAGTAGTTCTGTCCAACATTGTTCCTTCATCTTTTCCCAACTTCTTGGGCATATACTTTAACCCTCTCCTCAGGTGTGGGAACAAGAGTTCCATCCAAACAACAGGACCTGACAAAAACAAGAAAAACACAAATGAGAACATCCGCGCGAATGCGAGAGAGTGAAAATACCTGGCTCAAGGGGGGGTTTGATTGGGATGAAGCCTGGTCCGACACCGCCATAAGACCCAGGAAATAAACTCCCGCAAATCAGATAGATGTATCGTGCCAGCCAACATCCCAACCAAAGAACTCGAACGTCGTTTCGAAGAAAAAAGGCAAGGATGTCACCTTCAATGGTGGAACTTTTCCTCCGCTCAAAATCAGGAACCACTCGTTCCTTGTCCCATTCGCAACTCATACCCAACCTTACTAGTGATCCTTCGCCAAAAACTTGCCAATCATTAGGGTTGTCCTTTAACCAAAGATAGGCGGGGGACTTCAAAGTTGCGGGGGATGCAGATAAACCGACAATGATGTCCCCGCCAAGGCGCTTCACCATATCCACCGGAATAACTCCGGCGTTCAGAAGAAAGAACTTCGTCCGCCATTGGCGGTCACCGCTAGCATCAAGAATGGCACCCAAGAGGTTACTGCCGGCGCTTTTATCAAAAGTAAACCAGTCCCCTTTCTTGACCAGCCGAAAAAACGCCTTGAAAAGTTCAATAGAAGGCGTTCCGCGGAGGCTACGGAGAACAAACTCAAAATGAAAAACTTTGGCAAGACCAAGGGGATGAAACTGAGACAAATGTATCTAGTGAACCTCAAAACGTTGTGCACAAAAAGAAGATATGGGAACCCTAAGGTGAGAGAAAGCAAAGAAATCAGAATACAAGGCTATTTTATCCACAGGGCAGTCGGTGATCAAACTACCCTGATTTGGAAGAACGACCCCATAAGAGTCGTTTTTTAGACCAAAATCTTCCAAGAAGCGATCAAAGTCTTGCTCCTTCCAGTTGAGAGGATACTTAGACATTACCGGAGTTCCCATTGTAAAAAGAAACCAGGAAAGAGACGAAGTTCACGTGAGAAAAAACAAGACGAAAGGAAGAATGGAAGAAGTTGCAGAGAAACTCTAGGGTTTCGTGGATGAAGATGGGGAAGAATTTTTAAAGGAGGGGGAGAGAGGGTTTTTATACCAAAAAGCCGATCGTCTCCGCATAATCTGAACCGTTGAATTCCAAAGGGTAAAACGAGAGGATGTTGACGCGTGTCTTTGACAGTTGGCGAGAATAGTGGGAGATCGTGCATACTCCCTGTAACGACACGTGTGCCTACGCAACAGTGCCTTGCAATATGATATCACGCTATCGCCGAAAAAACTGAGCTGATAAGTGACGTTCGGTAACCAGCATTTAATAAGGATGTCCCCTGGTCAAAAAGTCCACTTATCTTATCCCAATTGGCTTATCAGATATCAATTTTCAAAAATCGACATGAGGTCTTTACCACAAAAGATGGTACGCATCCGCCAGGAATAAAGTTTAGAATATTTAAGAAGGGTTCCCCGCACCAGTCACCTCCCGCGGTAGTAGAAGAAAGGGGAAAAATTACCTCCGCGTTTCCGCAAACAACTGCAAAAACTTCACCACACTAGCAAGATGTCCGCGTAAATTGTAAATTATCTCACAAAGACTTCCAAAAAACACAATTGGACGGCCTATGAACAAGAATGCTCCACTACATTATTTTCTTAGTCTCGCGCTAATTCTTACGCACAGGACTAGGGAAGACTTGAAGAGGATAGATATTTTAATCTATCCTTTGGGCTCAAGCCCAATGTAAATTAAGCCCAATAAACTTACCTAGAGTCGGGTCGGCCCACAAATGATCAAAAGCTTGGAAAGAAAGCAACAATAGTCTCCACATGTGCGAATGGCACATGCGCCCATGAACAATCCGTTAGAGCATTTAATTCTCCACCAAAGGGTGGCCCCACTCTAACAAACCAACAATCCTGCATGTGGTCCCTGACCAATGAGAATGAGACGCGTGGAACAGAGAAGCACCTGGGAAGTTATCCCACGCGCCATGCCTTGCACGCGCTGACGTCATAAGCCTCAGACGAAACCCTAGTCACGAGCATATAAATAGTAAGTTAAGGGTTCATCCAAGAGGTACATTCTCACTCACCATTTTTACTTACACCTTATCACTTCTCTGAACCATTCACTGATTCTCACACCGGAGGGCCGATACGAGAGACCCTCTCCGGCTCACCTCGTAACGCCCTAACGTGTTTGTTCCTAAGTGTGCAGGTTTATTCTTCTCATTCCATATCAATGGCTCACTCGAAGACCTAAGAAGCTAGTATTTACCCTACCAAACAAGGGGAACGAGTTTTGGTTTCTTCACAGTGTCTTACTCAACCGGTGTTTTCCGTGTTTTAATACATCGCCGTTTAAAAAAAAAAATCAAAACTGCTTGGTTATTAGCCGAACCAGTCTAAAACCTGGTTCTCATTAAAAACTATTAATCCAATTAAATATTCTATAACTACACAATTTAGGAAGTGCTTGAAAACAGTAGCGGCAACGCCGTCAATATTTGTCAATTAGGACCCGTCACTAGACATTTTTTAAATGAAAATAATTTATACGTATATATATGTGAATTCAGGTAAAAGAAATAATGGTAAGATACAAACATTTTAAAACTGGGGTCCAGGTTTGATCCTCGTCTTTCATACTCGCAAAGTTTATTTATTTTTTTATTTTCATTTTGTAATTATTATTATGAGTATGAAGCTAAATGTGGATGGACATATTTTCCACTCAATTATCAAGATCCTCCTTACATATGTAAGATTTTCATATTTCTTACATTCAAACATTAATTATTCACGTCTCTTTCTCTCCAACTTTGTAGTATAAATACCACCTCAATGCAAAGTGGTAAGATGCACATTTGTATACATTCTATGATATACAATAATCTTCTCCTAACTCTTTCTAAATTCTCAAACTCTTATCTACTTCTTCATCTCATAAACTCCTTATAAACTTCTTTAAAGAAGTAATGTGGTTCAAGTGATCACAAATAACATTCAAAAGTGGTGGTAATCTTGTAAAATCATAACACGTTATCAGCACGAGACTCTAATCTCATAATCATGAATAAACGATCTTCATAATCATGGTAAGAGGTTCATTAATGGAAAACAAATACTCTGATTAAAATGACATATTATAAATGACTTAATAACTATGGTCTATGGGACTACTAACATCTAACTTTTATTTATGAAACTAACTTTTATTTATTCATCTAACATTTATTTATGCAACTAAATTTTATTTATGCTCTAACATTTATTTATACAACAAACCTTTATATATGCATCTAACATTTCAATTATGCAACTAACATTTTCTTATATCTACTAACTTTTAGTTATTCGACTAATGTTTAATTATGTTTATCTATTAATCCTAACATTATATTATTATGCTAACATTTTCATATGAGCTTTTGTCAAGAGGAGCATTTACATATGAGTGCTTAAAGTTCTAAGTGATAATCGAGTGTGTCAAACGGAGACATAAACCCCCTTCCGCTTCCAGATCTCTCTGATCTACCTCTACCCCTCCCCCATTTGTTCTCTCTTAATTTTATTCACATCAATTTTTTTTACTTTTATAACCCGTATATAATCCATTTTTCAAAAAAATAATAATAATATTTAAACGTTAGTATAGCCGTTTGAAAAGTTTACATAACCGTTGTAAATGGTTATAATTTTATCCTATAAATTAACGATTATCAATCATTTTTTACAACAAATAAATCATATCATTTTCTCAGGATTATCCAAAACGAGAATTTCAATATGATTCATTTTACTTCTGGTGATAGTTACCATAATAATCATCTTAGTCCTTGTCCCAATTTTTCTTCTCCCACCTAGAGAATTTTATCTTTCCTTGTTCGTATTTTTATTTATTGCTATACCACTCTATTGTATCTCACCGCTTATTGATATATATAGATTCTAATGTTTCTATTATTACTTGTTCAATTTATGTCTAGCTATATAATGTCAAAAATTGCAAAAATCGAATTCCCTGCTCTTACCATTAATGGCGAGAACTACATGCATGGACGGCTAATGTAAAAATACACCTCAAATCTAAGGGTGTTTTAGAAACTATTGATGAATGGAATAAATGCACAGAGAAAGACAAATCAATAGGATGTCTTCCTTCACAAACATATCGATGAAATGTTACAAGTCGAATACTCAAACTATGATGATCCATATGTTCTATGGAAAGATTTATAAAGTAGGTTTGATAATCAAAAGGAAGTCTTACTTCCTGCTGCTAGGGATGAATAGATGAATTTCAGATTCCAGGTTTCAGAAAAGTAAATGAATACACCTCTGCTTTGTTCAAAATATGTTCCACACATCGATTATATGGACACTCATTTAACTGAGGAAGAAATGTTGGAGAAAACTTACACCACATTTCATGCGTCAAATATGAATTTGCAACAAACATATAGAATGAAAAAATATAAAAGATATTCTGAGCTAAATTCAATGCTCCTTGTAGCAGAGAAAAATAACGAGATGTTAATGAAAAATCATCAAGCTCGTCCCACTGGTTCACTAGCTATTCCAGAAGTACATGTTGTTAATAAAAATGACATCAAATCTTCTGAGCGCAGATGGGAACGAAATCATGGACATAGCCGTGGACATGGTTGTAGCCATTATAATAGAAACCATGTCAGTGACCACACACATTCCTTTAAACGAAACAATAATTATCGTGGTTGTGAACCTAACCATAGAAACAACACCTACCACGCTCGACAAAATGGTAACTCTAATGAGCTAAATAAGGGGGTGTTTGATAACCTCTTACTGGGTCCGGTAAGAGCTGACCCATGACCAAGTAAGTGGTCAGTCCGTTTGATAAAATTAAATTAGAGCTCTGACCGAGTCTTAATCACTGATCGAATCCCTCAAAATCAGATCGCTGACCGAGTCTTTTCTTTTCCTCAAATATACGCAGAACTCAAAATCAAATCCCTATATTTCAAAATTGAAGCAGCTCTCCGCCGCTCACGCTCCTCCACCAGCGCTCCTCCGCCGTCGTGCGCCTCCGCCAGTGCTCCTCCGCTGCTCATGCTCCTCCGCCAGCGCTCCTCCGCCACTCGTGCTCCTTCGCCACTCGCACAGTGATCATCCGCCGCTCCATAGCCACTGCAGCCCTAAATCTCTACCGGCGAACTTCTAGTGTCGCTCATCCGCTCCAGCCCTAAATCGTTACCAGCCTACAACATGTATTTCCTCTTTGATTTAATTTCTCAATTCCTGATATTCATCTGCAATTTTTTGCAATTTTCTATAATTTTGTTGGAAATCCCTTTGATGTTAATATGGTTTTGGGTTTACACCTTCCGTAGTTCTTTCTGTCAATCAATTGATCAAATCTTCACTGGTTTTGTTAGAATGAGATAAGGTTTTGATGTGTTGAACGTGATCTTTAAGAGCTTTTTTATACTTAAAATTGGTACATGGGTGAAATTTCTTGGTGATTCATATGTTGTAGTATTTTGACTCTGTGTCACTGTTAATTTTGATGATGAATCTGTTCCAGATAATGGGTATTGCTGATTTCTTTGAATGTTTGATTTTCTAGTAAAGATATGAGTAAAATGTCACTTATAGGAGAGTTATTGAATTTAATTTAAATTAAATGGATGAATACAGATTATGGGTTATGCTATTTTCATGTTTTTGTTTCTCTTTTATTGTAGTTAACATCTATTTCTATGCTCATTTTTGATAATGATGTTAGAGCATATTCCTATGCTATGAATGTCTCGTGTATTGTATCTATGTGAGCGTGTCTAAGTGATAGTTGTAGTGACTATTTGGTTATGGGCGTATCACATGATCCGGCGGATCATGTGGTCCGGCGTATCAGTTTGATACGCTAGGTGATTAGTCACTTACTATAAATAGGGTGTGTTAGAATGTGCATGGTAAGGAGTTGAACCAGTTCAGTCATTCTACACCTTTCTGTGTGTGTTTCTAGAGAGAGAAACTACAGAGAACTTCATTGTATCTTCAAGTGATCAATAAGATTTCTCTTATTTACATCTGTTGTCGCTATGATTGATTGATACACGCAGTAGTAAGATCGTTTCTCGTTTCTACAAGTGGTATCAGAGCATTTGGTTGCTCTATTGCTGTGTTTTTGATCAATTTTTCGGATTTTTAATGTTTTTGTATTTTCTGTGTTTCTCCCCCTTAAAATGAAAACTCTATTTTTGGATTTTCATTTTAATACCAACAAAAACACAAAGACGCTATTTTTGGTTTTCAATTTTCTCCCCCTAAACTACATACGAAATGTAAAAGAAAGAAAATTGACCCTTCGACATGGATACCTTTCAAGTTTAGCTTTCAGAAAAATTTCAGTTTTGAAATTTGATATCACATGTAATTTAAGTTAAATCAGCAGAATACTTCTCCATCAGTAACTTTGCAATCACCAACGGGCCTTCTAGAAGTACCTGCACACTGGTTAAACACATCAGTTTATAAATGACCCGAAGCGAATCGTTTCTGGTCGACCAGTATCTTGGTTTCCTTTTGAAACCACCTTAGGTTTCCAGTGTTGTTGTTTTGGTAAATCAGTATCTGATGAACTTGTCACAGGCGATTGTGACGAACAACCTACATATGAAACATTTTGAAAACGCGGAATAAATCTTCCTTGAGTTTTGAAAAATGTAGGTTGTGAGAATTCATCAAACACTCTGCCATATTCATCAATGAATCGCGGTTTGGCAGTTTTACCAACATATGGAACCTTTCCTCTTCTTGAACTAGAAGCAGCAGTGACATGACAATCTTGTGCCATATGCCCTTTTTGTCGGCAATTGTAACACAAACGATTGTGTACATTTCTTCGTTTTGGAACCTGCATTGCTTCACAAAAATATTCATCTCCAAAATGATCATAAAAATTATCATATACCTGTTGACGATGATCATGAACCCATTTAGATGTCGTGCTCTTTGGAGTAGAATTTGATCCTCCAGAAGAAAAATTTGCAGATTTATTCTTCTTGTTCCTCGGATCAGCAGTCTTCACAAATACTTCAGCAATTTTCTGAGCATCCACACAGTGTAGCGGGAATTCTTTGTCAGAAAATATTTGTTCCGAACCCTTGAGTTTGTAAAATCTCTCAGGTTGAACCTTTTCAGCTTTGAAGACATCTTTCTCTACTTGCTTTACATTGACTCTTTTCAGTTGTTGTTGTTTTGAAACCTTTGAACTACCACCGTGAGCAGCTGTTCTTTCAAAACCCAAACCAACACACTTTCCTGAACCCTTCTCTTCCATTCCATTAGACTTATGCCCATTCTTTGCCAACCTAGAAAATTCTGCTTTAACTTTCTTGAGATCTTTTGGAGCATTGATAATTGTTTCATCAATGTCAGCTTTTGAAGACGAAGACCCAGACACAACCTTTTGAGCTTCAGAAGCTTCAGTACTTTTGCCTTTGTCTTCTTGCTTTTCGCCAATAGATTTAGAACCAACAAACTCAGAATAGTCCCCGGTCTCAACCTTGTCTTTCAAATCATGAACTCCTTCTTTGAGACTTCCTGGTGGCGAGACTGTCTTGTTAAACATCTTCTCAAAATTTTCATCTTTGGCCAAGAAACTTGTAAAAGATTGAGAATTTGTAACATTGTTCAAAAGACGTTTTGAATCAATGACTTCAATCTTTAATTCAGAAATTCTTTGATAAGCTTCAGCCAACTCCTTTTCTGTTGCAATGAGCTTCTTTGCCACTTTGTTAGTTTCATACTTTTGCAATCTTAACTCATCTAAACCAGCCAACAATTCCTTCTCGAGTTTATCTTCGTTTCTTTTCTGAATATCCAAATTTGCATTTTGCAACTTGTTCACTCTAACCAACTCCCTCTTCTCATCAAGTAACTTTTCCATATCAGTCTGATAAGATTGAATCTTAGTAGCTTGATCATCAGAAAGTTTAGTAAGAGTATCAAGTCTGAACTTTGATTTGTCAAAAAGATTTTGAAAATCGTTTGCTGTATCCTCAGCTTCATCTTTCCATTTCTTCACTTCTTTGACTAATTCAGCCTTTTCTTCAGACAATTTTGTAAATTTCTTTTCAAATTCCTGCTCAACACCTTGACACTGCAACTCTTTTTCAACTAACTCTGTCTGAAAAACTGAAAACTTTTCTTTTTGAGATTCTAACTTTTCTCTATCAGCAACCAAATCTTCTTTTTCCTTAACTAAACCTTGAATCATTTTATCTTTTTGAGAACAAAACTCACAGACAGATTCATAACCACTATTTCCATAACTACTAACATCTGAATCAGAATCTGTGATCTCTTCTTCGTCATCACTGTGAACAATCTGAGCAACAAAACAAGACTCATCAGGAAAATCAGCAGCCCAATCATAACCTTCATTCGATGTTTGTTCTTTAGATGCAGAAGAAATAGCAGTCAAAGCAATTTGAGGTGAAGTAGTTTTATTCGCTGTTTGAACCACCTTTTCTTTTTCGGGACACTCACGAGCAAAATGACCATATTTGGCACATTTGAAACATTTGATCTGTGACTTATTTAAACCAAGTTTGTCTCCTTGAAAAATAGATGTCGTTCCATGTTTCTTAATAAATCTTCTACCTCTTTCAGTTAGCATAGCAAACTGCCACTCTAGATCTAATTTGTTCAACTGATCTTCATCCATATGATCTAAATCCTCTCTATATAGACAAGAGTTACCAATTTGACTAAATATATCGCCAGAAGAAGATGATATGAATCCAGATAACAACGCAACTAAATCTTCAGCTGACTTCCCATTAATCGAACTGGCAGATGATCTATCAGGAGTAGTGAAACTGCACCTCCTTGATGAACTTTCATACTTTCCTGATCCATGATCAGCAACAAATGCTGTTTGAGGTGGATTTGATGTATCATAACCAGATGATTTAGATTTTGCATTGATACTTGCAGAATTTTGTCCATGATATAACTCAGGATTTTGTAATTGAGCAGTGGACTTGTTTGAATTCATCATTTCCATTTCTCGAGCATGAAGCTTTCCAGTCAAATCATGAAATGATAATGTGGAATAGTCTTTGTCATGAGTAAGCAACAACACATAATTTTCCCATTTCTCTGGTAATGCTTCCATCAATTTCTCTTTCAATTCTTCCTCGGTCTTTTCAATCTTGACTACTTTCATCTCACTAATAAGATGTGAAAATCTTGAAACAAGAGCAGAAATATTTTCTTTGTCGTATTGTTGAAAATTTTCAAATTCTTTGTTCAACACTTTCCTTCGACTCTTCTTATACTGATCATTGCCTTCACATCGAGCAGATAAAGCATCCCATAACTGTTTAGCCTTCTTGCAAGTACTGAATTGATGTAACAACTCAGTAGGTAAAGCCATGGTAAGATAACCATAAACTTTTTGTTCAAGTTCATAACTTCTTCTTTCATCCTTATCAAAATATTGAATCTCTTTATATTCCCCATTGTCAGTTGGACGCACATACAGCGTTCGAATCGGAATCCACAAATCAATATCATTTGTGCTGATGTATGCAGAGAAACGTTGCTTCCAATTTTGATAATCTTCCAATTTTAACAACTTGGGAACTTTCTGACTTGTTCCTATTTCATTATCAAAATTGAGCATAGCTTGTACCGTGCTTTGCATAGCCGCAAACGCTTGAAAATCGGACATTTTTCAACGTAAAATGATACTTCAAAACTTCGAACTCAAAACGAAGGTCTTCCAAGCGGATTTTGGGGGTCAAAACTGCTCGGTACTGGCCGTAGGCCGGTACAAGTCCTAGATCTCGGAAAGACGAACGTTTTGGCTGGTATTGGGTTCCGTAACTCCAAACGGTTTGCAAGTTACGTCAGTTTTAGTGAAGGTCACTATTCTGCCTGTGGACCAAACCAAAATGAACGGACTAGTTCCGGAACAAAACAAACAGGCGGATCAAATTTGTACTAGCGGACCAGATTCCGGATCAGATGAACTAGCGGACCAGAATTATACTAGCGGATCAGTTGCGGACCAGATATCTTCAGCGGATCAGATTTTGATACGGCGGATCAAAAACTGGTACGGCGGATCAAAATTTTCAGCGGATCACACTGATACGCTGTAACTGCTGCGGATCAGACTGATGAAGATTGTCTAGCGGATCAAACGGCGGACCAGACTGTTTTTCGGGCGGACCAGTCGCAGAAAACGTAAAAATCGACTGATTTTCACAAATTTTGACAATTGAAGCTTAAAACTAGATCAATATGATGCGAAAATACTCCAGAAGCATACAGAAATCATTTTTATCCTTGGAATCACTCAGAATTGGAAAAAATTGAAGAAAAACTTACCAAACCCAAGCTATCTCTCTCTAAAAATCCGAAAAATTGATCAAAAACACAGCAATAGAGCAACCAAATGCTCTGATACCACTTGATGTTATGCATCTACTTGATGTTATGCATCTACTTGTTGTTTTGTTGGTACTTGATGCTCATTGTTGTTTTTATTGTAGGTTAGTTGACATCTTTTTGTGGTATTAGACTATTAGTTGTGTTTTTCTTTTACTCTGGATAATACATTCTTTATTTTTGAGGTTTCTACATCTAGGCTCTATATGCATTCTTTTTTTGGTTCATAAAGTTATACCCTTTTGTTACTTTCTTGATAAGTTCTTTTTTTTGGTTCATAAAGTTATACCTTTTTGTTACTTTCTGGTTATTGAAGATACCCATATTGGTTTATAGCTCGAAGCATTTTTAGACGAAGTAACAATTAATGGTTGAGAGGGTACTAGCTTAATGTGTTTATGAGTTTACTCCTTAGACCACAAATGTTTTATACATTAGATAAAGAAAAAACAATAATACTTTTATCTACCTTTTGTAAAAAGTTTTGTTATGATATGCTCTATTTTTTTACATAGATAGAAAATGATGTTGATTTGGCTTATGTGACCCGGTACTATTAACTTTGGATATTCAAGTCTACTTGATGTTATGCATCTACTTGTTGTTTTGTTGGTACTTGATGCTCATTGTTGTTTTTATTGTAGGTTAGTTGACATCTTTTTGTGGTATTAGACTATTAGTTGTGTTTTTCTTTTACTCTGGATAATACATTCTTTATTTTTGAGGTTTCTACATCTAGGCTCTATATGCATTCTTTTTTTTGTACATAAAGTTATACCCTTTTGTTACTTTCTTGATAAGTTCTTTTTTTTGGTTCATAAAGTTATACCTTTTTGTTACTTTCTGGTTATTGAAGATACCCATATTGGTTTATAGCTCGAAGCATTTTTAGACGAAGTAACAATTAATGGTCGAGAGGGTACTAGCTTAATGTGTTTATGAGTTTACTCCTTAGACCACAAATGTTTTATACATTAGATAAAGAAAAAACAATAATACTTTTATCTACCTTTTGTAAAAAGTTTTGTTATGATATGCTCTATTTTTTTACATAGATAGAAAATGATGTTGATTTGGCTTATGTGACCCGGTACTATTAGCAATTCTTTTTGTTTAGGCAGATGTGTTTATATTCAGAATTATTATTTTTACTTGGAAGTCATATTCAACAGCCTGTGAATGTTTGCTGTCTCATTCCTTTTTGACATGTATATTACTTTTGCCATGATTTAACAAAGATTTCAGTTAAATCAAATGCATCAATTTTTGTGATTGATTGTTACAGAAGTGTATTATTTGAACACTAATCTTGCCAAGAAGATAAATGACATACAAGGTTGAACCATTGTTATATCTATATTTTATTAAACTAAAGATGAAACGCTATCTACATAATTTGTGATGTGTTGGTAGGCCAAGTTGGTTATTGAAGATACCCATATTGGTTTATAGCTCTTGCTTTGTCAATTTCCTTGCTTGATTTGTTATATACATGAACTTGGAATTAATTTCTCATATGTATCTAAATATGTCCGAAAAAAAACCTAGAGTTAGTTGGAAGTCGGAATCTGTGGATAAATCTTTTCTCGAAGCATGTCTAGATGAAGTAACAATTAACGGTCGGGAGGGGACTAGCTTGAAAGGATGTTCATGGAAGGTAGTCGGGGAAAAATTGAAAAATGAACATAATTTCATAGTTGATCGAGGACAAATGAAAAATTGCTATGACTACATAAAAAAGAAGTTTGGCGCTTGGGTGAAACTGAGGAACAAAACAGGGAATCTTTATAATCCTGTAACCAATACTTTTAGTATAAGTGATGAAGAATGGGTCGCGGAGGGAAAGGTATTTATATATCGTGAGTATTCTTTATCTATAATTATTATCTTTTAGGCTTTTGATTTTCTTTATAAAATTTTCGAACAGTTGGACAAGTATGTAGAGAAAATTGAGAAATGCGCCCCTCATTTGTCCTGATCTTTGTACCAAGTTGTTTGAGGGAGTGGTATCGACCGGTGTTCACTGTTGGGGGCCATCTTCTACACTCCCCCATCCCGCTGAAGAATTTTCAGCACATGATATGGATGAAGATCATTGCACTCAAATGGAGACAAATGCCGCACATGCAAGTGATGAATCAAGTGGTCGGTCAAAACATAATGAAGGTCAAGGAAATAGCAAAAGAGTTCGTAGAAACACATTTGATGAAGACTTAAGAGAATTCGGGAAAGAAATTGTTAATGTTGCAAAGATGTTGGTGGAAAGTGAACACTTGAATAGAGAGAAAGAAGATGATGTGGATGCATGTATGGAAAAGTTAGAGAAAATGGAGTGGGGGGAAGGAGATCCCAGATACGACACGGATCTTTTGCTATTTGGTGAAAGTGCTGATCTTAGGAAAGTTTGGCTGCGTCTTAAGACGTCGAGTTGCGAGTCGTGGGTGCGAAATGCTGGGAGGAAGTATCGTTTATTTGAATGATTATTCTTGTTTTCTTATAAATGACTAATCGTATGACTTATTGTTTTCTTTTATTTGGTATGATGTGTATGACTTTTGGGTGACTTTGGTATGACTTGTATGGTTTTTGTATGAATTTGGTATGACTTTTTGATGGCTTTTATATTATATGTGGATGACTTTTTATATTAAATTTAATAGGTCACATATGTATACGAATGGTGAAATTATAGCTTTCCTTTTACTTTCGTGGTATTGATTGATGTTGGCCCGGAAAAGGAAAAGAGGAATTGAAAGAATAAGAGACAATGATTCTGCGTTAACCGGCCATGCGTATACACAAGAATTGCTACATGGATCATCTACACAATGTCACGAAATGATGAGGGTTTCACGTGAGGCTTTTGTACTATTATGCAATCATTTTAAACAACGAAATTGGTTGCAAGCTAGTAGGACAATACGCGCGGAAGAGAAGATGGCTATGTTCTTACATATTATAGGGCATAATGAACGTTTTCGAGTGGTTAAACGATGATTTCAACACTCTACTCAAATTGTTCCTCAATGTTTTCACGAAGTTCTGGTTGCAATGATGTTTTTTGCAAAAGAAATTATAGTGCCAACATCTTCCGATGGAACTACAAATATATCGGAACGACATCAAAGGCTAAAAGACATATTTCCCGGAGCAATAGGTGCGTTAGATAGAACTCTTATACATGCAGTTGTGCCTGCTAATCAACAATGTTGTTATAGGGGAAAGGAAAGGGTGAATGTTATCAAAATGTGCTAGGAATATGTGATTTTGATATGATATTCACATTTGTATGGGCTGGATGGGAGGGTATAGCACATGATTCACGAGTTCTAAAAGAAATTGCATCTAATCCGACTTCTGGATTTCGATTCCCTCCACCAGGTTTGTTTTCTAACTATAACTTTTATTATTAAATAAATTACATTTATTCTTTATATAATATATGTCACACTCACATTTACAGGTAAATATTACCTTTGTGATGCTGCCTATACAAACACTCATGGATTTATGACTCCTTACCGCAACACGAGATATTGGTTAGCCGATTTTCGACGAAGACGAGCGTTAATTAAGGAAGAAAGGTTCAATCATGCCCATGCACAACTCAGAAATGTTATTGAGCGTGCTTATGGTGTACTGAAAGCGAGATTTCCAATCTTAAAACCAATGTCTCCTTATCCTTTTCCAGTGCAGAGAGACATTCTCATAGCTTGTTTTGCAGTCCATAATTTATACGAAAATACAATATTCAAGATGAATTATTTATAAACTTTGAAGAAATCACTATGGCTACTCCTAATGTGCAAGATGGAGGAAGTGAGGGCATAGAATGGGGTTCAGAAGGCGTTGAATATATGACTACTTTGCGTAACCAGATTGCTAATCAACTATTTTCAAATGCTTCAACTTAAATTTGTATGAGTTGTGCTTGATTTGGATCTTGTATGATACTTTGAATTTTAAGCTATTATGTGTGTTTTAAAGTTGGTTATTTTTAAAGACAAGATAAAACAGAAAGTTTGTTATTATTTTTTTATCGTTTCTATTAATGAAGATAAAATTATGGTTTTTAACTTTAAAAACATATTTTCATTTAATTAAAAAGAAATTTTTTATTATAAAAGAATGTATCATTTCTTTATTAATACGCGCAACAAAAATTATTGTATTGATTTTTTGTTTCAAAATTTTTTATTTATATTTTATTTTTTTATAAAATGTTTTTAATACATAAAAACAAATTAGCTATATACATTATTCAGTCAGCTGTCATTAAAAAAAAAACTCAGCCAGCTCTTACCAGTCAGCTACTATCAAACACACAAGTCTCAACCAGAGTTTCTTACTCAATCAGCTCTTACTCACTTAGCTCTTACTCAATTAGTTCTTACCCAGTTAGCAACTATCAAACAACCCCTAAGTTCAAGAATGAGGCTAGTACGTAAAAAAATGTTGGTGACCTTTGCCATAGATGTGGAATGATGAACCACTAGTCAAAAAATTGTCACACACCTCAACATCTATGCAAACTATACCAAGCATCTCTTAAAGGAAAAAAGAAAGAAATAAACCATGTGGGTACTTTTGAGAATATCAACATTGAACTGAATAACCCAGATTTCTTCAATGACTATGAGACCTGAAAACTATTATGGGAGCTCAATGTTTTAATTTATGTATTGTTCATGTATTTTCACTTCCATAAATTATGTTATACTAGTGTTTTTTCCGTCATGTAAGATATTTCTAAAATAAAATTTCCTACTTATAATATTTCATATTGTCTTACTAGTCTTTGTTTTCTGTATATGTGAAGTTTAATAATGAATTTCATTGGAGCAAAGGACCAAAAAACTGATGGCGATATGTGTATAGCAGATAGTGGCGCCACACATACTATTCTTAAATCGAAGAAATATTTTTATGAATTAAAGCCAACGAATGGAACCATCGATACAATATCAGGTCCTGCTGACCCAGAAGGATTCAGAAAAGCTAATTTGGTATTACCAAATGGAACAAAGCTTTCAATTAAAAATCCTTTATTCTCCCCAAAATCGACAAGAAACTTATTAAGTTTCAAAAACATATACCATAACGGATATGATACTCAATCAAAAACTATCGATAGCAAAAAATATTTGTATATCATGAAGAAAAGTCATGTAACGAAAAAACTGCCAATACTCCATTCTGGTTTGCATTATACACATATTGATGTGCCTCAAGCACACATGGCAGTCAAAGAAAAATATTATGATCATGACTTATTCAGTTTATGGCAAGACTGATTAGGTCATTTAGGATCCACCATGATGAAAAGGATAATTGAAAACACACATGGTTATCCACTGAAATACCAAAAGATCCCCCAAAATGATAAAGCACGCCTATGTACATCTTACTCTCTTGGAAAATTAATTACTAGGCCTTCACTACTCAAGGTTGAAAATTTATCACCCATGTTTCTTGAGAGGATTCAAGGTGACATATGTGGACCAATTCATCCACCATGTGGATTATTTAGATATTTCATGGTCCTAATAGACGCATCTAGCAGATGGTCTCATGTCTCTTTGTTATCAACTCGTAATGTAGCCTTTGCAAAATTTCTCGCTTAAATTATTAAATTACGAGTACATTTTCCCGATTATACGGTTAAAAGAGTAAGACTTGACAATGCGGAATAATTTACATCACGTGCTTTTAATGATTATTGCATGTCTGTTGGAATAGTTGTTGAGCACCCAGTTGCTCATGTACACACACAAAATGGTTTAGCTGAATCATTAATCAAACGCCTCCAACTAATTGCTAAGCCATTAATAATGAGAACAAGGCTTCCTTTATCTATTTGGGGCCATGCAAATTTACATGCTGGATCATTAATCCGTGTGAGACCAAGTGCAAATCACCGGTATTCTCCTATACAACTTGCTTCTGGCCATGAGCCAAATATATCTCACCTTAGAAGTTTTGGTTGTGCAGTATATGTCCCTATTGCCCCCACCACAACGCACAAAAATGGGTCCTCAAAGAAGGTTAGGGATATATGTTGGATATGAAACAACTTTCATCATAAGGTATCTTGAACCTTTAAATGGTGATGTATTTACAACATGTTTTGCTGATTGCCACTTTAATGAGGTAATCTTCCCAGCACATGGGGGAGAAAAGAAAAACCAAGATAAAGATATCTCATGGTGTGAGCCTTCGTTGTTGCATCTTGATTCAAGGACAAAGCAATGTGAATCAGAGGTTCAAAAGATTATACATCTACAAGAAATTGCAAATCAACTACCGGATACATTTACTGATACAAAAGGAGTAACTAAATCTCACATACCTACTGTAAATGCTCCAGCTCGAGTTGATATTCCGAGTAAACAAGTAGATAATAACATTGCTCATGAATCTCAGAAACGTTTAAAACGTGGGAGATCAATTGGTTCAAAGGATAAAATTCCCTAGAAAAGAAAAGGACCTGAAAAAGGAAATTGACCATAAAGAAAATGATCCTAATGAAACATTGAAAGTGTTTCATGAGAAGGAAATGAATGACGACAAAAATGAGTTGTCAATTAACTATGGTCATACACAAACATTATGGAACCGGTCAGAAATGAAAAATACTGACGAAGTATTTTCTTATTTTATAGCAAGTGATATCATGGAGGGAGATGATACTTTTGAACCAAAATCTGCCAATGATTGTATAAGACCGACACGACTGGGACAAATGGAAAGATGCTATGCAAGCTGAGTTAAACTCACTTAACAAGAGAAAGGTTTTTGGACCTATTATCCTTACACCCAAGTCCGTAAAGCCTGTAGGGTATAAATGGGTTTTTGTGCGAAAACAAAATGAGAAAAATGAAGTTACAAGATATAAAGCCAGACTTGTGGCACAAGGTTTTCCTCAAAGACCGGAAATTGATTATGAAGAAACATATTCCCCCGTTATGGATGCAATTACCTTTAGATATCTAATCAGCTTAGCAGTTTCTAGAAAGCTAGAAATGCGCCTTATGGATGTTGTTACTGCTTACTTATATGGATTGCTTGATAGTGATATATATATATATATATATATATATATATATATATATATATATATATATATATATATATATATAAATCCCAAAAGGATTTAAAATGCCTAAAGCTTTAGGTTCAAAACCCAAAGAAATGTATTCAATCAAATTACAAAGATCTTTATATGGATTGAAAAAATCTAGGAGAATGTGGTACAATCGCTTGAGTGATTATTTGATAAGCAAAGGATATACGAATAATCATATGTGTCCATGTGTTTTTATTAAGAAAACAACATCAGGATATGTGACCATAGCTATATATGTTGATGATTTTAATATAAATGGGACACATAAAGAAATTCATGAAACAATTGTTCTTTTAAAGAAAGGGTTTGAAATGAAAGATCTTGGAAAAAGCAAATATTTTATTGGTTTACAAATTGAGCATGCGAAAAATGGAATACTGGTTCATCAATCAAATTATACTGAAAAACTCTTGAAACATTTCAATATGGCTAAAGCAACTTGTGATAACTCGTACAAATTAGGTTATCTTTAATATTATGATTACGTGCAATTAACTGTGATTCTATGTGCATTAGACTTAATAGCCCAAATTAGGTGAACTTACGTGCAAACATAGACAATATAGGTTCGACAACAATTACCCGTAGTGGAAATCAATCCAAAGTTCCACAACTATTCAGGACGGAAATTCAATAACAAAAATTTTCATAATATACTTTGTGAAATTCCTATATAAAATAATCATCTTATAATTTCAAATCAAATACGTTGTGTCAAAATGTATTTCAAAACAAAACGTTCATTCGAACGACGATTCGTTTCAATCAAACAACGTTATATACTCATATAACAAAATTCTAAATTCAAACTCTCCTAGTATATCATTGTGCATACTCAAACAATCAAGACTTATGAAATTATCCCGTCTGCTCAAAAATTTATCGTGACAAATATTATTATTGTTGATTTTATATTAACTATCCATTTTCTAGCCAAAAACCGACTTTTCATCCGTTTATCGTTTTGACTCAAACGAAGTGTCGTTGGACTCGTTGGATCGACCCGGACTCAACCCGACCCGACCCGAGGCCCGGTTCGACCCGAAGAGCCCAATGGGCCTACCGGCCCAACCTCCTTCTCTTTTCTTTTCCTTCCTCCTTGCGGCCCATTCCTTTGGCCAGCTTTCTTTTCCTCTCGACCCACGAGCCCGGCACGGCCCACTTCTACTTCTTTTCTTTCTCCGATTGGGCCAAGCCCGTCCCGAGTTCGACCCTCGTCCCCCTCATTCTTTTCCTTTTCTTTTTCGGTTCCCTCCCTTTCCTCCCATTCGATTTCAACCAAGCCCCCCAACTTGTCATTAGACCTTGTCACCTAAATCACACATGTCTAATACACCCTTATGGCTAGAATCTTTCACCTTGTAGCATTGATATGGAGCAAACTTGTCTCAATTAGTACATACAAAACTAAGAACCATTGGATATTACCATTGAACACTTACACAACCAACAAACATGTCTCCCTTAGCCACCGACTTGTCTCCTTGTCCCTCCCTCTCTTGGCCGGTTCTAGTGCCCACATTACACATCATATGAGTTCAAATGCTAGCCTAAGTCTCACTTGGTTAAAGCCACAATCCATTCTCCTTCTCCTCTTCTCTTTCTCTCGGCTAGACCACAAACCGAACCCCCTTCGATTCACTTAAAACCGAGACCAAACACCACCACTTGAGCCACCTATATACTTCACACTTAACCACATTTCACACTTAACCATTTCAAGAGCAAACCCACACTCTCTCAACTCTCTCTCTTGCTCTCGGCTCTCTCTCAAACTGCCACCACCACCACTTTTCACCATCAACCACCACTCAATCTAAGCTTCTAATCACATCTCTAGTCAAGGTAATCAATCAACAACTCTTATTTCATCATCTTTCTTTCATTATTTCTATCTAATCTTCCAAGAACAACCAAACTAATCTCTTGTTTTCTTGACAAAATCCATGATGATTCTTTTAGTCTTTCCTCATCATTCTTCTAAATCAAAGATCAAGGGTGGGTTTATGAGCTATATCGGAAGCTTAATCAACACCTATCAAGTCATTTACCGATCCGGTTTAAGACTAAGTGGGGAACCCTTACTTTCTTGATTATTTCTATGTTTCTTATCATAAAATGTCACAATATCATGTTCACGATCTAAGTCTTGATTGTATTATTGGATGACTTACTAGCAATCTTGTATGTTAGTAGCATTTTGTGCCTTTGATGGAACTAGTATATTGTTTGAACAAATTCATAGAAAAATATAAACATAACATGTGTATTTATGTTCAAAAGTTTCATATTTGGTGACAAAGTTTATGAACTACAACATGCTATGAGTTCTAAGAAATTTAGTATATTTGGTTTGGTGAAAAACACATAAACATGATGTTTG
>JBCNJP010000023.1:76626096-76673846 GCA_039602395.1 Deinandra increscens subsp. villosa | reverse complement strand
ACCCCTTATAAATTACACATCACCTCCCATTTTAACCTCCTTCTTCTTTCCTCTGCCGTGAATCCTGTTCTCGTCGGAAACCTCCACAACTCCGACAAGACATCCAATATGTCGTGTGAGAGAGAGATACCCGCTTTATCGGAAGGCAAATAAGCATGAACAACGTATTCAAGTTTTCTATTGATTCAACACGACGACTTTTTTCACCGCCCAAAACGAGAAAATCATCGCCTCGACCATCGACCATCGCCACTCTCTGCGTCATCGGATCCTTCATGCTAACTTTTTATCCCTACAATGGTGAATAGAAAACCCATACACACACCCTCTGCACCAAACTGCATCCCATGGCCCTGTAAGACTAACATCAGGTTATGTAAGCTAACATCAGGTTATCTGGATCCTTTCTATCCATCACAAAAAAAGGGTATTCAGCGGATCAGTATGAATATCGATCCCGACAGCTGAAGAAGTAAACAAACACAGTCCCATAGATCCAGATCTTCATGTTGTGAAATACAGTTTCACCTGATATTAACTTTTTGTTATCATGAATGATGTCCATATCAGAACGTGCCCCAATCACGAACCCTAATTGCGTATTTTTTAAGAATTGGGGGACGGTGGATTTTGCCTATCGAGATCCCGGTTTTGAGATCGATGAAATTCAGCCAAACCGACGTGTATGGGGATTGAATCGGAGTTTATGTCGGGTGGAACGAACGATTCGAAAGTCGGGTAGAGTATGGAGGCCGAATCGGAGGAAGTCTGTTTTCCGATTCGCCGATATTGACATCGCAGAAGAAGAGTTTGTGGATGGATTGTGTGTTTTCTGTAACTTCGACAGCCTTAGATCTGACGGTCAGAGATGATATTTCTGTAATAAGGCTTAGGTCTGATCGGATGTCTCGCCGGAGTTGTGAGTTTTCCGGCGAGGATGGGATTCACGGCAGAGAAGAAGGATGCTAAAATGAGAGGTGATTTTGATCAAATTTTGATTTGGTTTTGCCATGTGTAATTTATAAGGGGTTAAAGAAAAGAAAAAATAAATAAATATACACATCAGACGCCACGTCATCAAAAAGTTAACGGTGTTAAGTTTTTTAACGACGGGACCAATATCAATAAATAGAGTGAAAGTTGGGATTATTGTGAGTGATTTATAAAAGTGGGATTATTGTTGGCCAACACCCAAAAGTTGAGATTATTAAAATCCAATTTTCCTTTATAATATTAGATAAATACAAAGAAAAAGATAATGATTAAGAAATTTGAAAATTGTGATTGATATAAAATTCTTATAATATATTAAATAATAATTTAATACATTTAAGAAGTTTATTATGTGTGAAGTTCTTGATTACTTTCCACAAAAACACTAAAATTGTTGAGTAAATTAATCAAATCTACATTAATTTTTAAAAAATTTAATTTTGATAAAATTGGTAATTAGTCTTAATTGATGCTTTACTAAATTAGTAATTCAATGTGAGCTTGACATGTGGCATGGTGATGTGGACCCTTTATAAATGAGATATGTGGCACAAATTTTATTGTTTTATTAGAATTAAGATTCGAGTAAAAAAACAAGTGTAAGATACAAACATTTTAAAAGTGGGGTCCAGATTTGATCCTGGCCTTTCATACTCGTTTTTTTTCTTTTCATTTTGTAAATATTATTATGAAGTTAGTATGAAGCTAAATGTGGATGGACACATTTTCATTTAATTATCAAAACCCTCCCTATACACAAGATTTTCATATTTTTTACACTCAAACATTAATTATCCATGTCTCTTTATCCCCAACTTTGTAGTATAAATAACACCTCAATGCAAGGTGGTAAGATGCACCTTTGTATATATTCTATGATATACAATAATCTTCTCCACACTTTTTCTAAATTCTCAAACTCTTTTCTACTTCTTCATCTCATTATCTCCTTATAGACTTCTTTGAAGAAGTAATGTGGTTCAAGTGATCACAAATAACATTCAAAAGTGGTGGTAATCTTGTTAAATTATAACACGTAATCAACACGAGTCTCTAATCTCATAATCAGACATAAACGACCTCCATAATCAAGGTAAGAGATTCATTAGTGGAAAACAAATACTCTGATTAAAATGACATATTATAAATGACTTAATAACTATGGGACTACTAACATCTAACTTTTATTTATGCAACTAACTTTTATTTATTCATCTAACATTTATTTATGCAACTAAATTTTATTTATGCTCTAACATTTATCTATACAACTAACCTTTATTTTTTCATCTAACCTTTTAATTATGCAGCTAACATTTTCTTATATCTACTAACTTTTAATTATTCAACTAATGTTTAATTATGTTAATCTATTAATCCTAACATTATATTATTAAGCTAACATTTATTTATATACTTGTTCTCTCTTAATTTTATCCACATGAATTTTTTTTACTTTTATAACCCGTATTTAATCCATTTAAAAAAAATAATAATATATAAACGTTAATATAGTCGTTTGAAAAGTTTATACAACCGTTGTTAACGGTTATAAATTTTTCCTATAAATTAACGATTATCAATCATATTTTTACAACAAATGAATCATATCATTTTCTCAGGATTATCCAAGACGAGATTTTTAAAATGATTCATCCACTTCTAGTGATAGTTACCATAATAATCATCTTAGTCCATGTCTCAAATTTTCAACTCCCACCTAGAGAATTTTATCTTTCCTTGTTCGTAAATTTATTTATTGCTATACCACTCTATTGTATATCACTGCTTATTGATATATATATATATGGATTCTAATGTTTCTCTTATTACTTGTTCAATTTATGTCTAGCTGTATAATGTCAAACATTGCAAAAATCGAATTCCCTGCTCTTACCATTAGTGGCGAGAACTACATGCCATGGACTGAAAATGCGTGAGCATCGGATCGTCTACTCGATCTAGCTAATCGGACATCGAAACGTAATTAACCGATTGTTTTATTGATCAAAATGAGCAATTACAATCAGTGAAACACTTAGAAACACAACACAGAGAAACACCTTGAAAACACACACTTAAGAAATCTCACACGCTCAGAACTACTTATTACAAAGATCAAACATCTATTTATACCCGCTGGTTCGATCCTCGTCCGAACCTCAGGTTCGGCCAGTCCGAACTCCAGGTTCGGACCCAGATCGGCCAGACCTAATTTGACTTGATCTTGTTCTTTGTTTGATACTTCACACGACACACATTTCAGGTATCAACAAACTCCCCCTCGTCGTGTGCAGTATCTCTTCTATCTTTTCAACATCATCAAATCTGTATCTTCAATCAAGCTCCCCCTCAAGTGTAGAACTCGTTTGTCCAATGAGATGAATCTTCGAACAAACTCCTCCTCAACTTGATCGTAGCTTAATCTTGAATACTTGACGACGTTCCGTGTATCTCTGGTCTTTATCAAACGCTTCAGAAGATTTGAAGTGATGATATCTTGCACTATAGCAACCTGCTCAAACATTTTAAATAATCTTGGCGCAAAACGTCTCTTCGAGACTCCAAGATATGATTTTGAAAATTGAAATTGTATCACGTGTTGATCAGATTGAAAATAAAGCAGAAACAAAATCTTTTTGATTTTTCAAAGTTTATGCTAAAACACATCGAAAATCTTTTTGTTCTTTTCTGAAATTAAAAGAAATTGCAATACATAATCAAACACTATTTTTGGTATGAGAAAGATCACTATATGGGATCATATTGAACATAACGCACTGAACTGCACTTCAATTTCAATTAATCGAAGCACATAAGTCATGCTGATTGCTGGTATAATTTGTCCAACTTAAACTCAGGCAGAATCATACTCATAACACCTGGATATGTTAAGGTATTGATTATATTTTCTTTGACCAGTGTATCCCACACTATCAGACATAATCAGACATTTTCAGTTTTTCTTTCTTTTTCCTTTTGTGTGACAGCACTTGTGATTTTTCACAATGCATAATATTTTCATGATATAGTCAAATGTGTTCCATGCAAAAAAATAAAATAAAATAAGAACGTTAAATCGTCTACCTTAAGGTCGATCTTTCGATACGCAGATAAGGCCTCGGATTTAACAAAATAAGAAAATAAAACAAGTTGACATTGTATAACCCAACAACAATCAGGTCGGTACTTCCATACACGCAGAGAAAGTCCGATGAGTTATACGAAACACCAAAGAAAATAAAGCAGAACGTCAAACGAACAACGATTAGGTCGATCTTTCGATACGCAGAGAAAGTCCGATCGTTTGACAAAATAAAGAAAATCAAACAAGATTAAATCTTTGCAAAATGAACACATGTATACACAGTGACTTCTCATTTTGATTTTCACACTTATTCTTCTTTTTGTGTCATGGAAATATGCATCAAGATGTTATCCACATGGTCAAGCATTAGTATTTAGTGTATATCACATTTGAATACTTTCTGATTTGCCGAGCCTACCAAGCATATCAAACAATGATCTTATGGCTCTTTCATCTACTCTATTCATGAGTCAGATACGTAAGCCAATGTACCATCATTTCCCAATGATCAATTTCCCACAATTTTATATATTTGACATGTATTCACCTTCCTTCATTATATATTTGGCATGTATTCACTTTCTCCCCATAACATGCATTTTCTCAATTACTCCCCCTTACTTACAATTCTCCCCCTTAAAATGAAAACTCTATTTTTGGATTTTCATTTTGCACAAAAACAAGACTCTATTTTTGGGTTTTAGAGAAAAACGTGTAAGCAAAGAAAAATTGATCAATCAACACAGATATTTTTTCAGTTGTAGAAATCAGAATTTGCATATCAGAAAGATGTATCAAGAAATTTAAATTAAGCAGAATACTCCTCCATCAACAACTTTGCAATCGTCGATAGGTCTTCTAGAAGTACCTGCACACTGGTGAAACTAATTAGTCCAAAAATGACCCGAAGCGGATCGCTTCTGGTCGACAAGTGTCCTTGATTTGCTTAGAAACCACCTTAGGTTTCCATTGTTGTTGCTTTGGTAAGTCAGTTCTTGATGAAGCAATCACAGGTGACTGTGATGGGGAAACTACATTTTGAGCTTTTGAAAACATTGGAACAAAACAGTTTTGTTTATGAGAAAATGTAGACTTAACTTCATCAAAAACTCTGCCTTGTTCATCAAAGAACTTTGTGGTGGCAGGTTTACCAAAAACTTATTTCTTTTGAAATATTTGTGGTGAATCAGCAGGTGATGGACAATCTTTTGCCATATGCCATGGGCGACGGCAAATATAACAAATTCTTGTTGTTTTATCCCATCGGTGATGTACCTGCGAAGAACACACATGAATATCTCTAACATGATCAGAATGAGAATCATATACCTGATGCCTGTGATCATGTACCCATTTAGATGTAGGGCTTAGAGATTGAGAACTTTCAGAAGAAATGGTAGCTTTCACAAAAACCTCAGCAATCTTCCGAGCATCAACACAATGAAGTGGAAATTCTTTGTCAGAAAATAATTGATCCGAACCCTTCAGTTTGTAAAATCGCTCGGGTTGAATTTTATCAGCTTGAAAAACTTCTTTCTTCACTTGTTTCAGCTTCAATTTCTTCAAATCATGAGATGAAGATGCTTGAACCTTCTCAACTTTGTTTTGCATCCTGTGAAAACCCAAACCTTCACACTTTCCAGAAATTTTCTCCTCAGATGAACAATGTCCATTCTTCGCTAATCGAGAAAATTCAGCTTTTACTTCAGTCACATTTTTCTGATAATAGAAAATCTTCTCATTAAATTCAGGTTGAGACCTAATCTTGGCACTTGAAGTGGCCGATTTTTCATTATCAGCAGAAGATGAACCAAACACAAATTTCGGTGCTGGAGGAATCTCAGATTTCAAACCCTTTTTCTTGTTCTTCTTGCCTTTCTTCTTCTTTACAACCTTTACTTCTTCAGAAGTAGAAGATGAAACCTTTGAATAATCAAAATCATCAACCTGTTCCTTCACTTCTTTGAAAGCTTCTTTGATATGAGCAGGGGGTGATGCAGTTTTATCAAACATCTTCTCAATATTAGCATCATTAGCTAAGAAGCTTGTGAAAACTTGAGAATTTGAAACATTGTTGAGCAGACGATTAGCATCAAGAACTTGAACTTTGAGATCAGAAATTTGCTGGTGAGCCTCCGCAAATTCCTTTTCTTTAGCAATCAATCGCTTCGCAACTTTGTGAGTTTCAAACTTCTGCATGCGAAGATTATCAAGTCCTTCATGTAACTCCTTCTTCAATTTAGTCTCATTGCGCTTCTGAATTTCCAGATTTGCAGCTTGAACCTTGTTACAACTAACCAATTCCCGCTTCTCATCCAATAACCTTTCAATATCCACTTGATAAGCTTTGATTTTAGCATTTGATTCTTCCACATTCCTTGTTAGCAAATCAAGTTTCATTTTGGACTTATCAAACAAATTCTGAAAATCATTTGCAGTATCCTCTGCTTCATCCTTCCATTTCTTGACTTCTTGTACCAACTCATCCTTTTCTTCACAAATCTTTGCTCTAGCAGCTTCAACATCCCTTTTTTCTTGTTTAGAACTTTCCAAAATTTCATTCAACGTTTCGATCTCAGTAATCAAACACTCATTCTTCAAAAACAACTTTTTCTCGTTTTCCTTAGAAATCTTGAAAGACGAATTAATCACATCAAATTCCTCAGACAATTGTTGAAGTTTATTTGCCAACAAAGCATTTTCTTTCATTAGACTCTCCAAATTCTCAGTAGATTCATAAGAACTTGGAATTGAACTAGTATCAGAACTAGTATCTGAATAAGAATCTTCTGATGAAACATGAGTAACAATCAAAGCTGATGAATCATAACCAAATTGTTGACCCCAATCATAAACACCATCTTTTTGAGCTGTCAAATCCGTGGATTTGCTAGTGTTACTAGTAGATGGTTGAGTAAAACCAGGCTTTGATGATATTGGAACACCAGACTTGTCTGTATGTGTCTGTTGACAGTCTTTAGCAAAATGTCCAAGCTGTGAACATTTGTAACACTTTAATTTAGACTTGTCAAAACCCAATTTATCACCAAAAATATTTCTTCCATGTTTTTTAAAGAATCTCTTAGAACTTTGACACAACATAGCATATTGCCAAGATACATCCAATTCGGTTAGTTGACTATCATCAAGAGCATCAAGATCCTCACTGATTAACTTTGCATCAGCAACATTTTTGAGAATCAATCTAAAGGATGATGAAATCAATGCAGAATTCATTTTGGCATAATCATCTGTTGATTCAGCTGAAAAAGCATTTTGATTTGAAAAATTTGGAATAGTGAAATTGCAACCTCTTGAAGAATTATTATCAGAATTTCCTGAAGCTCCAGCTATAAAAGCAACACTTGGTGCTGTATTCTGATTTGGCTTAGACTTTGCACTCATGCTTGCACTATTTTCACCATGATACAAATCTGGATTTTGCAAGGTAGCGGTTGACTTCTTTGAGTTTAACATTTCCATTTCTCGAGCATGAAGTTTTCCAGTAAGCTCGTGAAATGTCATTGCAGCATAATCCTTGTCATGAGTCAGTAACAAAACATAGTTTTCCCATTTCTCTGGCAAAGCTTCCAAAATCTTTTCTTTCAAATCAGCATCGGTTTTCTCAATTCCAACAACTTTTAATTCACTAATCAAGTGTGACAACCTTGAAACAAGAGCAGTAATGTTTTCATTATCATAGTTCTGAAAGTTATCAAACTCTTTGTTTAAAACCTTCTTTCGACTCTTCTTGTAGTCATCATTACCCTCACATCTTGTTGATAAAGCATCCCACAATTGCTTAGATTTCTTGCACGTACTAAATTGATGAAGCAACTCAGTAGGTAATGCCATCGTAAGGTAACCATAAGCTTTTTGTTCAAGCTCGTATGATTTCCTTTCAGCAAGATCAAAGGTATCAACTTCTTTAAAATCTCCCGCATCAGTTGGATGTTGATAAAGCTTCTTAAGAGGAATCCAAAAATCGATATCATTCGTGCTTATGTAAGCGGAAAATCGTTTCTTCCTATTTTGGTAATCTTCAAGCTTTAATAATTTGGGAACTTTCTGACTTGTTCCAATTTCGTTATCAAAGTTTAGCATAGTTTGCATCGCGCTTTGCATTGCGGCAAAAGCTTGAAATTCCGACATTTGTTTGCGACATTTGTTTGAAAACTTGAATTCTGCTGGCCGAACCTGCTCCGAACCTAACACAGAACTCCGAACTTCGTCCGAACCTAAAATCAAAGTCCGAACTTTGTCCGAACAGGCTCCGAATCAAAAACAATTGTCCGAACTCCTACTTAACCCCGATCTATCTCCGAACCTAGAGAAACTCCGAACCTAGACCAACAGCGGACCAATATACGTCCGAACTCCCACCGAAGTTACACCGAACGAGGACCGAACTTCAAGTTCGGAGCAGTTACTCCGAACCTGATCTGGAGACTCCGAACTTCGACATAATTTTTCAAAAAACGCTCGATTTTTGATGAATTTTGATGAAATTTGTAACAGTCAGACCAGAAAAATGATTAGGAACGATTTAGGAGCAAGTTTGACACAAAACGCACGTCAGAAATGATTGAAAATACGAAAAGAAGCACGAGAAAACTTCAAAAACACTCAAAAATCCGAGAATAGCAACCACAGATCAGTAGAGTGAACCAGAAAGCTTTGATACCACTTGAAAATGCGTGAGCATTGGATCGTCTACTCGATCTAGCTAATCGGACATCGAAACGTAATTAACCGATTGTTTTATTGATCAAAATGAACAATTACAATCAGTGAAACACTTAGAAACACAACACAGAGAAACACCTTGAAAACACACACTTAAGAAATCTCACACGCTCAGAACTACTTATTACAAAGATCAAACATCTATTTATACCCGCTGGTCCGTTCCTCGTCCGAACCTCAGGTTCAGCCAGTCCGAACTCCAGGTTCGGACCCAGATTGGCCAGACCTAATTTGACTTGATCTTGTTCTTTGTTTGATACTTCACACGACGCACATTTCAGGTATCAACATGGACGACTAATGTAAAAAGACACCTCAAATCCAAGGGTGTTTTAGAAACTATTGATGAAGGGAATAAATGCACAGAGAAAGGCAAAGCAATAGCTGATGTCTTCCTTCACAAACATATCGATGAAATGTTAGAAGTCGAATACTCAAACTATGATGATCCATATGTTTTATGAAAAGATTAAAAAAAACAGGTTTGATAATAAAAAGAATGTCTTACTTCCTACCGCTAGAGATGAATGGGTGAATATCAGATTCCAGGATTTCAGAAAAGTCAATGAGTACACCTTTGCTTTGTTTAAAATATGTTTCACACTTCGATTTTGTGGACCCTCAGTTACTGAGGAAGAAATGTTGGAGAAAACTTACACCACATTTTATGCGTCAAATATGAATTTGCAACAAACATATCAAATGCAAAAATATAAAAGATATTCTGAGCTAAATTCAATGCTTCTTGTAGCAGAGAAAAATAACGAGCTGTTAATGAAAAATCATCAAGCCCGTCCCACTGGTTCACTAGCTATTCCAGAAGTACATGTTGTTAATAAAAATGGCATCAAATCTTCTGAGCGCAGATGGGAATGAAATCGTGGACATAGCCGTGGACGTGGTCGTAGTCATTTTAATAGAAACCATGTCAGTGACCACACACATTCCTTTAAACGAAACAATAATTATCGTGGTCGTGGTTATGGTCGTGGACGTAACCATAGAAACAATACCTACCACGCTCCACAAAATGGTAACTCTAATGAGCTAAATAAGTTCAAGAATAAGGCTAGTACGTAAAAAAATGTTGGTGACTCTTGCCATAGATGTGGAATGATGAACCACTGGTTAAAAAATTTGTCGCACACCTCAACATCTATGCAAACTATACCAAGCATCTCTTAAATGACTATGAGACCTGAAAACTGTTATGGGAACTCAATGTTTTAATTTATGTATTGTTCATGTATTTTCACTTCCATAAATTATGTTCTACTAGTGTTTTTTTTATGACGTCTCACCACCTCTTTAAGTAGGTTTAAGTTTATAAAAGATGACCCAGAAAATTTCTTTATAAACGGGTCCACACTAGACCAATATAACCTATAATACCCACTTAGTTCGTTTGTTATTTGTTTTTAGAAGGAAACATCAGAGTACATAGTTTTAAGCCAAACGAAAGTAGAAACGACATGCGTCTCGACAACTTCCCATTGGTGTTCGGTTCTTCATCGGCATGCTCAATCCGGACCCATTTACCCTTCCTACTTGTTACCTGTCATTAATACTAGTAACGTATTAGTATTAATGGCATTAAAGTAACCAATCAACACAAACATATTTTTTTTTAAAAATTTGGACAGATTGTAAAATTCGTAGGCTACCCTGATTTCGTAGCCTACGAATCACACAGCTCTGATGGACATATTACAGAATTCGTAGGCTACCCTGATTTTGTAGCCTACGAATCACAGATTCTGCCCTCTTCACCCAAACTCCCATAAACCTTCATTTTCGCCACTTCTTTAAATTCCATACAACATGAAATCATTCTATAAAATGAACTTCAATTTCTATATACACTAAGTGTTGAATAACAAGTTGGAAAGTGTTAATGAACCCATTCCAACCCGTTTGACCCATTACCCTTACTAGTAATGAGGTAACCATTCATTCCTCCCTTACCTTGTTTCCCACCTATTACCCATTGCAATGTATCATATAATTTCAATCTATTAACTTACCTACACCCCGAGGGGTGTATACTTGGAATCATATTCAATATGGTTCCCGTCTTACCCGAAGGTCATACTTATTGGGTCATAGATCCGTTTTCTTACCCAACCTACTTAAAAATCTCCACTTTCTCAAATGGTCAATTTGATAACGGTTTGTCAGGCCGTTTCAAATCCCCAACTTAGATAAATTATGTAGTAGTGGAAGCTAGGGTATCGAACCTGAGGAATATGTGGAAATTGACTAATTGATTAACTAAATTAACTAAAACTACCGATTAACCTAAAATTACCTAAAATTGCCACTTGGCTGTTTTGAATTGTTGGGGTGATTTAACTAACAAAGTAACTAACTTTAACCTAGAAAATTGATTGAATTCAAATGAGACAAATCTAACCACTTCTGGATCCTGGTTGGCTACCGATCTAGACAAACCTAATTACTAACTAGTGACACATAGACATGCCCCCCAATTGCTTCCTTGACCTAATAACCTAATTTCCTAATGGGCTGATTAGTCCTGCCGCAAGAAAGTGCTAGATCAATAAACAGTGGACCACTAAAACCCTAGGTTACTAGTTAAATTAAACAATTTCGCATGCGGGTGTTCAACGGTAGCAAGTATTCCGGAACAACTAGTTTAGCAATTGATTAGTCATAGAACGATTCCGCCAACCAATCACCAAAAGCAGTTAGTGGTGATTAGCCGGACATGGCTAATGAAACACACATGATTATAATGAAAGATTGCATTAAAAACAGTTACCGAATGATTGAAAACTTCAAAATCCTCACGAACAATGGAGAAAATCGTAAAACCCTAAGCTCTGGTCGTCTGGAATAATGATGGATTAAACAAAAACTTCACCAACAAGTTTAAATACTAAACCCTAATCTAAAACTTCTGACGACCAATTCGGGGCGTACCGCCCCAAAATGTGGGATTCTGGGCGTACCGCCCGGATTGTAAACTTCGGCCGCTTCTCTAAACTTTAGGGCGTACCGCCCTGGTTTCTTCACTTCTGGGCGTACCGCCCAGATCTGGATCTCAGGAACTTTCTTCAATTTCTTCTAAGTCTTCACTCGTTCCCGCTCGATTCTCGATCCCTGTACCAGCAGCTTCCAGTTCTTCATAAAAACTCCATTTTTAGCTCATTAAGCTCACGGTACCTCAAAACATGAAAACCCGTGAAAATGCAACGTAATCCAACCATTATTATAAATAAATAAGACAAAACAAGCATAATAATGACGACACATTGGACTAACATCAGGTCATAGATCCGTTTTCTTACCCAACCTGCTTAAAAATCTCCACTTTCCCAAATGGTCAATCTCATATCTCTTATCATTCATACATTACCGTTTGGGTGAAATGCCCAAACGGCTAATCCCCAAACTTAACACTTTTCTCAAACAAGACAACAATCTCATAGTAATCATTATAATAGCTATACTATGAGAAATTAGACACCTCATATGTTACCACCCCTATGACGGTTAGACGACACACTTATTTATATCTCGTCCTTCCGTCCATTCCCCATTCCCAAGCTATCATTTATCCAGTTACCATCATACAATAACCTTGTATAATGGGTGTAAATTTAGCACTACACCATATGATTACCACACATTCTTTTGTATCTATCTTTTACCCTAACATAAGATTAAGTTAGGCTCACCCTTCTCACCCAAAGGTGCGCGTCTTAGAATTATAAGAGTTATAATTTCATTCTTACCCACACGGGTCATAATACACACCCTGTATAACACATATTGGTTCTATTCCATCTTACCCAAACGGGTCATAATACACACTTCGTATAACAAATATTGGTTCCATTCCATCTTGCCCAAACGGGTCATAATACACACTTTGTATAACACATATTGGTTCCATTCCATCTTGCCCAAACGGGTCATAATACACACTTTGTATAACACATATTTGTTCTACTCCATCTTACCCTAGCGGGTCATAATACACATTTTGTATAACACATATTGGCTTTTTATTTCATCTTACCCAAACGGGTCATAATACACACTTTGTATAACACATATTGGTTTTTTTCCATCTTACCCAAACGGGTCATAATACACACTTTGTATAACACATATTGGTTTTATTCCATCTTACCCAAACGGGTCATAATATACACTTTGTATAACACATATTGGTTTTATTCCATCTTACCCAAACGGGTCATAATATACACTTTGTATAACACATATTGGTTTTATTCCATCTTAACCAAACGGGTCATAATACACACTTACGTGATCATACCATAATTTATCCATTCTTACTCAGTGGTCAAATTACAATTACACACTTAACTAAACACATCTTGATTTATTCATCTTAACCCAAAAGGGCAACATACACTATATTAGCGTACTTTAGCTCATACATCCTACCCAACCGGGTCATTCATTACGATCTTACCCAAACGGGTCATTCATTACAATCTTAACCAAACGGGTCATTCATTACAAACTTACCCAAACGGGCCATTCATTACAATCTTACCCAAACGGGTCATTCATTACGATCTTAACCAAACAGGTCATTCATTACAAACTTACCCAAACGGGCCATTCATTACAATCTTACCCAAATGGGTCATTCATTACAATCTTACCCAAACGGGTCATTCGCTATAATTCTACCCAAACGGGTCATTCTTCACAATCTTTACCCAAACGGGTCATTCATTACAATCTTAACCAAATGGGTCATTCGCTATAATTCTACCCAACCGGGTCATTCTTTACAATCTTTACCCCTATGGGTTATATTATAAATATTTGCACACAACATACTTCACTTATGCACTCTTAACCCAAATGGGTTAAATTACACATATTCACATACTACATACTTCATTTATGCATTCTTATCCAACGGGGCAACTTACACATAATTGCACACAACATATTTCACTTATGCACTCTTAACCCAAACGGGCCGTATTACACACGGTCACATAAAATTCTTTGTTTATACGTTCTTAACCCAAACGGGTCATAACTATTCAACCTCATCTCATCATGTATTAACATAAACAATCGGTTCATTGTTTACTTTTAGTCTATTTGGGATAGTTATCCATGCTAGAAAACCACTATCCCATTTGCATACTTTGTAACATAATTAAACACTCTTAAACGTTACCTCAAGTCTTCCATGTTGGCATTTCTTTATGGCTTAAGCTTCCACCACGTTCACCTATAATTTTGCTTGATCATTTAGATTGGAAATTAATTATATAACCAACCATAATAGTCAAGTATAATGTAGTCAAAACCACCTATTTTCTAACTCAACAACTCACTTAGGCATTTTCACAAACACTTGGTGTGCATGAAAATGCCTAATCTATCACATTAATCATCCACATTCTATATTACCCCATCTTTACATACTAGCATCTCAAATGCAAAACTTATGCTAGATTAACAAACTCCACCACATATGCAAGCATACATGGGTTAAATTTAACCAAACCAATTCACGCATTCATCCTAAGTTTCAATTTCAAGTAGGTGGGTTACCCAACCTCCAATTAAGTCATTAAAATGCCACATAAAACATAAATCCATCCATCATTTGCGTATATCTAACACAAATAACTACCATCTCAAGTTTAATCATCAAGATTGAGAAGTTCACAACTACCAAACACATAGATAGTAACTTACTTGATGAAGAAGATGGAGCTTATGGAGGATTTCGTGTTCCATGGCTTCCTTCTAACCAAAAATTCGAACCCCCATCTTCAAATCCATCTCAACAAGCTTGATTCTAGAGTTTCTACCCATAACCTAGCCTCTCCCTTTCTCTCCATACGCATCTGCGTATTTTCTCAAGGAGAAAACCCCCAATTCTATTTTAATCAAGAATTTTCATACTGCCCCCCTTTTAAAATGGCATTTTGTCAATCTTGGACCACTAACTTTTAATTTACACTAAATACCCTCATCTTTTATGACATACTCTATTAGTCACTTATACTTAGTAACTAATAAAAATATTGATTAATTATACAAGTCATCACTTAAAAAAAACCTACTTCGCCAAATAACCCCACGTACCTCGGTATAAATCATAACGGGTTTTGGGATGTTACAACTCCACCCTCCTTAAGAGAGTTTCGTCCCCGAAACTAAACCATACACTTGACCTCCTATAAGGTACCTCCCTCCATGCTTCTTGCCTTCTCCAATACATGGTTGAACACCCCCATTTAATCATATATGGTTTATAAGTCCCATATGATCAGGTCGACCCTTTACTCCCGGTGCCTAAGCACCCTGCATCCACCTACCTATACTTCTACCTAGTCACCCGCGGGCATGTTTGCATTATCCGCAAGACTTTTCACCGTTTAGTAATGAGAGTTGATAACTCGTCTTTGCCATAGCACTCTCTGTCGTTTACCCACTTATATCTTCTATGCATCCTTTCAAATTCACACCTTACTTCCTATCTTTCCATGAACGTGACCGCTATAACACCACTCTGCTCATAGATTTTTATTCAACCTTCTACATTAACACATACTTATCATCTTGACGCGTTTATACGCATCCCATGTCATTGCCTACTGTCGAATTTCATCCATCCGCCCCCTACTTGGTTTGCACAAGTAGCCATCTCTACTTAATACTTACAGCATTTATTTCTCTACTTGTTTAATACGAAGTAGACTCCTAAATGTAATTACATACAAATTATATATTTTCTATTTTGTCAACATCAAAATAGAATTTTAACACATATATTACCCTACTTAGTCAACAAAAGTAGAGGTTCATCACTTTTATCCTATACACATGCTTTATTCTACATAGTCAATCTAAGTAGAATCTCATCACACTTAACTTCGTCGTACATATTCTACATTAATCATACATGTAGAATTTCCACGTCCCTATTCTCCTATAGCATACCTCATTCTATTTATTTAATACAAGTAGAATTTCTTCACATAATCATGTAGCACACGTTATCCCACTTGCAAGCACTAGTAAGATTTTACAAATTTTCAACATTCACACATCTTTCCTACATGATTATATACATGTAAGATTTTCACGTTTTCAACGTTTACACATCTTTCCTACATGATTAAATACATGTAACATTTCCACATTTTCAACATTTACACATCTTTAAATTTGACCACCATTAGTAGTCGTTTCAGTCCAAACCTTACGTCATACAATCCAAAAAAATATATATTCAGATTACTTACCGGGTCACACGATCGAGCCTTGAACCGAACACCCTTGTCATTCTATGAGCACTTGGTTTGAGTTCAAGTGTCCCCCACAACACTTGAATCCCTCAAACCGTGGCTCTGATACCAATTTGTGACGCCTCACCACCTCTTTAAGTAGGTTTAAGTTTATAAAAGATGACCCAGAAAATTTCTTTATAAACGGGTCCACACTAGACCAATATAACCATTAACACCCACTTAGTTCGTTTGTTATTCGTCTTTAGAAGGAAACATCAGAGTACACAGTTTTAAGCCAAACGAAAGTAGAAACGACATGCGTCTCCACAACTTCCCATTGGTGTTCGGTTCTTCATCGGCATGCTCAATCCGGACCCATTTACCCTTCCTACTTGTTACCTGTCATTAATACTAGTAACGTATTAGTATTAATGGCATTAAAGTAACCAATCAACACAAACATAATTTTTTTAAAAAAATTTGGACAGATTGTAAAATTCGTAGGCTACCCTGATTTCGTAGCCTACGAATCACACAGCTCTGATGGACATATTACAGAATTCGTAGGCTACCCTGATTTCGTAGCCTACGAATCACAGATTCTGCCCTCTTCACCCAAACTCCCATAAACCTTCATTTTCGCCACTTCTTTAAATGCCATACAACATGAAATCATTCTATAAAATGAACTTCAATTTCTATATACACTAAGTGTTGAATAACAAGTTGGAAAGTGTTAATGAACCCATTCCAACCCGTTTGACCCATTACCCCTACTAGTAATGAGGTAACCATTCATTCCTCCCTTACCTTGTTTCCCACCTATTACCCATTGCAATGTATCATATAATTTCAATCTATTAACTTACCTACACCCCGAGGGGTGTATACTTGGAATCATATTCAATATGGTTCCCGTCTTACCCGAAGGTCATACTTATTGGGTCATAGATCCGTTTTCTTACCCAACCTGCTTAAAAATCTCCACTTTCCCAAATGGTCAATCTCATATCTCTTATCATTCATACATTACCGTTTGGGTGAAATGCCCAAACGGCTAATCCCCAAACTTAACACTTTTCTCAAACAAGACAACAATCTCATAGTAATCATTATAATAGCTATACTATGAGAAATTAAACACCTCATATGTTACCACCCCTATGACGGTTAGACGACACACTTATTTATATCTCGTCCTTCCGTCCATTCCCCATTCCCAAGCTATCATTTATCCAATTACCATCATACAATAACCTTGTATAATGGGTGTAAATTTAGCACTACACCATATGATTACCACACATTCTTTTGTATCTATCTTTTACCCTAACATAAGATTAAGTTAGGCTCACCCTTCTCACCCAAAGGTGTGCGTCTTAGAATTATAAGAGTTATAATTTCATTCTTACCCACACGGGTCATAATACACACCTTGTATAACACATATTGGTTCTATTCCATCTTACCCAAACGGGTCATAATACACACTTTGTATAACAAATATTGGTTCCATTCCATCTTGCCCAAACGGGTCATAATACACACTTTGTATAACACATATTGGTTCCATTCCATCTTGCCCAAACGGGTCATAATACACACTTTGTATAACACATATTTGTTCTATTCCATCTTACCCTAGCGGGTCATAATACACATTTTGTATAACACATATTGGTTTTTTATTTCATCTTACCCAAATGGGTCATAATACACACTTTGTATAACACATATTGGTTTTTTTTCCATCTTACCCAAACGGGTCATAATACACACTTTGTATAACACATATTGGTTTTATTCCATCTTACCCAAACGGGTCATAATATACACTTTGTATAACACATATTGGTTTTATTCCATCTTACCCAAACGGGTCATAATATACACTTTGTATAACACATATTGGTTTTATTCCATCTTAACCAAACGGGTCATAATACACACTTACGTGATCATACCATAATTTATCCATTCTTACTCAATGGTCAAATTACAATTACACACTTAACTAAACACATCTTGATTTATTCATCTTAACCCAAAAGGGCAACATACACTATATTAGCGTACTTTAGCTCATACATCCTACCCAACCGGGTCATTCATTACGATCTTACCCAAACGGGTCATTCATTACAATCTTAACCAAACGGGTCATTCATTACAAACTTACCCAAACGGGCCATTCATTACAATCTTACCCAAACGGGTCATTCATTACGATCTTAACCAAACGGGTCATTCATTACAAACTTACCCAAACGGGCCATTCATTACAATCTTACCCAAACGGGTCATTCATTATAATTCTTACCCAAACGGGTCATTCTTCACAATCTTTACCCAAACGGGTCATTCATTACAATCTTAACCAAATGGGTCATTCGCTATAATTCTACCCAACCGGGTCATTCTTTACAATCTTTACCCCTATGGGTTATATTATAAATATTTGCACACAACATACTTCACTTATGCACTCTTAACCCAAATGGGTTAAATTACACATGTTCACATACTACATACTTCATTTATGCATTCTTATCCAACGGGGCAACTTACACATAATTGCACACAACATATTTCACTTATGCACTCTTAACCCAAACGGGCCGTATTACACACGGTCACATAAAATTCTTTGTTTATACGTTCTTAACCCAAACGGGTCATAACTATTCAACCTCATCTCATCATGTATTAACATAAACAATCGGTTCATTGTTTACTTTTAGTCTATTTGGGATAGTTATCCATGCTAGAAAACCACTATCCCATTTGCATACTTTGTAACATAATTAAACACTCTTAAACATTACCTCAAGTCTTCCATGTTGGCATTTCTTGATGGTTTAAGCTTCCACCACGTTCACCTATAATTTTGCTTGATCATTTAGATTGGAAAGTAATTATATAACCAACCATAATAGTCAAGTATAATGTAGTCAAAACCACCTATTTTCTAACTCAACAACTCACTTAGGCATTTTCACAAACACTTGGTGTGCATGAAAATGCCTAATCTATCACATTAATCATCCACATTCTATATTACCCCATATTTACATACTAGCATCTCAAATTCAAAACTTATGCTAGATTAACAATCTCCACCACATATGCAAGCATACATGGGTTAAATTTAACCAAACCAATTCATGCATTCATCCTAAGTTCCAATTTCAAGTAGGTGGGTTACCCAACCTCCAATTAAGTCATTAAAATGCCACATAAAACATAAATCCATCCATCATTTGCGTATATCTAACACAAATAACTACCATCTCAAGTTTAATCATCAAGATTGAGAAGTTTACAACTACCAAACACATAGATAGTAACTTACTTGATGAAGAAGATGGAGCTTATGGAGGATTTCGTGTTCCATGGCCTCCTTCTAACCAAAAACTCGAACCCCCATCTTCAAATCCATCTCAACAAGCTTGATTCTAGAGTTTCTACCCATAACCTAGCCTCTCCCTTTCTCTCCATACGCATCTGCGTATTTTCTCAAGGAGAAAACCCCCAATTCAATTTTAAACAAGAATTTTCATACTGCCCCCCCCCCCCTTTTAAAATGGCATTTTGTCAATCTTGGACCACTAACTTTTAATTTACACTAAATACCCTCATCTTTTATGACATACTCTATTAGTCACTTATACTTAGTAACTAATAAAAATATTGATTAATTATACAAGTCATCACTTAAAAAAACCCTACTTCGCCAAATCATAACGGGTTTTGGGATGTTACATTTTTTCTCTTCATGTAAGATATTTCTAAAATAAATTTCATACTTATAATATTTCTCAATGTCTTACTAGTCTTTGTTTCTTTATCTGTGAAGTTTAATAATGAATTTCATTGGAGCAAAGGACCAAACAAATGATGGCGATATGTGTATAGCAGATAGTGGTGCCACACATACTATTCTTAAATCGAAGAAATATTTTTATGAATTGAAGCCAACGAATGGAACCATCGATACAATATTAGGTCCTACCGACCTAATAAAAGGAGTCGAAAAAGCTAATTTGGTATTACCAAATGGAACAAAGCTTTCAATCGAAAATCCTTTATTCTCCCCAAAATCGACAAGAAACTTATTTTATTAAGTTTCAAAAACATATACCATAATGAATATGATACTCAATCAAAAACTGTCGATAGCAAAAAATATTTGTATATCATGAAGAAAAGTCATGTAATGAAAAAACTGCCAATGCTCCATTCTGGTTTGCATTATACACATATTGATGTGCCTCAAGCACACATGGCAGTAAAAGAAAAAATATTATGATCATGACTTATCCAGTTTATGGCGTGACAAATTAGGTCATCCATGATCCACCATGATGAAAAAGACACTACTAGAAAATGGACCTAATGCAACTTTTTAAAAGCAACTTTTTTCATATGAGTTGCATTTGACTCTAATGCAACTTCGTTATACATAAAGGTTGTATTAGAACGTCTAATGCAACCTTTTTAAATAAAAGTAGCAACAATCTTTTAAATTTGCAACCTTTTTATTTAGACTAAATTACACCAGAGGTCCTTGTGGTTTACAAGAATACTGAAAGAGGTCCTTGAAGTATTAAAATTACGGAAGAGGTCCCTGTGGTTTGCATGTCTGTAACATTGAAGGTCCTCATCACTAACACCAGAGGTCCTTGTGGTTTACAAGAATAATGAAAAAGGTCCTTGAAGTGTTAGTGATGGGGACCTCCAATGTTACAGACATGCAAACCATAGGGGCCTCTTTCGTAATTTCAATACTTCAAGGACCCCTTTCATTATTTTTGTAAACCACAAGGACCTCTGGTATTTAAAAGTTGCAAATTTTACTTACAACCTTTTTATATAAAAGTTGCAACAATCTTTTAAATTTACAACCTTTTAATTTAAAATTTGCGAATTTTACTAAAGAAGCAACTTTTTTCTTTAAAGGCTGCAAATATCATTGAATTTTGCAACTTTTGTTATAAAAGGTTGCACTATGAAAATTTTAATGCAACTTTTATTTTAAAAGGTTGTGTTGTTAAAAGTTAAATGCAAATATTATGTTTAGATAAATATTTTATAGAATAGTAATTAAGTTTTTAAGTGCTCCAATAAAATCACTCTTTTTTTTTCCAGTTATGTCATTCAAGTGTTAAAATTTTAATTATATATATATATATATATATATATATATATATATATATATGATTTGGGGTAAATTACATCATGTAATTTCCATACATCATGTGCGGCTTAATCTCAACCGTCCATCTCACGTTTTTTAATCTAATCACTAATTTCGTTAATAAATCACACAGAGGGGCAATATGGTCCAATTAATTATTTTTAAGTTTTCCCTCTCATTTACTTCCGTAACTGCATCAGCGTAGTATATGGAAAGAGATCACAATCTATTTTTAGGAGTTTGTCAAGGTGTATTTCTTATCAGATCAGAGTTTTTATTCAGTTTTCGATTGTGATTAGATCGTTGATTTTTAGTTTTGGAGTAAAATTGAGATGGAGAATTCGTCTGATAACTCGATTGAAGGTAATATGTTTTTAGTGCTTGTCTTTATCAGGTTATCAACATCTGATGTAGTCACTTTTGGGTCACAGGTCTTTTTCATCGACTCCTTTTCGAGCTTCTCAATCTCTTCTAAATAACCTTGACTGTACTGGGTAGGTGTCAGTTGTAGTGCTGTTTTCTCAGAATCATGACATGGTGTGTTGTCAAAAACTGGTTTAGCTGGTGTTGAATCAAACACTGGTTTAGCTGGTGTTGAATCAAACACTGGTTTGGTGTTAAACAACTGTTTGCTTGGTCTTCTATCAGACTCTGACTCACCTGGTTTGGGGATATCCATTTCTTTCACTATTGTTGTCTCAAAAACCGGCTGTGTAAAAACAGGAGCTGGTGTGCCTTGCTGGGTCCCATGTGGTGTTATTCCTTCAACACCCAAATCAAATGATGGTCTACTCATTTGGATACTATCTGATTTCTCTTCTGCTTTTTTTCTTTCCCTTTCAAGATCTTCAAATCTTCTATCAATTGAAGACACAAACGAATCGCTGAACTGTGTTCCTTTGGCGCTATCAAATTTTTGTCCAACGTTTGTTTGTGTGTCTTCGTCTGTAGCAACTGGAGTTTCAAGCTTCATAATTACTCTAAACATTTCTTTTTCTTGACCAAAATCTACCTCTTTTTTTTCCTGATGATATATTTGAATATTTTATCATCAATACTCCATTTTGCAACCTCATTATCATCCCACTCGTCCACCGGGGTACTCTTTGGCAGATCTTTACTTGTGGCGTTTTTCGCATCATCACACACCCCTGGCTCATCACCAACATGCTTCTTAATTGTATCATTAATTAAATGGTTCCATTCAGTCACCTTATCCCGAATAGCCATGTTTCGAGGATACTTTGTAATTGCATGTTCAAACAACGCTGATACGTTCTTGAAACAATCCGTAAAGTCTTTCATCCCATCTGTTATTTGAGTAATCAACACCTGCATGGAAATTTACAGATTATAACCCACTGTTGTGTTTTTTGTTTAAAAAACCAAAAATAATCAGATATCATCTCCATTTTTTGGTAAACACACATAAGTTACCATAACAAGTTACAAATATGTTATAGCATAATCTTACGTCTGATAGATCAGGATCAATATTGTGCTCGCCGGTATCCTGGTTTAGCAACAAATCATCATCACTTGGTTCTTCATCATTAATTTCATCATTTACTTCATAATGACCGGCAACATCATCTTCACCTCTCAAATGTTTTTCGCCTGAATCTTCTTGCTCATCATCACCTTCATGTGACATTTGTGGTGTTAGTATCGGCAGTTTCAAATGGTTGCCAGACGGTGACACATCACAACAAGCAATAAATTTATTAAACTCTTCGGTTTCTTTCCATAATCTTATTAGTTCAGCCTCTTGTATGGGATCGATGTACATACCATGGTTATAACTATCATCCTTTTGTTGGTATGTTGGAGGATCTTGATCTGTCGTGATTTTCTCAGTCGTGATTTCCTCTGTGGTGTTTTTCCCATCATCATCCTCAACTCTTATGTTTTCATTCTTTTCCTCATCATCTTTCCTCATTTCCTCGGCTATGTCGGTATTCAAACCTTCTCCCTTTTCTTCTATATCAATTTCCGAGGTTTCTGTTCTTTTTATGTTGCTCGGTCCCTTCCTATCTAGTGCTTCAAATAACCAATTTTCACACCTTATAAGCTGGTTTCTGTTGATGTAACGTATGTAATCGTCAACCTCACCAGATTTTGATTTTTGGTGCGTGTCATACACCATTGCCATCTGGTTTTTTATAAAACATAAAGAAGCAACTAGTTAGTCATACAGTTTTTTATAATATATAGTTTAGTTAATGTATGGAATAGCAAATATGGTGTTTTTATTACCGCTAGGATTAACAGAGATCCATTGAATCGCATTTCAGGGTTATCAGCTCTCCACTTTGACTTTGTTTTCTTTAGGCAGTCTATTAGGTAATCACACCACCTGAGTTGACTTATATTCACACTTGGTGTTATTGCATGCAAAAATCCCTGGTTAACAGTGCTGTTATCGTCTGTTCTTCCCATTACAGTCATAACTGCCACCAAGAAATTCAACAGAAACAAGCGACCACTGTCTTGCCTTGGTTTTATCCTCTCAAAAAAACCAAGTACATATGGCCTAGATACCCAATGTTCCTTTTTGAATTGGCCTCGCCACTCAGCGACTACAGGGAACTTGATGCTTGTCCTCTTTTCAATTAATAGGTTCTTCCCAACTGGAACTCCCAACAACTTATTAACCAACTGTGGTGTTATTTTAATACTTCTTTGACCCAAACACAACATACTTGTTTCATCATTATAGTTATGTAACAGCCAATAACCTAATGCGGTTGGTATTGAATGTATCTGAATCCCTAACAATCTTCCGAACCCAATTGATTGTACTGCCTGCCGTTGTTTTTCGTTGAATGTTGCAAACCATTCGGTAAGGTTTGATGTTGATAATCTTGCTTTAATCCTACTACCATCAAACGGATGGTAGATGTTGGTTCTCAAAGGCACAGACGTTGGTTCTTCACCTTTCTTAATTGTACTTGATTTTTTTGACACAAAGTCAGAGTCATCACTTTCTTCATCACTCATACCCTTTACAACCCCTGTTTTCGCTTTACGTTTGTTTCCCATTTTGTTACGAACGAATATACCATCATCAGATTCACTGCTTGTTTGATCTCTAGCTCTTTTCCTACCTTTTGTGACAACTGGTGGTTGTTCAAAGTCTGCATTTTTCCCAACAATTTTATATCTTACAAAGCATATAATCTAACTTATTTCCCAAATCATAATAAAGTTGTGTACCTGAGTCGTCACCCATATCAGGAACAATTGGTGTTTCTGGTGTGTTTGTGTATTTAAATGAAGTTTTGATTGCTATACGTGAGCTTTTTCGCCTTCCTCTTCCTATTTTTAGATGAAAAACATAGCCAAACAAATATTTGACAAACAGATATACCAACTAAATAAACACCATGAATTATACACCATAAACGATATTATACAAATTCTGTATGTAAATGGTGATTCCATCATACACAAGCAGTTATTAACTTTCAGAAATTGGGGAATAGTTATTCAATAACACCTCAAATCAAAATACCATGTTCAGATGCCCAACATTTATTACAGATCATTACAATTCAAACTCTTATGTTTTCATTATCTTCCATCGTCGCTTTGATGACCATGGTGTAAATGTATTATACAATTGGATTTATTAGCATCAATATAAACCCTAGCATTACACAGATCATTATTTTAAAACTGAATTAAACACCATATATCAAGTAAATATGAGTAATAAGGAACATAAACACCTTTTATTGCGACCGATTTTCTTCTACCTTGCGTGCTGTTACTGACTGGTTCATCATCTTCCTTTTTAAGATTCTCTGGAACACAGGTAGCCGCAGTAATATTACGCCAAAGAAGCCATGAACAATCTATGAACATATAATCGACATTCAATCATAAAAAAAGAAGGGAAAAGCTTACTGTCGTGTTTTTGCAGTTTATCCGCCATCGTCGCTTTTGATTATCGTTTGTTTAAATCAAAAAATTTCAAAAGATTTTCGTCGAATCCTTGCGTTTTTGGGGGAGCTGATTTTTCGGTGGAGTGGTTTTTGTTCCGCCAATTTGAATTCGCTTATTTTAAAGAAATAAAACAAATTAAATGAGACGTGATTTTGGATTCGACTATTTTACCCTCGAAGCCACACGCCCACGATTCAAGCGCGCCTAAAATGGGAAATAATTACACATTACACCCCTCCTTGATCTCGTCCGTGGATTTCCAGATCCGACGCACCTGGTGCGTCCGTAGGTGATGTAGAGTTTTTTTGTGATGTAGCCTAACTCTCACTCTATATATATATATATATATATATATATATATATATATATATATATATATATAGGGTAAGGTTCAATAGAAAACCTTATCTTTTTGGAAAACCTAGAAAACCCATTTTACACCATTGATTAGTTAATCTATGGTTGAAAATGAATGTGTCATTTTTGGAAATAATTTGAAATTTATTTAATGCACCAAGGGCATAATAGACAAACCATATTTTTACTAATAAATTTTAAATCAATTTTCTCATCTCCATCTTCTTCCTAAACTCCTCTCTCATTTAATTTCAAATTTTCAGGCCAAATTAAAAAAAAAACCTAATTTACAAAAGAAAAAAAATAGTTGATCATTAGTTCATCACCAGTGTAACGATTGTTACATCGTTGTAACAATAATTTTAGGTTTTTTTTTTCAAGAAAATAAACGATGGTTACATAGGTGTAACCATTCAGAAAAGTTTGTAAATTGTGTTCGTGGTTCTATTGTTTCTAGATCTGATTACACGTATGTAACACTTTTATTTCACACGTTTTTAGTTGATGTTACACGAATGTAACACCATGTATTTTCTTTCTACAACGTTATGAAATTGTTTCACGTGATTACGCATATGATAGTTATTACATAAATGTAAGTAGTTATTACACGTATGTAACACTTTTATTTCACATGTTTTTAATTGATGGTACACGAATGTGACACCATGTATTTTCTTTCTAGAACGTTATAAAAATGTTTCACGTGATTACGCATATGATAGTTATTAGATAAATGTAAGTAGTAATCTCCTATCAACTTCTTTCTTTCATAGGTAACTTTTTGAATGGTTACACCTATGTAACCATAGTTTTATTTTCTTGAAAAGTACCTAAAATTATTGTTACAACGATGTAACAATCGTTGTGTTGGTGATGAACTGCTGATCAACGATTTTTTCATTTGTAAATCAGGTTTGTTTTTTTAATTTGGCCTGGAAATTTAAAATTAAAGGAGAGAGATGAGATTTTAAGAAAGAGGAGATGGGAGAGAGAAAATTAATTTAAACATTTATTAAATATAGTTTACTAAAATAGATTATGTCATGTTACCATATTGCCCCTTTAAATAAAAGAAAAATTAAAAAAGAAAGAAATAATGTGATTGGTTGAAAAAGGTTTTCCAGGTTTTCCAATATTTAGAGGGTTTTCCAATGATCAGTTTCCTATATATCTATATATATATATATATGAGGTTCATTGTAAACACCTTCGCATGTGAAATAGCTCTTTTTCACATGTGAAAGTTTCTAATTAATGAGAAAAAAGAAAAAAAAGAAAAAAGAAAATTAATCACAACCATTAGATCAAGAGATCTAATGATGAAAGAGGGTGTCTACCTGTCTACACTTATGGGGGTGTCTACAATGAACTTTTCAATATATATATATATATATATATATATATATATATATATATATATATATATAGGGAGAGGATCATTTGAGAACTAATTGGGTTTGAGAACTAAAAAGAACTAATCTTAGCCACTAGTTTATATATATGGAAACCCCCCCCCCCCCCCCATGAATTTGAATGCTCCCCCTTAAAAATTAGTGGCCCAAATTGGTTCTCAAAAGTTCTCAAAAGAAAAAGTTCCCATTTGAACCTAACCCTATATATATATATATATATATATATATATAGGGTTGGGGTTAAATGGAACCCTTGTTGAGTTGGAGAATCCTTGGAACCTAAATGAATGGCTCACAATGCTCCACATATACATAGCTAAAAGGGTAACAAAGTAAAATACCCATTATCTCTCATCTCTCTCTCCTCTTTCTCTCTCCTCTAACTTCTTTTCTCTCTCCTCTCTCCTCTCTCCTCTCTCTTCTTTTCTCTCTCCTCTCTCCTCTTTTGTCCATCCTTTATCCTTTTTGCAGATTTTTTCCTTTTACCTTTTAAAACGTTTTTAAAATCACAAGAATATAAAACACGTATTTACAGATACGAAATGTTACATACGTAACTTTTTTGAGTCTGAACAAAAATATTACAATCAACGGCATATATATTCGCGAGTACAAGTTAAATTTGAAAATAATTATTATAAAAAAAGATTATTTTATCTGTTGTAAAGCAAAAAAATTACAAATATACCTAATTAAAAAACATTACGGTTAACACCAAATATAACACAATTAACAATATACATTTTGATATAACAAAGAATATCAAAACAAATAAAAAATTGTCAAAAAATTTATATAACAAGCTACATAAACATCTAAAACTATTTATTCTTCAGTGCTTGATAATTATCTTCAGATTTGACAAAAAAAAATACATTCACCTACAAAGAAAAACAAAATTCATTAGTTTTATCTACATATATAACTCAGATATATATTATTAGAAATATATGTTAAGCATTTAACACATGGCATATAGACAAAAATAAAAATAAAAAACATCAAACAACTTACATCTTGAACATCAAAAAATGTTACATATATAACGTTATCAAACAAAAAATTACATATGTAACATTATCAAACAAGTTACATATGTAACTTGTATGAACAATATTAAAGATATCAACAAGACACTTTAGCATTCTTTTAAGGATCTTTTATTAGGAAAAAAAAATCAAGAAACAAGTTTAATTGATATATGCATTTAACACATGGTATATAAGTAAAATTAAAAAAGAAACATCAAGCAAGTTACATCTTGAACATCAAAAATAGTTACATATGTAACATTATCAAACAAGTTACGTATGTAACTTGTATGGACTATTAAACATATCAACAAGACACTTTAGCATTTTTTTAGGATCTTTTATTAGTAAAAAATCAAGAAGCAATTTTAATTGATATATGCATTTAACACATGGTATATAAACAAAAACTAAAAAATATATCAAAAAAGTTACATATGTAACATTCACAATAAAAGTTACATATGTAACTTTTATAAAACAAGTTTAAACATATCAACAAGACACTTTAGCATACTTTTATGATTTTTAATTAGCAAAAATTCAAGAAACAAGTTTAATTGATATATACATTTAACACATGGTATATAAACAAAAATAAAAAAAAAACATCAAAAAAGTTACATATTCAAGTTAAAAAGTTACATATGTAGCATTATCAAACAGAGTCATTTTTTTAGGATCTTTTATTAGTAAAAAATCAAGAAACAATTTTAATATTATCGAACAAATGAAACTCGTGTTATTTCTGATATTATCAAAAAAGTTACATAACTAATATTATCAAAAAAGTTACATAACTAATATTACTCAAACAAATGAAACTCGTGTTATTTCTGAATTAGTTCAGAATATCATATAGTAAGTCAATAATTGATATAAATTTTTACAGGTTTATATTGCTTACATGGGATCTCTCCCAACTAGCTGATTTAAAAAAAAAATATATAAATAGTATACAAATGCTGAACACATGGAGTATAAAAAACTGACTTGTTTGTTTTGCGTATATATAAGATACTCGGAAATGCAATGAAACCTGTTGGGCCCATCTTCTCTGGGGAGTGAACTTTTGGGGTACCCTTTATCGTCTTCTTCGTCGCACCACGGCCTCGTCTTCTTCGTCGCACCACGGCGGAGGATACGCCGGAGCAGACGGCGGCGGTGCAGCGGTGTTTGCACAACCGTCTCATTCTCGTCAACGATTCAACACGTCCGTGTGGCCGGAACCGTTCCTCGAAGCTCTCGCTACTCAAATCGCGATCGACGTCGCGGATTCCATTATCACCGCCGCCGGAGCAGGAGGCGGCGGTTTCTCCGGCGAGGTCAGATCTAGGGTTTTCCGGCGAGGTCAGATCTAGGGTTTTCCGAAGATACGACAGAGGTTTCAGGGTTGAGGTTTCTTTGATATAGTGACGGTGATGCTAGGTGGTTACGGGTTTTCTTCGACCTTGGGAGATTTCATGATGGAGATCATAGTTTCTCTATAACTTTAGAGAGAAAGTGGGTTGAAGATGAATGGGGATCTGATGAAATTTTTAAATAACTAAAGGAAATGGTGAAGGTTGTTGATGAAGTACACTGTCAAAGTCTGATTAATATTAAAAAATGGATGCTAACATTACCTTTCTACCCCTAAAAGTAACTTTGTTATCTAATTAAGTGTGATAAAATAATTCGAAAATGGAGAATAAACAAGAGCCTTTGGATGAAGTTGATCAAGGGTTAGAAAGTGGGTTCCAAGGTTTCTCCAACTCAAGGTGGGTTCCAATTTATCTTTTCCCTATATATATATATATATATATATATATATATATATATATATATATATATGATGTGAAATTAAAATTAAGTCGAATGATTTCAACTTTTAGATTGAAATTAAGGATAAAGCTTAATCTATTAAACAAGATAAAGACTATATTTCAAAACTTTTTGAGCTTGTGGTTGTGTGTAGTGAATTAATGAATGACGACTATATTCCTTTTTGAGCTTAATTGTTATGGTTAATTGCAAAATCTTCTCTCGGCTCCCTAATAGGCCCTGTTTGTTTTTTTATATACCATGTTTCTAGTTAACGTGAAAATGTGATGCCATAGAAGCTGCACGCAAGATGTTCGATCATATGCCTAAAAGTTGTTTAATTAAATGCTTATGAGGTTGTTTATTTACCCCTTAATAGCCTTTGAATGGGCCTTTTTTTTAACCTCTTAATCGCTAAGAGTTCTAGACAACTTTCTTATTATCTATAATTTATTTGAAAGGTCAAACGAAGGAACACCATTGCTTGGTTGCTTCTTTCGTTGACTTTTATACACGTTATATAAAACTTTTTGTGGTTTGTAAACAAACTCGTAGTTGATACCATTTAAACAAATATGTTGGGTCATGGGGTTTTCTCACCTATGGTGAGTTTCCTTCTGATGGGGATTGGAGATGATCGGGTGAGTGGTGTAATGTCCCCGTTAGTAATCCAAATTTATCGTTCAAAAAAAAAAATCCATCAATGAACCACAAATATACCAATAAATAAAAACAGATCTAGTCAAACTCAATCTGCTCTGTTTTATAAATTGCACTTATAGTCAAACACAGTCAATTAATATTTCCATTTAATCCATGTTAGAAAATAAAAATACCACAAAAAATCTATACAATAGTTTCATTTAAGCGGAACAGGTCTTTTAATTCAGTTAAATAAAAAATTATTAAATACAAAAAGTTAAATCAGTTTTCTTATGTTTTATATTAGTTATTGTTTTGGAGTAGGTTAAGAAAACCAATTCAGTGGGCATTGTTACTCAAATTCACAACCAAAAACAATTAGCCACTTTCTTACATCTCTTATTGGACCTAGACAAAAAGCTAAGGGAATTGCATGATATTTATACTTTTTGCAGACAGACAACATAGAATTACCAAAACAAACCATTTATGTGTAGGATGGTGTTTTAACTTATCGCAACACTAACAAAATTTGCTATAATAATTCTGATTTTTTCCTTTTCCTAAAAACTATAGACTTTATTTTAGTACATTCCCAACAACCAACATTCCAAAGCCTGAACACGCACACTACCCCCAATCAAAAAATAACCCTGATGCATCACTTGAACAACTTTGATCCAAACAAAAATTAGAACAAGATGATTGCAGCACAAGCCACTAAATCTAATCAAAACTGAGCAGATCGAGTAGCACCCCACCATCAACGAACCACAAAAACAAACCCCATACCACAATGTGAACATCCAGACAAAACATCAATTCACAGTCCAGCACCCAAGGCAGCCCCCAACACATGAATTCTGCACAACTTCAACCACCATACATCCTTTGAAAAAACATACTTAATTATCCACCACACTTGTCAAATATACCAACGAACCTCGGTGAAATCAACCCAAAACAAAACAGCAGCTCAGAGGAACCTCCAAACACCGAATGGTACACCCGACAGCAACACAAATCCCAGCTGAGCCATTTTTTGTAAAACCCCAATGACTTCTAATCCCATCATTCCATTGAATATTCCAATTGTAAACCAAAAGCCACCAGCCCCTATCATAACAGAACTGAATGCAGCAGCCCTGATTGGAATCTCATCCTCATCAGTCCTGATTAATACAAAAATTATATGGAAAATAAAACTTACCTTCGCAATATTTAGATATGAAACTACTAGTGTTTCTTACTACCCAATCATTATTAGAACTGATTTAGATTGATTAAGCCCTTAAATTTTCTGATTTATCATATAATTTTACAATGTTTGCAGATATTTGTTGTGAGCCACCACATTTGATAGAAAATAATCTACATAGTAAAGTCAAAATCATAAAGTTGAATATTTAGTCAAGTTGAGTAAAAGGCAATATATGATGCTACGTTCTGGACTTTTTAAAATTGGAACCCATGTTTGCGTTAAGCGCAGGCCCTTCAATTGATGTTTTTGGCTTTTATTTGGGAGCATATTTTTAAAATTTCAAGAGATGGAGGACATAATAACAATAAAACTATTTCAATTTTTAGTCAAGTTGTTGCATTGGTTCATGGGTTGTTCTTTTTACCAAATTTCTTGTACTCTTTTGAAGGAACAAATGAAGAAGTATAAACATCCAAAAGATGGAAATGCTTTGGTCGATCCCTTTACGGTTGTAATGAACAACGAGCATCATGGTTACCTTCGGCTTTATGGAAGAGGCGTTACTAAAACAATGATGAAAAAAATGGATGGTGTTGAGGAAAAATACATGATTCCAGGTGGGCTTATGGAATCATTTAAAACGAGCTTGGAAGTTGAAAAACATAAATGAGAAAAGAAATTGAAGAGGATCATCTAAAGAAAAAGGCCGGGCTAGAAGCTATGCAGATTAAATTGAAGAATAATATGAAAAAACTGCCTATCAAAGTAATTCAAGATCTTGATCTTGAAGATGTGTAGAAGGTTTAGTTTACACTTTATAATGGTATGTGACAGTTTTATTTGGATTATGTTTTTTTTTTCTTTATTTTGAACATATGTTAAACTACAAATTATGATCTAAGATTATCTCTTTTACTCACATGCGGGCTTAGAATTTATCTAAGTAATCCTTGTTGATAAGTAAAGAATTGATTCATAGATGTTTGGTTTGCAAAGGGAATAAAGATTTTGAGTACACAAGTAATATGCTTGTATTACTTGAAGTTGGTTTATAAGTACAAAAGTGAGTTGTGAAGTTTGCTAGGTTGGTAGGTTGGTTGGTTGCTAGGTTACTAGGATGCTTATAAATGAGCCCCCATATCGCCTATTTATGCTTGTTAGGGGTCGGTCTAAATCATTCTAGACCATTTCATATAAAATATCTAATGGTTGTTTGTAGTAAGATCTAAATCTAAATTTTCTATACATGATATTTATATAGTTATTTTTCGAGTCTTCCATCAAAATATCAAGGATATTTCTAAGGAAATATCCAAGAGCATTCTAGGTCTTTCTAGAACCTTTTATGGTGTCAACTCCCGACTAGAATTTTGTAGTAGTTTTCAAAGAATTCCAGCTGCCTCAAATCCCTCGTGAATGTAGTAGAAAATTCTAGAAAGTTGGTGAAGTAATATGAGATTTAGGTGGGAAGTGACATGGTTCTCTCTACCAAAAATCCCTTAAGACATCAGCATGGCCCCTCTAATGAAAAACCATCTATCAAACAATCCAGAAAACAATTGATCCCTTCTACTATCAAACTCATAAAACAGTTGCTTCCATCTACTATAAAACCAGTAAAATAACAACTAGGCCCCCACCCGAAACCCATTAATCTCCTCTCATGTCTCCTTTATTGAAAAGCCCCTAAAAATGGCCGATTCCTTTTACCAGAAAAACTAACAGTCCGAAGTACCACCGATAAACCAATCAAACCGACAATCCCCTTTACCACAGAACCCCTTATCCCCCCCCCCCCCCCCTTTTAAAAAACATACATTCTATCTCCACTACCAGAAAACCCTTAAAACATCAGCCTATCCCCTCTAACGAAAAACCTATCAAACAACACAGAAAACAACCAATCCCTTCTACTATCAAACCCTTAAAACAACTAATCCTTTGTACTATAAAACCCGTACAACAATTGATTCCTCTACAATAAAACCAGTAGAACAACCGATCACCTCCAACAAAAGCCCATCAATTTCCTCTCATGGAGAACAACAACAACCAAAAAGATGTGTAACTTCATTAGAAAAGCCTTCTCTAAAGACCACCTCAAGGTTAGTTGTTGTTGCTGATTCCCATCCTACTCAAAGAATCGCACCTCAGTGGAAGTTTTAACTATGAAAAAAAAACAGAAACAACTAGAGAGTTTTTTTTCTCTATTGAGGTATGCTTCCGTTGCTGTAAAGATTATTATTGAATATTAGCTTCAAATATCAAGATCTCTTAAGCTGGTTATTGTATTTATGGTCTCAGGCTGTGAGAATATATATTTTTTGCTACTAGCTGTGTGCCCGCGCGTTGCGGCGGCGACAGTGTATATCATCTTATCTGTCTTCTGTTCGCTTGTTATGGCGGCACGACAATTTACATCGAAGTATTCGTTTTTTAGAACTCAAACAAATAACAACACTCTTTCTCTAATATACATATTAAAGTATTATTGATTATAGATAGGGGAAACCCGCGCGATGCGGCGGCGACGACAATCAACCAATGCCTTACTTGTTTTCAGTTAATTTATCAATCCTCTCGTGATATATTGTATTTTATGTCTGTTAGTTTTCTCATTTGGAGTATCGGTTTAGTCTATCCATATCATTAACCTTGCAAATATCAGTTAAACAATAAACAATAACAATTAAACACAAAAATAAGGTTGGATAACTTGTCATAAATATAATAATTTAAAAAATAAGTATCTTTACATAGAAATAATAAAACTCGTTGTTTAAAAGACATAAAGAGAAAACAAATTTGTTTTATATTTCTTCTTGCATAGTTGATTGGAGGATGCGACAGATAAATATAAGAAAAAATGTGATACGTTTAGTAGCACCATTTTTCTAAATCGATATGTAACAATTTACTTTTTTTAAATAATTTTGTATAGAGTAATTAATAATTAACCAACTATTTTAAAAAAATCAATAAATTATTTTGTATCATGAACAAAAGTACGAATAAGAGTGCTTAAATGATTAAACACAACTAATTTGACTACATTCTAATGATTAAGAAATTTCTAATGCCCTATACTTTTACACAAGTAAAACGAACATGTCAAAAAATTTATGCTACATAAATAAACTTCCCTAATCTAGTCATTGAACCTAAAAATGAAAGTGTGAGCTTTAAAGGCCTAAACCAACATTATATTTTTCAGACAGATCACTTGAGCTATGACATTAACATATTTAAACCGGACGCAATTAGGTGGCAGTAGTAGGTGTAGAATTCTAGTGGATTACTGGATTTTTATCAACAAGCATGGACATCCCCCATGAATGAAAGACAAACACCTACTCAAAATTTAAAGGATCGAACTATTTATTATTATAATTTTTTAAAGGCATTGCATTAAATAATGCATGAAAAGCAAACAGGAAGTTGGGTGGGGCAAGGTATTTCATGTCCTTAATAGATGATTATTCTAGGAGGGTTTGGGTGTTTATGTTAAAGCACAAGAGTGAAGCATTTGCAAAGTTTAAAGAATGGAAAGTCCTAGTGGAAAATCAGACAGAGAGAAAGGTTAAGAAACTCAGGACAGATAATGGTCTTGAGTTTTGTAACAGTGAATTTAATGATTTTTGTAAAGTTCATGGAATTGGTAGACACCTTACTATTCCTGGCACCCCTCAGCAAAATGGGTTAGCTGAGAGGATGAACAGGACCTTGCTAGAAAGAGTGAGGTGTATGTTGGGTGGAGCAGGAATGCCTAAAAAGTTTTGGGCTGAAGCAGCTAACACTGCTGCCTACTTGATTAATAGATCACCATCCAGGGCCATTGAAAACAGAACACCAATGGAGGTATGGACATGAACCAAACAGAATTATCAGGATTTAAGGGTGTTTGGATCCTTATGTTATGCTCATATAAGTCAAGGGAAGCTTGAGCCAAGGACAATAAAGAGTATATTTTTGGGATATGCTGAGAATGTTAAAGGATATAGAGTATGGAGAGTGGATGATGGTAGTCCAAAAGTATTTGTAAGCAGAAGTGTTGTGTTTCAAGAGCATATCTTGTATGATCATATTCTAGGCTCAAAGAAGAAGGAATATTGTGAGGTTGGGGTAGAAGCTAAGTTGAGGAGTGATAAAGACCAGCCTGAGGTGGAGTTGCAGGAAGTACAGCCTGAGGTGGAGCTACTGGGTAATCAAGCTAATGAAACAGGGTCAAGTAGTACATCTATGGTAAGGGATACAAATTTAGATAATTATTCTGTGGCTAGAGACAGGGAAAGAAGACAGGTGAGGAAACCCATTAGATTTAGGGACAATGATGACATTACTGCTATAGCCTTTCTTGTGGCAGAACAAGAGAGTGAATTGGAACCATTATCCTATGATGAGGCTATTAATTCAGTGGATAAAGAGAAATGGATTCAAGCTATGATGGAGGAAATGGAGTCATTAGAAAAGAACAACACATGGGAAATAGTTGATAAACCTGTTGATCAAAAGCCTGTGGCCTGCAAGTGGTTGTTTAAATTGAAGGAAGGTTTGAACAGTGGAGATCCTCCTAGGTACAAAGCAAGATTAGTGGCAAAGGAATCACTCAGCAAGCTGGTATTGATTACAAGGAGATTTACTCTCCTGTGGTAAAACACTCATCAATTAGAATTATTTTATCCTTAACTGCCAAATATGACCTTGAACTAGAGCAACTTGATGTCAAAACAGCTTTTTTACATGGTAGTCTAGATGAAACTATTTTCACGAACCAACCACAAGGTTTTATTAAAAATGGTAATGAAAATAAAGTATGTTTGTTAAAAAGGTCATTGTATGGTCTTAAACAATCACCTAGACAATGGTACAAGAGGTTTGATGAGTTTGTTGTGTCAAATGGTTTTACAAGAAGTGAATATGATAATTGTGTTTACTTCAGGACATACAAACCTCAAGGTTACTTGTATCTGTTATTATATGTTGATGATATGCTTCTTGATTCTAAAGAGCAAGAAGAAATCAATGCTACTAAAAGGTTGTTGATGCAGGAGTTTGATATGAAAGAATTAGGTAAAGCCAAGAAAATCTTGGGGATGGAGATCAAAAGAGACAGGGAACACAGATGGTTAAAGCTGTCTCAAGAGTCATATATGAAGAAAATCCTAAAGACTTATAGCATGGATGGTTGTAAGGCTGTATCTACTCTCTTAGCTTTACATTTTAAGTTGTCTAGTAATGATAGTCCTAACTGTGATCAAGATTACAACTACATGTCCAAAGTTCCCTATGCTAATGCAGTAGGGAGTTTAATGTATTTGTTAGTGTGTACCAGGCCTGACTTAGGTTATGCAGTAAGCCTGGTGAGCAGGTACATATCCAATCCAGGAAAGATGCATTGGGCAGCTGTGAATTGGATTTTTAGATACATAGCAGGAACAAGGACAAAGGGGTTGGTATTTGGATGCACTGGTGAAGCTGAGAGTCAAGTGGAAGGTTTTGTGGACTCAGTCTTTGCAAAGGATTTGGATAAGGGTAGATCACTAACAGGCTACATGTTTAAGGTTGAAGACAGCTTGGTAAGCTGGAAAGCTCAGTTGCAGCCTGTAGTTGCTTTGAGTACAACTGAGGCTGAGTATATAGCACTTACTGAAGCTATAAAGGAAGCTTTGTGGTTAAAGAGATTTGTTACTGAGTTAGGAATTCAGTTGCACAGGACAGTTGTGCATTGTGATAGCCAAGGAGCAGTGTTGCTGTCTAAGAATGTTGTTTTTCATGATAAGACTAAGCATGTCTTAGTCAAGTTATTTTGGACAAGAGAGGTCATTAGTTCTCATGAAGTTAGTGTTGAGAAGGTTGATAATCAAAATAATCATGCTGATATGTTCACAAAGGTATTACCGGGGCCAAAGTTTAAGTAATGTGTGGAAGCAGCATGGGTGTTTTAAACTGAAAGTTAAAGGTAACAAGTGTGCAGGTTCAAATGTGGTTGTTTAACACTCTAGTGTACTCAAGGTCATTGATCCTCTATTGCACAGAGCTAATGTTAGATGATGATGTTTGAATCTAAAAGTCACATTTGTTATAAATAAGACTTTAAGGTGGAGATTGTTGAATATGAAGTCTTATATGGAAAGCTTGCATTAAGATTAGTGTTATAGGCTCAAGTTGAAGTTTATGAGCTTATTAGAATAAAGAAGAAACTTGGAGGGGTTTTAGTGTAATTCTTTTACACTGTGTATTGGTGTTTTCTTGTTTGGGTAGATTCTGTCAATCGGGTCAAAGTTATAGGGTGTTAGTTGTTCATCCGGGATGAAGTTTGGTTAATTAGTTGTTAATAGTTTAAATAGCCGTTAAGCTTCGTTGTTAGGTCATAGTTTTCTTTCGATTGATTCCTGTAACTCTTTCCAATTTTGTTTGATCAAATAGATTGCAAGCTTTCGTTTCTAATTCTTGATTGCAAAGTCTTCGATTGTTCACAACACAAACCAAAATGGACTCGAATAAAAAAAACAAAACCAGGAAAAAAAATAAGACACAAAATATCGACCCTTGTCTTGCTTAAGACCATGTCAAAAAAATAAGACACAAAATATCGACCCTTGTCCTGCTTAAGACCATGTCTCATCTAGATCAGTAACTGATCATTTCTTATTAATGAATGACCCATCTGATAACAACGAACAAAAACGCCTAGATCTTTAAGTTAATCTCTTAATCCAACACCCCTTGCTTGCACACAGAGAGAAACCAGGCCCAAGCCCTTTCCTATGATACATAGCTGTCCTTATCCCTTTCACCTTGACCATATGTATTCATGAACCAAACCTCGAAAGTCCACTGTGAACCCCCTTGATTATTGTTCCTTTTAGCCTTCGATCCAATCTCCATTAATATAGAACTGCTTGTAACCTTCAACTCGGCCATTAATATAGAACTGATCCTGCTTCATTAATGGGTTAATAGAGGAACCAAACAGCGGATTCAACTGATCCATACCCACTTCTGGGTCTGGGTTTGAAGCAGACACACAGCAAAGGAAAAAAAACCCTGCAACAATACACAAAAATCAAGTCCAACTACTTAATAATTACAACACAAAAATTAAGTCCAACAACTTAAAAATTACAGCACAAAAATTAGACCAAAAGTTAAAGATATTCGATCTCAAAAGAAACTTGTTAAACGCAATCTGATCTACTGTAGACGAAGACACCAACCCCCAAAGACCCCACCTGATTCTTGTACCCAAGCATCTCCCAGCCCAACCCTTTTGGACCATGACCCATAGTTCATCCCAAACCCAAGTGTCTCCCACCTTGAGAGGCTCTATTGTAAGTATTTCCTTCTATAAAATAAGTAAGAAACGACTTTGACCCAATTTCCCGAGAAAGATTCAATTTGGGTCGTATGGTTGGGTCGAAAGAATAATTATAATTTAGCCATGATGGAAACGGGTACCAGATCCAACGGGCCAATAGTCACCTGGTAAGTTTTTAAATGCTTAATGCCTCCTAAATTGCATTAGAACATAACTAATGCCCAAGAGGGGTATGTGTCATCCCAACCCAACCGGACCTTTTTGGACCTGAACTAACAAAGTACTCATTTTATAAATTTATACTAACAAAGTACTCAGAAATAGAGGCTACTAACTTAGTGAAAGATGATCTTGAAACAGGTGCTTCCTGTTCCTCAAACCTAAAAAAAGCATATGTAATTCCTTCTTTTAATGCTATATAAAAGCTAACATGCATCTACACATGAACTAATGTCTTCTAAAAAATCCCAGGATACTTACAAGCCTGTTGTTTTAACTTATAAATAGGTAGAAACATAAAATTAACTTACATTTGCTTCATGAAGATCCTACCTACTTGATTCCCTTCGACTTTGATTCCCTGCCAACTCTAAAGAACAGGTGAAAGCATTTAGTCTTACATATTAAACATACATGTAACTATGAGGAACAGAAAGCATAAGTTCCTCATTCCAAACAGGATTCAAGTTGATACACAATTTCTCAGATCCCTCCAAAAACAACTTAAACTGGATTCAAAATTTCTAGCACCCTGTTTTGTAGGCCCAAAACGACAACGGTATATGAGAAATTCATCCTGAAAATAGCCTACCAGCTGTGTAAAAACTAAAGTACAACATAAGCATTTAGGTAAACCTGCAAAACTAAAGTACAACATAATCGCTTAGTTACCTTAACATCATGAATCAAAGGTTAAGAATCACTAATCAATACATAGGATGCAAAATCACTTCTACATAAACCTCCACTTCACCAATTCTGAGCAGATTTGTAGCCTCAAGGAGGAAAGCTTACAAAGAAACACAACCAAGCATTCCAAGAGTCTCAGGGAAAACCGTTTTGACATAGTAGTTGATTCAGGAAGGTTAAGACACGCACCTTTTTTTCGTCAGATCCATCTGCAGCTTTCATAGCTCAGTAACGAAATTCCAGTCTTTCTATTGAAAGATTTTAACTAATTTCAGATTAAAACTTGAGAGAAACTAAAGAAAATTGGGGATTTAGTTAACCCATCATAGATAGGTTTCCTTAAAATGCCACCTTAACCATGAGTTTACTACTTTACTTACGGGCACCCATTTTACAACAAAAATTTTAACACCTGCAACAGCAAAAAGAAAAATGTACCTCAAATTCTCGGCAAGTATTTTAGCTGTGAGGAAGAAGATGCAACCTTATTATAGCTGAGAAATAAGATTTAAATTGAGCACCATTTCACATATTACCTCATTTTCAATTTTGGGAAGACTCCAAGAAGCCGATGTTAAAGCCTTGCCCTCAACTGAAATCTCAAATCCCTTTGTGATGTACGTCTGTTTAACTTTGTGATGTCATATTACCTTGACAAATTAAAATCAAATCAGTCATCGAATATCTTCCTTAACAAATAAATCATGAAAAAATTGCAGGAGACAACATAGAAGATGAGATCCGAGGCCAAAATAAGGAAGCTTACTGTTTCCACATCTCTCTGTAACCGGAAATTGACAAAACGTATGCGTCCATTCTAGCAAAATAAAACATAAAATCCCCAAGAATCAACAGAAACCCTAATTCCGAAATCCCTTCAAAATTAAAGAAATTATCCAATATCCAAAAAGAAACACTAATTTCAGCAATATTAAGCTATACAGGGAATTAATATATGGAATCAAACAAGAATGAAAGCAGAAACACAAGAGGAGGAAGCGTTAACGTCACCAGGCCATGAATCTGTTGCTGATATAAACGACCTAGGGTTTTCACAATGGCGAGAGCTCGATGAGTTTGTTTAGTGAATCAATCGACATAAATGGAGAGTGAGCTATGAATTAATTTACAAAGCTTGCATATCCAATTTGAATTGAGTCGACGATGTCCGCGGCCCAATCGATGGAGCTGTAATGAGTACGCGTGATACATTTTTGCAGAGATGGGATCGATGCAGAGATGGGAGGCCCAATCGAGGGAAACAGATGGGTGGCGTGCAATGGAAGACGACTGAAGAGGTTTTTAATCGAGGCTAGCTTTAAGGAGAGTAGGTTCTTAAAGTTAAAGTTGGCTTTAACACTTGTACATAGTGCTCATATTCTTGTACGCGTCTTAAGGATTAAGCATTTTTCATGACGAAAATGCCCTTTAGGACAATATGTATTATATATAGTAATAGATATTATTATCTATATTTAGACATAGAGATAAACAATAATAAAAGTAAAGGTTTTGGTTTATTGTGTTTCTTTTAGATGTCACTGATGAATACCTTACAGGTACATTTACACACACATTTATTTCATAATATTATTATATTTTGAAGAGTTGAACAACATTAAGGGTTAGGATGTCTAGATGTGAAACCTCAGGTTGTGAAATCTGCCTATGTAATTATAAAATTACTATAAATATTTTTCCTTTTGTCGTTTTATCGAATATTTTTTTCATGTAGTATTTGCAGAATCCTTATTATTATTGTACAATTTAGTCTTATCTGACTGCTGTTATATTAGTTTCACTCATAAAGTTAGGTCTACTGTTTTACCTACATGTGCTCATTTTTTTCAATGTCTTTGTTCTTCAATCATATTTTTAAACATTTGTACTCTGCTTAAACATCTGTATGCAACCTCTTTTTATCTACTGATTTTTATTAGTTGATTTTACTTATGTTCTATGATTTCTGAATCATGCAACCTCTTTTTATCTACTGATTTTTATTAGTTGATTCTACTTATGTTCTATGATTTCTGAATCGTTTTAGTAAATAAGGGTTGGTTTATTTGTGATACTCTTAGATGTGTTTTGTATCAAAAAAAAAATTACTTTTTTTATTTCTTTTTTGTCGTAGCCTCAAATCTCCTAAACACCCTCCTTTCTCTTTATGCCTTATATTATCTTAAAAGTTTTTACATAAATACAAAGGAGAGTACAACAAAAAATAAGAGGTATACACTTCTTAAGTGCATGGCGGTTGATTCCTTACTTTCTGATGACGATTTGGAAGAATAGGAAAGAGCTAAATTGTGTTTATAGTATTTGGAAAATTCAAGAATTGAAGATTTAAAACAAAAATCTCGAATTAAATGGGCTATTGATGGGGATGAGAACTCGACTTCTTTTTTCATAGTTTGTTTAATGCTTCGGTGTCAGCGAATCGAATTAATGGTTTATTGATTGGAGGGCATTGGGTGACTGATCCGTTCGTATTAAAAAGGAAGTGTGGTCGTTTTTTCTAAATAAGTTTGCGAAGCAAGACGAGTGGCGACCAGATATGAGATGTGATGGGATTAGGAGAATATTGGAGGAGGAAGGGTATGATCTTGTCACTTCGTTTCCTAGAGTTGAGATTAAAGCGGTCGTGTGGGAGTGTGGGAATGACAAAGCACCCGGTCCGGATGGGTTTACATTTGCATTTATTAAGAGGTTTTGGAACTTGTTGGAAGATGACTTTGTTCTTATATTTAATAAGTTTTATGAAGATGGGTCGGTGGGTAAAGGATGTGGTGTGACTTTTATTTAACTTATTGCCAAATGCCAAGACCCTCAATTCCTAGCAGAGTGTCGTCCCATTAGTTTAGTGGGATGTATTCCGAAGGTGATTGGGAAGGTTTTAACCAATCGCTTGAAATCTCCTTTAGCGTCTTTGATTTCTGAGACACAAATGGCTTTCATAGCTGGACGAAACATTCTTGATGGTGCTCGTATTGTTAACGAGGTTGTCTCATGGATTAAAAAGAGGAAGCTGCCGTCGTTTATTTTCAAAATTGATTTTGAGAAGGCTTATGACTCTCTTGATTGGGAGTTTCTTGATTTCATCATGGCTCAAATGAATTTCCCGAATAGATGGAGGTGTTTGATTCGGGGTTGTTTGAAAGCTTCTAGGACTTCAGTCTTGGTTAATGGGTCGCCAACTTGGGAGTTTCAGTGTGGTCGTGGGGTTCAACAAGGAGATCCTCTTTCTCCTTTTCTTTTCAATGTGGCTATGGAAGCGTTTCATTGGATGCTTTCTAAGGCGGTCTCTATAGGCATATTTCATGGAATTCAAACTCCCAATTGGGGACCGGGTCTCTCGCATATTCTTTTTGCTGATGATGCGATTGTCATTGGCCAATGGTCTTATATGAACGTTATTAATTTGGTTCGCCTCCTTCAGGTTTTGGGGATGACTTCAGGTCTAAAGGTTAATTTAAAAAAATGTTCCCTATATGGGCTTCACGTTGACAGAGAAGAGGTTATAGCCAAGGCCCAAAGTTTAAGATGCTCGGCTGGGGATCTTCCATTTAAGTATTTGGGTCTCGTTGTGGGAGGTAATATGAATAGGGTGAAGTTATGGGATGAGGTTATTAAGGTTTTTTGAGAAGAGGTTATCTAGATGGAAGCCTCTCGATTATCTTTGGGTGGTAGGTTGGTACTTGTTAAACCGGTGCTGGATAGTCTACCAACTTACTACTTCTCGTTATACAAGGCTCCGGCTAAAGTGATTGAAAACTTGAGAGGATTCGAGATCATTTTCTTTGGGAGGTGGAGATGGGTGTAACCATTGTATTCGTTGGGTGAGTAGAGATGTTGCGGCCAATCCGATCAAGGAGGGTGGCCTTGGTCTCACATCTTTCGAATGTTCCAATAAATGTCTTCTAGCAAAGTGGGTGTGGAGATTTCATAATGAGCCGGAGAGTCTTTGGAGAAAGGTTGTTAGCGCTTTTCATAAGAAACGTAGGGGTGAGGTCTTCGTTCCATTTAGAAGGGAGTTAGGGGGTGTGTGGAATGCTATAACCCGTGTCATTCCTATCCTTGCTTCAGATGGAGTTGATCTTAGTACTCTTATGGAGTTTAATGGGGGAAGGGTGTGGTGGTTGGGAGATAGCATCGGTGTCTTTTCGGTACATAAATTAATGAAGTTGATCCGTCTGAACTATGATCCTCGTAGCTCTTTTATCATTCCTTGGAATAAGCTTGTTCCTCGAAAAATAAATTTGTTTCTTTGGCGTGCTCTTAAAGAATGAATAGAGACTAGGGATGCTCTTATTCAACGCAATATTCAAGTGGATAATCCGATGTGTCCGCTTTGTGAAGATGGAGTTGAGTCTGCGCTTCATCTCTTAACTGGGTGTAAGTTTGCTTTGATTATATGGGGTTGGGTGTCTTCTTGGTGTGGTGTGCCATCTATCTATGCTTTGGAGCTAGAAGACTTGGTGAAGTTGGTGGAAGAGACTCATTTTGATAGGAAAGCTAAATCGGTTTTTTACGACATTATTATGACTTCTTGTTGGGTGATTTGGAAGACAAGAAATGAGGCGGTGTTTGAAAAGAAGACACCGATACCTTCAATTATGTTCAAGGAAATTTAGTGCCTAAGTTTTCAGTGGGTGAAGCATAGGGGTAAATGGGGATCCCTTAGGTGGGAGGATTGGGTGAGGTACAAAATGTAGTCCTTTCTCGTTTGTTATGTTGTGTGTTTATTACGCCCATGTAGCGTCTTGCTAAGGGATGGCTGTTGAATGAAAGCGGCGTTCCAAAAAAAGAGGTATACACCAAACAATTAAAACTTGGAATACTACACTAGAAATTTCATAGATCTAAAGAGATTGGAGGAGGTTTATGAAAGATGAGGTTATCATTAGAAATTTCACTTAAAAACAGTTCATACAAGTAACTACAAAGACACTGGTATATGTAGTAGGCAAATTTTTTTTTTCTGGTTCAAACTGTTTGAAAGAGTAATATGCATTTTACCACATACATATAGTACACTTTCTGCAATTTCCATTCCAAGGTTTTAAAGTCATCTTGATTATGTGAAATTGTTATGATTGAAAGGTTACCTCTTCATTCCATAATACATTAATATATATAGTTACATAGTTACATCGACAACCCTTAACTATCGAACATTGTACAAACCATAACTATACATAATATTGTCTAATATACCCCCTCAGTCTAAGGCGGAGTACGACAAAGACTTAGACTGTTCCGACAATCAAGAAAAAGATACCGAGCTAAGCCTTTCGTGAAAATATCCGTGAATTGATAACGCGATGGTACATGAAGCACCCTAACATTGCCCTGTCGAACCTGATCACGAACAAAGTGTATGTCGATCTCAATATGCTTTGTCCGCTGATGATGGACCAGATTCTCGGACATATATATCGCACTAACATTGTCGCAGTAGACAATAGATGTACGACGGGGTGGTGTGCCAAGCTCTAAAAGAAGATTGCGAAGCCATGAGATCTCGGCCACCACGTGAGCCACCCCTCTATATTCGGCCTCCGCACTTGACCGAGATACCACGGTTTGACGTTTGGATGACTAGGACACTAAAGTATCACCATACTAAACACAGTAACCTGATGTTGACCGCCGAGTGTCCGGGCATCCTGCCCAGTCTGCATCTGTATAAGCGACTAAAGAAGGGGTCTTTGAACCTATCATATAAATACCCAAATCAAGTGTACCTTTAAGATACCTGAGAATCCGTTTTAAAGCCAAAAGATGAGAAGACCGTGGGGCGTGCATATACATGCAGACCTGCTGAACTGCATAAGATATGTCAGGGCGGGTAAAGGTGAGGTACTGGAGTGCACCAGCTAAACTCCTGTAAGTAGTGGGGTCATCAATTAAGTCACCATCTGAGGCACTAAGTTTCCCATTTGTGTCAACGGGAGTGTGCACTGGCACCTCAAGCCCGAGCTAGAATATCAGTTGCATAAGACCGCTGAGACAAAAACATACCACGAGAATCACGGCGAACTGATATTCCGAAAAAATAGGATAGCGGACCGAGATCCTTCATTGCGAATTCGGAAAATAACTGAGAAAGAATTCGCTGATGAAGGGATTATGATGAAGCTGTAAAAATAATATCATCGACGTACAACAGAAGGTACGCGACATCCCTGCCATGTCGATAAATAAAAAGCGAGTGATCAGACGAGCTGTGGCGAAAACCGAGAGTAGAGACAAAGTCGGTAAATCGCTGGTACCAGGCCCGAGTAGCCTGCTTTAGTTCATATAAAGAACGCCTCAACCGACACACATGATTGGGGCAATTGGGGTCTCTAAAACCCGCTGGCTGATGCATATAAACCGTTTCCTGTAAATTACCATGCAGGAAGGCGTTTTTAACGTCCAACTGATTAATCCCCCATCTATTGGATAATGCAAGACTGAGCACAACTCTGATGGTTGCCGGCTTGACCACCGGACTAAACGTCTCATGACAATCAATCCCCACCTGTTGTGACCTGCCATCACAAACTAAACGCGCCTTATAGCGCTCAAGGGTACCATCAGATTTCAATTTATGTTTAAAAATCCACATGCATCTAATTAAATTCATGTCCGAGCGTCTAGGTACTAATTCCCAAGTATTATTATCAATAAGGGCATGAAACTCATCAGTCATCGCTCGTTGCCACACGGGTGAGTTTAAGGCTTCGGTCACATTTTTGGGGATTGGGGATAGGATAGAATGGTTGAGGTTAAAGATTTTCTTAGGTTTAGTGGTTCTAACCATTCCTCGAGTTTTCATTGTACGGGTCGGTGGTGGAGGGGGGAAAGGGAGGGGGCTGGATGAAGATAGGGAAAAGGTGGCAGAACCGGTTGGTTGGGAATTATTCTGATGGTCGTTGGGTGGTGTAAAGGGAGTTGGGCCGAAGGTTTGAGGATTTGGGCCTGGAGGTGGTGATGGGCTGTTATTCGGTGAGGGAAAGGTAGTGGGCGGGCTGGAGGAGTTTGGGCTTGAGGGCGGGATGATGTTTGGGCTCGGTGTTGGGCTAATATGATCACCAGACGCAAATGGATATCCAACAGAAGGCCATATCGAGGGAGAGGTGCCGGCAGAAGGTTGGGATGGAACTGGGGTATTAGAAGATCGATGTTTATATGGAAAAACACGTTCGTCTAAGACGACGTGGCGGGAGATGAACATCTTTTGAGTAGCGACCTCGAGGCATTTATAGCCCCTATGATTGGAGGGATATCCCAATAAAATACAAGCTGAGGAACGGGGTTGTAATTTATTTATGGTAGAAGACGGAAAAGAGGATAGCATAAGTAACCGAAGGTGCGAAGATGGGAGTAGGAGGGGTGTTTGCCATAAAGCAAATAGGTAGGGGTAAGAAGTTGTTTGGGGTTGTTGTCTGCTGTAACAACATAGCAACGCCATCATATTTCTCGTTTAATCCGGCAATCAACTGTAGAACTAGCATATGCTCACTGACAGGCGCCCCGACGTCGCTAAGTTGATCTGAAAGGGTCTGCAGGGCTTGACAATAACTAGTGACATCGGGGAAATCATCGATGCGGGTATTTGCAAATTTGTTTTGCAATTGAACCGCACGTTGGTTTTGGTTATCAAGGAACAACTTTTTCAACAGAGCCCAAGCCTCGGCAGCAGTCTTGGTTTTTCGGAGAATAATTTTCATAAGATCTTTATGGATGGTGCCATACATCCATTATAGCACAACAGAGTCTAGGCGGATCCACAAGACCTTTTCTTCTTTCGATTTTTCAGCAGATGACTCGGTAGTTTCAGCAGGAATGT
>JBCNJP010000023.1:76605596-76625596 GCA_039602395.1 Deinandra increscens subsp. villosa | reverse complement strand
TTCATAGATATATATTTTTCGTAAGGAAAAATATCATAAGTCCAAGCTGTCTTGAAAACATATAGATAGTAGTCTTCGTATCATCAATGGAAAATTCTTCAATACAATTATAACAATAAGTACAAATGTAAACATATACAAACACGAAATTACACAAGATTATAGCAAAGATTAAAAATGGAAAAGAAATAAAGTCAAATTTTGAAGAGGCAATCTTTATCGAATATCAATATTTGAAGGCCAGTTGATGGAAAGTGACCACCCTTTTATCTCTTTATAATTATTTCCATTCAGATTCGAATTTCAATCAGTTTGAATATCATAATCATGCTCGCTTCCTAAGGGTTATGGTACTCATATCTTCATCTAGAAAAACATATCATAAGACCAAGCTGTCTTTAAAATATCTGGATCGTAGTTTTCGTATGGACATAGGTATTCGTTTTCAAAATTATTATCAATGATATATTCTTCATTTGGATGATAATACGGTTCAACAATAGGACTTTGTTCCTGTTAGGGGTCAATTTCAGGATGCTTACAGAGAAGCTGCGTAATATTAGGGATCTCACTACGGTTTGGGAATCCCGTCCAGTCAGGTATCCTGAAATTTAATTATCGACTAACCCTTATTTTTGCCATGTGCTTTATTCGTTTTCAGGGACGTTAAGGGACCTAACCAACTCCTGAAGACTCGGTCCATAACTAACTGGCACGTGGAGAAGTGGGTCGCGTCTCCCTCAACAGTCAAGAGAAGTGGAGAAAGAGGATCCCGGGAATCCCGGATAGTTAGTTAGTTGTTATTTGTTATATAAATCGAGGATTCGATCAGTAGGAACACACGACACAACACAACACATTCTCTCTAGCTTACTTGCAAACACGAATCACTGTAACACTTAGCTCTGATCGATCAAACCTCCAACCCATTGTAACGAATTGCTTGATCATTAATAACATTGACTTGGTGGCGGTTTTTCAGCCGGCACCCGAGGTTTTTATCCAGGATTCTCAGAGGCAACTCGAAGGATTCTGGAGTTTTCCTCGCTAAAATCCTTGTGTTATCATCCCAACTTGGAATACTTGCTCACTTGATAGTTAAGCACGCTACCTCACAATCTAAGTTTGGAATACAGGATTCCTAAGTGAATTTTTGACCAAAACAGTTTCGTTGCATGTAAAGACAAATTTTTTTAGTGAATAATTTTTGTCAATAGAATGCATAGGATGAATTTTGGTAGGTCCCAAAATTGTATTTTCATTTCACATCCGGTAGAATTCGAAAGTTAGAGGGTTGATATAATGTTTATGTTTTTTAACCGGGTTCATATTCTTTTGATATAATGTTTATGTAAATCTTTCAGGTTTTTTAACCGGGTTCATATTCTTTTGATATCTCTCATTGTCAAGATTTGTTTCATGTTTATGTTTTTAGTTGGAATTTAGTTTTTAAGGTGTGTGTAACTGGCAATATTTGTGTTTGTTCCGTAGGAATTTTTTTGGTGTTGGTGAAAATGTGGTTAGGGGTGGTGATTGATGGTTTATGTTAATTTGGAGGTAGAAGAGCTTCAATAATACTAATTTAAAAAGTCTATAAATACATAGTTGATGTGTTGTATAAAGTATTTAACGTGTTAAAGTTTTCTTAAGTGTAGGAACTCATCGTAATGTAAACATGTTTACGGGCAAAGGGTATATCATGTGTCAATATAAATTAATGATGTAATCACGTACTTGCGCATATGATCATGTTATTCGTGCTATAATCACACTAGTTACGAAGATACTTGGTTTTTAACATGTGCGGATATATATATTTTGATTTCAATTCAATTTCTTAAGAACTAAATTCGGTATAATAAAATGTTAAAATTAACGACAAAGTGACATTTAAAGTTACCAATGTAATAAATAAAAAATTAATTAATTTAACATATAAGGTTTTGTTTTCATATCTAACTTTTAATTTTATCTTCGTTATAACGAGTAAATTATAATTTGCCAGTATAGATCTCGTGTATTACGGGGTTAATTATTAAAAAAATACAAGAGCTTTTAAGTTGAGGAATTTTTTGTGAGATAAAATGTAGTGCTGATAAGTGTTTAATTTCGTAATCATTTATTAGGTAGTAGATTTTTCTAATGTATGTTAAAACAATCAGGTTATGTCCTTGAACTTTTTTTTGTTTCAATTATATATAAAAATTAAAAATTTTAACACTTCACGTCCCTCGTTATAATGGTTGTTTAACGGGTTTATTAAGTAAGGGGCCTAATTGACATTTCTACCCATGTACCCGATTTACCCAATTCTCCCAGTTACAAATTATACAACCCTTGGTATAAAAACAATAAGACTAAAAATAAACAACTCAATAAAAAAATGAATAATAAAGAATTTCAAGTGTAGATCTCTCAACCATCCCACCATACCTCACTTGTGATGTTCATTAGAGCACCATCTGATCACCACCTTGTTCCGTTCCAGATCTCTTAAACGTTAAAACGAATGGCAGATTAACGCTCATCAATTGGCTACTCTCAACTCCAACCTAAAATCATACTATTCTTCTCTCTTTAGGCTCCAAATAATGTTATTGACGGTTTGAAAAATATAAGAAAATAGTTTCTTTGGGAGGGAGGCAGTATTGATGGACAAAAAATCCATCTGACTGCCCTAAAGGATAAAGGGGGTTAGGGGCCGACAGTGCTAACCTTGCTCTCCCCTCATATTGGTTTTGACGGAAGAAATCATTCCTGGTATTCAATGTTGGTTTGGGTTTATGTCCTCTATGTAATGATCTCCTCGAAACCCATAATCAACTTTTTTTTAACGACAAATTTGGATCACTGACGGAGACATTACACCACCCACCTGATCATCTCCAATCCCAATCAGGAGGAAACTCACCATAGGTGAGAAAACTAGGGATGTAAACGAGCCGAGCCGAGCCTGAGCTCGTCTAGGCTCGAGCTCGGCTCGTTTAAATTTAACAGAGGTCGAGCTCGAGCTCGGCTCAATTCGAGCTTTATTTCTGAAGCTCGAGCTCAACTCGTGAAAATTTATTTAAGCTCGAGCTCGGCTCGGGCTCGACTCGTTTATTATTAATTATTTTTTTTATATTTTTATAATTAATAAATTTGTATATATTTAGAATTGTACTTTTTTATATAGAAAATAATATATATATTATTTACTTATTTTATCATACATTTATATATAATAATCATTATTTTTTTTAAATATATTTGAAAATTTAAATAAAAATTAAATAAAAGCTCGATAAGGCTCGCGAGCCGGCTCAAGCTCGATATGTAAAGCTCGGGCTCGAGCTCGTTTATTAAACGAGCCCTATTTCGAAGCTCGAACTCGGCTCGAACTCGTTAAAGCTCGGCTCATTTCGAGCTTTTTCTCGAGTCGATCTCGAGTAGCTCACGAGCGGCTCGGTTCATTTACACCCCTAGAGAAAACCCCCTGGCCAACCTGGACCCCCATTTATTTTTTGTCACATGTGAGACTTGAACCCAAGACCTCCCACTTTTTAATGTCTTTGGGTACCTCCAACTAGCCAATTGAGCTAGAGATCATTGGCGAAACCCATAATCACCTCTTTACGGTCGGTTTGCATTTTCTCTTGTGGCGAGATTTCAATTTCCATTTGTAATGTCTTTTGGTGCTATTTGTTTGCTTTTTCTTTTGTTTGTTTCCTGTATTTTTCTAGATGCCCGTTAGTTTTGTTATAATATTTATGCTATTAAAAAATTAATGACGATTATGGAAATAAATATAAAATACAAAAAGTTAATTAAGACGATTGGATTAAAACTTAAAATTCTAATTTTAGAAACTTCTCAAAAAATTCTAATGACGATTAGTGAGCCTCGTCACGTGTTAGAGCATATTCCTATGCTAACGTGTGTCTCGTGTATTGTATCTAATCTAGAGCGTCTGTGTGAGTCAAGATAGTCAACTGGACGTAACAGTTAGTGACACGTACCAGATGGTACGTGCGTACCATATGGTATGTAGGTGGTACGCAGGTTAGTTGGTTAGTGACTATAAATAGTTTGTGTTAGAGAGAGTTCAACTAGTTCTGTCATTTTTACATCTTAACTGTGTGTGTTCAAGGTGTTTTCTCTCTCTACATTGTATTCTCTAAGTGAATCAATAAAGCAAAGCTTTATTTACTCGTTTGTGTTTCTCCGATTACCAAATCATGCAGTAGTAAGATCGTCCAGTGGTTTTACAACTGGTATCAGAGCAATTGGTTGCTCTACTGCTGTGATTTTTGTCATTTTTTGGATTATAGAGAGAGAAAGTGTGGGTTGTCTTCGTTTTTCATCAAATTCACGCAATTCCGAGTGTTTCAAAGATGAAAAATGATTTCTGAGTGTTCCTAGTGAGTTTTCGCACCTCTCTGAAGCAAATTCCAGTCCAAATTGTCAAAATTCGCGAAAATCAATCGATTTCAACGTGGTACGTATCTGGTACGTTCCAAGAACTTCTGGTACGCCGCTGGTCCGCTTCTGGTTCGCAAGGCAATCTTCAAGTCTGGTCCGTGGCGGTTATTTTCTAGTCCGCCGTACCATTTTGGTCCGCCATACCAAATTTGGTACGCTGAGATAATCTGGTCCGCAGGGTTTTTGGTCCGCTGCTGGTACGTGAGTTAAACTGGTACATTGGAGGTTCATTTGGTCCGCTGATTGATTTGGTCCGGATTTGGTACGTTGAGAAACTTTTGGTACGCTGGCAGAATACATGTGTTCACTAAAACTGACGTAACTTGAGAACCGTTAAGAGTTACGGGAGCTAATACCAGCCAAAACGTTCGTCTCAACGAGATCTAGACTTTTACTCGCCTAACTGCCAGTACCCTCTGGTTTGACCCCCAAAATCCGCTTGGAAGACGTCCGTTTTTAAGTTACGAGTTTTACGTTCGGTATTGTAATTTCAAAATGAGCGATTTTCACGCATTTTCAGATGTTCAATCATCAATGCAAGTATGTTGAACTATGATAACGAGATTGGAACAACCCAGAAAGTCCCTAAATTACTTCGGTTGGAAGATTATCATAGCTGGAAGAAAAGATTTGAATCTTACATATACTCACAAGATGTTGATTGTTGGATTCCGATTGAAACACAATATGAGTATCCGTTGATTGCTAATACATTACCAAAGTCGATAAGTGATTTTGAGCCTGAAGAAAAGAAGGTTTTTGCAAGAGAAAAGAAAAATTATACTTTTCTCACGATGGCATTACCTAAAGTTTTGATGCATCAAATTAAGAATATTCCAACTTCGAAACAATTATGGGATGCTATTAAGGAAAGATGTGAGGGTAATGATCAGTACAAGAATACTCGAAAGAAAGTTTTGAAGAAATAGTTTGATAATTTTTGTTGGAACTTTTAATAAGTGTGACTGACGCCATCAAATCTATTCTCGAATAATTCGGTTGAAGAATCCATTGTGATTTGATTCAGAGACGTGGGTTGTGATGCCCGAGGCTTGCAAGTTTGGACCGAAGACGTTTTCTTGAAAAGTCAACAGTTCGAGTCAACGGTCAACGTAAAATTCAACGGAAGATCGGTTCGAGCGAGTCAAGCTTCATATTAATTAAATCAACTTTGATTTAATTAATAATTTATTTTAGTTGTTTATTTGTAATAAGCTCATTTTATTTGTGTTTTACTAGTTAGTGGGCTAGTGAGCACATGGGCTCTCTATATATAGGGTGAGTGTGCTCATTTGAGAACATGAGAGAATAAGGAATGAATAAAAGATGATTCTTAGATTGAGTGAGCACCATTCTAGAGAGAGAGAGTCTCACATTGGGTTTGAGCTCAACCCAATGTGACCATGGATTTCCTATGACGAGTTTGTAATCATTCGGTTCGTTGTAATCATTCAGCAATAATCAATGAATCGTTTGATTTATTATTTCTTGCTATAGATTATCTTTGATTCTCATCATCCCGTCTCCTCATCTCATCTTCGTTCTTGCTCACGATTGAGATTCTTGAAGTGAAATCGGTCCTGACAAATGGTATCAGAGCGGGTACCGATCAGATCTCGTCTCATGACGAATCTGGTCACTCGAATCTTGATTTTGAGCTTGAATGAGGTTCTGATTAGAAAATCCACTTTGGAGACTTTTTTATACTTTTTCTTATTTTTGGAGCTGTTTGGATGATTTCTGGATGAATCTGATGATAGATTCTTGTTATTGGGTTCATTTAGATATGATTTCATGCTCCATTTGTCAAATTCAGTGAAGAAATGTGAGATCTGTGGCTGAAAAACGAAACTGTTAGGGTTTTCACGTTTTTTGGGTGTTCTTGAAGATTTCGAGTTTGATTATGAGTATTTGGTGTAATAATCAGTGTTTTTGGATGAAATAAAGTACTAATCTTGATGGAAAATGCATTCGGGATCCATTGGGAGCATCGGTTTTGTCTGAAACACAACGGTTTGGGCAGATCTAGAGAAACACACAGTAGTGTGTGTTTCACGGTGTTCTTGGTGTTCTTCATTTCTCCTTGAAGATTGCCTTGGCGATTTCGCAGCTGATGAAGATGTACTTGGCGATCTCAGATGCTCTTGAATATGTACTTGGCGACCTCGAGTCAGTCCTTGGCGATCTCGAGTCAGATCTTGGCGATTTCAAGTTTGTTCATGGCGATCTGGGCTTGGCGATCTCGAATAATACCTGGCGACCTCGAATAAGCCTTGGCGACCTCGTGTAGCCTTGGCGAGTTCAATAAAGTTTGGCGATCTCAAGTGACATTGGCGATCTCGACTTATCTCGACATCTGGGTTTTCATCCAAATTGTTTTCAGTGGATTTCGATCGTATAGATGTGTAGAGGATCGACTCACGAGTTCAATGAGCTAAGAATCGTTAGTTTTGGGGGTGTATTCACCGAGTTATGAGCGTTTCACCGTTTTCCGGTGAGGATTTCATAGTTCCAGTGATTGTTTCCGACAGCACTAGGGTTTCGGTGGTTTTGGGAGAAGACGATGACGTGGCACACATGCATTGGCCAGCAGAGAATTCTTTCTCTCTACCATGTCGGTCAAAGCCTACATTCTATTGGTGTTGTCGATCAGCCATTGGCTGAATGGAAGCAAGTGGGACCACAGCTGAATAATGAACCGTTGAGAGCATTTTGGTTTACCGAGACCTCCCTTTTTTGTTGTTGATCAGTGATTGGGTGTGGGAAATGGTGGGACCAACTATGTCAACGAATCTGTTGGAGGATGTTAGCGCTGGCCATTTCTGATTGGCTTGTGTAAAAGCGCGTGGGCCCCCCAATAAAGAGAACCGTTGATATGTGCTTCTTCTAATCTTTTATGATTGGACAAAAACTTATCACACGGATCATGGATCCTCTGCCCTTGGATCTCATTATTTTCCACCGTTGGATTGCCATGGATCCTCAATTCTGATTGGCCCATATATTTTCACAAGGATCAAGATTTTTTCTAGTGGAGATTTAATTAAACCAATTAAATTTTTAGCATTTTCGTTAATCACGTGGTTTTTCATATTGGTCTTTAACGAGACTAACGGGATAATGCCGCAACGGAATTGTGAAAATTAATTATTGGTCATGGATTTATTCTGCTATATTTCGACCGGGTTTCTAGTTTTTGTTGACGTCAAGGCCACGTTAGCTAACGACCACTGACGGACTGGTTTCGCTTCTCGGTTAAGTCTGCAACTGTTTCGTTATGTCTCACTACAAGTTGTTTAGCTGATGCAGCGCTGATGTCATCTAACCGAATTAACTGGAATCTCAGTTAAATATTGGAATATTCTGTTAAATCTCTAACGGAAGGCCGTTACTTGAATAAAATTTACGCTCTTCTCAGATTCATTCCAAATTACACTGCTTGACTCATAATTCTTCACGGAATATTTTTCCGAGCTCGATTTTCTTTACGAAGACTCCGGTTATGAATAAATTTCGCGTTTACGCTTGGGATCTCAATTTTTCACTGATTTGACATTTTATTTCTGCATCCAACCCAGTCACGCGGAACAAGTTCAGTATTTATGGATCATTCACAACTGTCAGCACCCGGCTTCCGGTTTTTCGCAAGATTATCCGATTTCAGGATTTTAGTACCGTTTTCTCTATGGAACAGAGCGGAACGGTTCCACTCTCTGCATTTGATTTTCCGCTTCCGCATCGGATGTTTTTAGAGGGATCTAGAGAAAAGGGGGAACAATAATAGAACTGGATTATCGGGTCGATTATCAGAAGTTGGAGCATTTTCAGTGTTTGATTGGTTTATCTGATTCGGTTTGTTGCGAATTTGACTCCAATGTTCAGCATTCTTAGTATTATACCCGACCGTGTGAACCGAGTGAACTGCAGCACTTGGCTCTCAACTGGAGCAACAAGAACAGAAGAAGCTTATTCAAAGGGGGAATCTTTACAACAGAAAGATTCAGGTTTATTAGTTGTTCTTTGAAGATGTACGACATAGCGGTTCTTCACCAGTATGACAGATTTGACAGTGTCAGTCAAGGGGGAATTGTTGGAACTTTTAATAAGTGTGACTGACGCCATCAAATCTATTCTCGAATAATTCGGTTGAAGAATCCATTGTGATTTGATTCAGAGATGCGGGTTGTGATGCTCGAGGCTTGCAAGTTTGGACCGAAGACCTTTTCTTGAAAAGTCAATTGTTTGAGTCAACGGACAATGTAAAAGTCAACGGAAGATCGGTTCGAGCGAGTCAAGCTTCATATTAATTAAATCAACTTTGATTTAATTAATAATTTATTTTAGTTGTTTATTTGTAATAAGCTCATTTTATTTGTGTTTTACTAGTTAGTGGGCTAGTGAGCACATGGGCTCTCTATATATAGGGTGAGTGTGCTCATTTGAGAACATGAGAGAATAAGGAATGAATAAGGGAGATGATTCTTAGAGTGAGTGAGCACCATTCTAGAGAGAGAGAGTCTCACATTGGGTTTGAGCTCAACCCAATGTGACCATGGATTTCCTATGACGAGTTTGTAATCTTTCGGTTCGTTGTAATCATTCAGCAATAATCAATGAATCGTTTGATTTTATCATTTCTTGTTATAGATTATCTTTGATTCTCATCATCCCGTCTCCCTCATCTCATCTTTGTTCTTGCCCACGATCGAGATTCTTGATGTGAAATCGGTCCTGACAAATGATCACAAACACTTACAAGTCAAATCACCTCACAGATTCAGTAACCTAAGTCAGATTGTCGATATTGTTTTCCACTTAAGCTCAAGCAAGGAAATTTTCAGCAAAAACTCTGTGATGTCATTTATCATGTTTTAGTCCGTTTTAATGAAAGTTGTGATTGACCTTTTATTCAACTAAGTCAAACAGTTATCCTAGCTTTGTCTGTTTAGCACTTCAGTCATGCACAACACACATATGGAACTTCTGGTGCACCAGCCGGGAATTATTGGAACTTTTATTCAACTAAGTCAAACAGTTATCCTTGCTCACGATCGGGATTCTTGAAGTGAAATCGGTCCTGACAATTTCGGGCTTTGTGAGAATGCGAATATCACAGATTTGATTGCAAGGTTTTCACATTTGATCAATGAACTTGATATTATAGGTGTGAAGAAAGAAGATGATGAATCAAAGGAGAAATTTCTGGAAGCTCTACCCGAAAAATGGGAGAATTTTGTGATGATGTTGTCTAATGATCCAAACTATTCAAGTTGGACATTCAATCAGCTGATAAGCAAATTACAAGCTCGGGAAATGGAATTACTTGTGAAAAAGTCAGCAACCCCATCTGTTCAGAATCCTGGAATATATTTTGGGGAGAATTCTGCTAATGTTCATGCTAAAACAAAGTCACATTCTATTTCAAGCAGTAATCCACCAGTAACAGCTTTTCTTGCTGGAAAGTCTAAAAACACTGGTTATTCTTCGGGTTGCAGTTTTACTATTCCTGATATATCATCAAACAAATCTACTTCTAATCAAGCAACCGAAGATCTAGCTGCTTTGTTATATGCGTTCATATCATCTTCGTCTGGATCCATATTTAGTCAAATTGGTAATTCTGGTTTGGTTCCGGAGGATCTAAAACAGATGGATGAGGATCAACTAAATAATTTGGATTTGGATTGGCAGTTGGCTATGACTGTTGAAAAAGGAAGACGATTTATGAGAAAACATGGCAAGAATTCTGTTATGGGAGGAGCCATACTGGGTTTAGATAAGTCCAAACTGAAATGTTACAAATGTTCTAAATTAGGACATTTTGCTCGAGAATGCAAGCAATCTGCTTCTAAACCAAGTAATTCGGATAATCATGATCACAATAAAGAGGCAAAGGCTCTAGTGACTGAGGGAGGTTATGATTGGGATGCTGATTTTCCGGATGAATCAACATTTTTAGTTCGCTCTTCCGAAAATTATTGATTAATGGCTAATATTGAGGTTGAATCGAGTGGATTTGAATCTAAGACCAATACATCTGAAACAAGTGATTCTGACGTGAGTGGATATGAGTCAACTTGTGAATTTTATGCTCAAAAAGACAGAAAGATTCGAGAATTGATTTCTAAAAAGGAAAGGTTGGTTGTTGAATATGAGAAGAAAGAGGAAGAGATGGAAGATTAGAAAAGAAAGTGTGAAACTTCTGATGAAATTTTCAAAGCTAATGTCATGTTGGAAAAAGAAAAGAAGGTGTTGATAGAAGAGGTTTTAGAGCTAAAAGCACGATTGGAAGAGATGGTTAGTGTCAATAATGAACAGACCGTGAAGTTACAACATGAAAATGCTTAGTTAGTTACAAAGGTTGAAAAGTGGGAATTCGAAGCAAAGGATGCTGTTGGAGATTTTGATGCATTATATAAGAAATCAAAAGCACGAGTGGAATCGCTTCTGGTTACTAATTTTGAACTTCAGAAAGCTTATGATGAAATTATGGTTTTGAATAATGATTTTCAAGTCCTCCAGTCAAAATTACAAGACAAAGTCACTAATTTGACAAAAGAAAATAGATTGTTGACAAGAAATGTAGAGATTTATCAAGGAAAGGTGGAAAAGGTCACACGATAGATGTTTGATGCTCATGATAAACTGAGAAGAGAAAAGTCTTTATCTAACAGAGTTTCAGAACAATTGATAGAATCAGAAAAGGCTTTGGGTGAAGCTCAGAAAAGGATATTAGATCTAAACGTTCAAGTTCTCGATTTGAATCGTCAACTAAATAATTTGAAGTATTCACATTCGTTCACAAGTTATTTGTGCAATGATGAGAATTTCAAAAGAGTGTTTGGCGGTGAAGAATTCAATCAGTTACCACCTCCATTGGTTCAAACTGATCCTCTGGCTGATGTCACATCTTCTAAAGTAACTGGTGATTATTCTGAGTTTGCTACTGCGAAGTCTGATTTGAAAATATCAAAGAAGTCAAAGGAGAAAGTGGAAAACGAGGAGAGTTTGGTTGATAAATTCACAACAAAGTTTGTTTCTGGTGGATTGATTTCAGAAGAGGGAGTTGGTTCTGTTGGCAAACAAGTGGAAAAGGATGAAAAGCAGGTGCATGAAGAACAAGTTGCTGCTAAGTTGGTGGAAGCTAACAAGTTGAAGGATATTAAAGCGTCATTTAATCAAGCTGCTAAAGCGGGTCCTTCTAGTCTCAGAATGATTTATCAAAACTACCGGGTTACAAACAGTTAGGTTTAGGTAGTAAAGGTAAGAAGTTTGCGAAGAATGTCCAGAAGAATATGCCCAAGAAAGTTCCAAAGGAAAAGAAAGACACAAGCTTGGAACAAATCTATTATTTGGCTCAAGTGCTCATGTCTACAATGGAAAAGGGATTTGGAGGGAAGATTCAGAAGAAGGTTTCGTCTGAAAATTCTTCTCAGGATGCTCAAAAAGTTAAGGATTCTTCATCATCTAGATCTAATTTCATACCTCGAAGTTCTACTTCTAAATGGGTTCATTCCAATCGTTTTCAGGTTTTTGATAATGATTTTTATGATGAATTTGAGTCTGATGATAGGTATAATACATTCCAGGACAACTCATATTCTCAACGATCTTATCGTTTGTGCTATCAGTGTCGCAGACAGGGACACATGGCAAAGGATTGTCCTGAAATGGCAAAAAGATCATTTTCAAACAAATCTGTACTGTTATTGATGAATCAGGTAGAATTTTTACTGAGTCAACACCATCTACATTAAAATCTAAAAAGAAACAATTTTTTAAATTTGATTCGAGTGTTGATGGTTCATCACATGATGATGATTCAGTTAAAAATGAAAAAGCTAAAATGCAGTGGCGACCTAAGATGGTCAGCAAGGCTGCAAATGATTTTGAGGAAGACACTAGTCGACCAGAAGCTGTGTGCTTCGGGTTATTTGGAGTCTAATTTTTACATCCAGTGTGCAGGTTACTTCAAGAAGACCTATTGGTGATTTTGAAGTCAAGCTTCAAGCAGTTACTGATAGTGGAGTCTCCTGTTTAACTTAAATTGACTGCTTCATAGTACTACACTGCAAGTTTTTCTGAAAGCTCAAAACTGAAAGGTATCAGTATCGATTGGTCAATTTTCTTTCTTTAATGCATTCCGTTTGTCGTTTAGGGGACAAAATTGAAAATAAAAAATAGTGTCTTTGTGTTTTTGTTAAAATGAAAAATCCAGAAATAGAGTTTTCATTATAAGGGGGGGGGGGGGGGAATGGAAAACTACAAAAACTTTGAAAAATGAGAAATTGATCCAACATAATTGGGAAATGATGGTACATTGGCTTACGTGTCTGACTCGTGGATAAATTAGATGAAAAAGCCATTAGATCATTGTTCGATGTGCTGGTAGGCTCGACATTAAATCAGAAAGTATTCAGATGTGATAAACACAATAAATACTAATGCTTGACCAAGTGGACAACATCTTGATGCATATCGCATGATATATCAAGAAAAGATATGTGAAAAAGAGAAAAATGAGAAGTCACTGTGTATACATGCGTTCATTTTGCAAAGATTTAAACTTGTTTGATTTTCTTTATTTTGTCAAACAATCGGACTTTCTTTGCGTATCGAAAGATCGACCTGATTGTTATTCGTTTGACGTTCTGCTTTATTTTCTTTGGTGTTGCGTATAACTCATCGGACTTTCTCTGCGTGTACGGAAGTACCGACCTGATTGTTGTTGGGTTATACAATTTCAACTTGTTTTTATTTTCTTATTTTGTTAAATTCGAGGCATTATCTGCGTATCGAAAGATCGACCTTAAGGTAGACGATTTAACATTCTTATTTCTTTTTTCATGGAACATAGTTGACTATATCATGAATTCAACCGTTATGTGTTTAAATCACAAATGAAATCACAAAGTGTGATATAAAAGAAAATACATATCTGAGTATGTCTGATAGTGTGGGGTACACTGATCAAAGCAATCTAATCAATACAATAACATATCCAGATGTTATGAGTATGATTGTGCCTGAGTTTAAGATGGACAAATTATACGAGTAATCGACATGACTTGTGTGCTAAAGTAATTGAAATTGAAGTGTAGTTCAGCATGTCATGACCAATATGATCCCAAGTTGTGATCTTTCTTGCAAAAGATAAAAATAGTGTGTGATTCAGTATTTCATTTTTGTATTGTATTTATGTTTCTTATATGAAAATTTCAAAAAGATTTTTGGTTTGTTTTGATATAAAGTTTCAAAAAGCCAAAAAGATTTTATTTCTAATTTGTTTTCGACCGATCGATACAAGATACAAAATTCAAAAATTCAAATTATATCTTGGATTCTCGAAGAGAAGTTTTGCGCCAAGATTAAATTAATTTTCAAAAGAAAAAGAAAGCCGCGTTTCTGTCTTCTAAAATTGCAGGTTTCTGTGTGACAAGACTTAAGCATGGTGAAAGGGAGAGTTTGTTATATCTTTCACAAGTGGATCTTGAAGTTCAAAGATTGTTCAAGATTGATCCAACCATGCAAGTTCTAATTCTTACAAGATTTCAAGTTGAAGATCAGACGCAGTGATGCTGAAGATTGAAGACTGAAGTTTTGATTAGATATATAGATAGCTAGATACACTACACGTTAAGGGGGAGTTTGTTAGAGAATATTCCTATGCTAATGTGTGTCTCGTGTATTATATCTAATCTAGAGCGTCTGTGTGAGTCAAGATAGTCAACTGGACGTACCAGTTAGTCACACTTACAAGATGGTGTGTGCGTATCATATGGTATGTAGGTGGTATGCAGGTCAGTTGGTTATTGACTATAAATAGTTTGTGTTAGAGAGAGTTCAACCAGTTCTGTCATTTCTACATCTTAACTGTGTGTGTTCAAGGTGTTGTCTCTCTCTACATTGTATTCTCTAAGTGAATCAATAAAGCAAAGCTTTATTTACTCGTTTGTGTTTCTCCGATTACCAAATCATGCAGTAGTAAGATCATCCAGTGGTTTTACATCACGCATTTAGTTAAGTTCAATATATATACTAATAGCTTATCACACAAAATGTCTAAAAAATATATAATTATAAGTTCATAGATATATATTTTTCATCAGGAAAATATCATAAGTCCAAGCTGTCTTAAAAACAAATGGATCGTAGTCTTCGTACCATCAACGAAAAAATTCTTTAATACGATGATAACCATAAGTTTAAATGCAAACATATACAGACACGAAATTACACAAGATTAAAGCAAAGATAAAAAATGGAAAAGAAATATAGTTAAATTTTGAAGTGACAATCTTTATCGAGTATCAATATTTGAAGGCCAGTTGTTGGAAAGTGACTACCCTTTAATCTTTTTCAATTATTTCCATTCAGATTCGAATTTCGATCAGCTTGAATCATCATAATCATGCTCGGCTTCCTAAGGGTCATGGTACTCATATCTTCATCTAGAAAAAAAATATCATAAGTCCAAGTTGTCTTTAAAACATCTGGATCGTAGTCTTCGTATGGACATAGGTATTCGTTTCCAAAAGTATCATCAATGATATATTCTTCATTAGGATGGTTATACGGTTCAATAATAGGACTTTGTTCCGTTACATGTAAAGACAAATTCTCTGAAGTGAATGATTTTTTGTCAACAGAATGTATAGGATGAAGTTCGGTAGGTCCTAAAATTGTATTATTATTTCACATCTGGTAGAATTCGAAAGTTAGAGAGTTGATAAAAATAATGTAAATGAAAATAATTGATAATAAAACAAAAACACAATGTACATTGTAGTAAGGAATCTTGTTAGTTGCTATAGACGTGAAAATTGAAAAAGAAAAAAGTGAATGACAATGAAGTTGGAAAAAGTATGAGGGATATAACCAATGACGAAGCATGAAAGAAAAATCTCGAGGGGGCGGAACTAAAAAATTCTAACTAGGAGCGATACTCAATACATCTGAAGGGGCGATATTCAATACATATGAATTTTTATACATAAAATGGCGAATATAGGTGCTTCTGGACGGAAAAACCGAGGGGGCGGTCGCCCCGGGTCCCTTCTAACCTTCGTCATTGGATATAACATTTGTAATTGGCTAGCAGTGGTGTTTATTTCAAATTGGAGCACCAACTGCAATAAGAACCGGCAGAGAATGTCCTTAATGGTGGTGGATGGTCGGGAACCATTTGTTCTTTGTGAATTAAACTTCTCTTAATAAATTATATGGAACGTTATCACATCATATCATATTATACAACATACAAAGATCAAATTCATGGTACAAATATTGAAGCAAATGGTAAGACCCATTGGCGGACCTACATAGAGAGAGAGGGGGGGGGGGGGGTCAAGCGACCCCGATCGGTTTTGTACTACTAGCGGAAAGTTATTAAACGAAAATCCCAATGACCCCCATAATTAAATATAACTAACCCCTATTCTGTTAAATAAGCACAGTCTAGAACAATGGCAGCGCCGCGAGTTTTATACCGAGCTGTCCCAGGTTCGAAACTCAGTTAAAAAAAATTTACAACCTTTTTTTTCTTTTCTTTTTAAAACCCGAAACGGACCAGATGGATAAAACCCTAGCCTAATTCGCTAAAACAGTGCAGCAGGCGCTCTTGCCTTTCCGCCTCTCCTCCGGTCTACAAAACGGCGCAACCCTCTCCTCGGCGGGCCGACGGCTCTTCCTCTGGCCAAACAGCGCTCTCCGCCTCTCCTCCGGTCTAAACAACGCTCTCCTCGGCAGCAACGGTCTCCTCCGGTCTAAACGATTCGGACAGTGGCACTTGGGATTTCGTCAGTGTGGAGACTCAGATCTTTGATAGTCAGTTTTGTGATTCTACAACTTCATCGTTCGATAAGAAAATTGATCCCTAAATACAGTTAACTTCTTTTCCGTATGTGTGGATAGCATTCTTCATAGGATTAAATAAACTTAGGGTGTCATAAGAATTATGATGACCGTATGTGTGGTGAAATCATATTATTATTGCCACTTGATAGAATCACAAGGAAGTGCTTCAAGCTAAACTAATATGAGTTTCATATTCTTAAGTTTAGTTCTAATTTAGGTGTCATAGGAATTATGATATGAGCAATCGCAGTGGAACTGGAAGAATAAATCAAACATTTTAGTTTCTTAATGTATGTCATCTTTGCTGAAATTGATACTTTCAAATTTGATTCAAAATTGGTGAAAAACCTTCACTTTGTAGCCAGAAATTGTTCTATTATTGCACGAAAAGCCTGCAGTATTGATTGCTTAGTTCTTGATTCTTTTATGAAAGTAGCAATCTTATTTTCACTGTCTAGATAGTTTCATTTTATTGACAATGTATGTTTGTTATGATATCATACAATATTATTTTATCCGACCCGAACCGGCCCCGAAAAATTTATGGTCGATATTGATATAAAAAATCTCTGAAAAGAACGACACCCCAGAAATAAAATCCTGGGTCCGCCACTGGTAAGACCGCGAAGCACATTCTACAACCTATTGGTGTATTGAATGAGTTGTACATGAGCGTATAAAAAGATCAACTTCATGGTACAAATCTTGGAGCAAAGGGTACAACTGTTAACAACATTGTACAAATGTACCAACTCAGAAACATAACCCTATTTAGCTCGCAACCTAAACACAATAATGACAAAATCTTAAGGTGGTGACTGGCGAACCTAATCAGCGATTCAAATCGAATTTAGAAAATAAATAAATCGGCTCAAGGATTAAAAAAGCGTAATAACCGTAACCGCAAGAACAAACAACTTCAAAAGTTTATACAAAAGCCTAATCGACAACTTGCATCGAACCGCTAATTAATGTTTTCTTCACCGGTACAATTTGATCTCAATCTAACCATCTCGCAAACAAATCCCCCTTTTTGTTATTTTATTTCGTTCCGTTCCGTCAGTGACCACCAAAGGGGAAAGTATTTAAGACCAAGAACTAAATATTTGGTCAACCCCCAAACTTTTGATCAACCTAGATTTTCTCTTTTCGAACAGAAAGAAAAAAAAATATGGTTCTTACCTCCTTGGAAACCCTAATCGCAAACGAGCAAAAGCAGTGTCCCCGTTTTCTTTGCTTTTTCCAACGATTAAAACATACCAATAAGGAGATTAAACTTTTTCCTTCAAACAAACGAAAAAAAATCCCGATAAAACTTCTCGTCTCAGTACACCCATGTGTGATAAACCAACCTTGCTCTGATGCCACTTATTAGGTTCGTGACCAGCAGAAGTGACAACACACACACATAAACAATAAAGAAAGTAGATAACAACATAAGATTTAACATGGTTCGGTTGGTGTAAAACAATTTTTTTTTTTAATTAATTCAATTCACAAAATTACAATTATATGACTAGGATATATATAACAAATTAAAAAATTAGGGCGAAAAACTTAAGGACCAAGACGAACCCCTAAATAAAATAACCGGCCTAGATGCCTTCACACCCAACACCCTCTTCATCCAATGAATCTTTCTTTTATCTATACCCCCACCCCCACATAAAGTTAAAATGAATACCTTCTAGTTTTTAAAGAACTAAAGCCCCCACCACAACATACTAATACTAAGTAATTAATACTAATACTTCGTGTAATCAACAATTAAAACCTCTTTGTGTTTGTTAATGATTGTAGTAACTGACGATTTAAACCACTTCCATATATTCATACATTGTTATTGATAAAAGGGGATGCTATATGAGCGTACGGACTTCAATTAATATTTTATCTTTATGCGGTGCTAATTTTGATTATTTTTGTGCATAAGCTCATTTGATTGTCTTATTTCGCATTGCTCCCGATCATTTGATTTTCAATTTAAAAAAAGTGTGTGAACAAATCAAAGTTAATAAATAATGTTCTTAAAAAGTCAAATATAAAGTAGCTAGAAAGATCAAGAGAGAAACTCATCAATGTAGACAACTATATCGATCGCCTAATCGTAGGACACCGTGATACTTTTCTCTCGGTTTGAGCGCATGAACCGTTTGATTGCCTCGACATGTTTGAGCACCGTCATAGGCTCAGCAACCTTTGTTTGGTCCACCTTCTTCTGGTGACTTGATGCATTAGCAAGGGCAGAAGCCAGTGCTATGATCGGCATTGGCTCTACAACCTTCTGTGATTCATCATCTGATGATATGAACACATGCAAATCGTCGTCATCTGATGTGAATACTTCTTCTTCTTTGTCGTTGGTTTGACTCATGAGATATTCGATTCCCTCGGTCAACTCTCCCCGAATGCTGATTTGTATCGACTTCATGGTTTCTTTAAGGCTATCTAACTTCCTGTTTATCTTTTGGTATTGATCCAACATCATTGTTTCTATCTCGCAATCAATGATGAAGCAGAGCTCACGTACAACTTGGAAACGTAAACTAAACCTTTGTTAATTTTTTTCTATAGAAACAGAATGTGGGCCTCGTCACACATTTAATAAAGTTTGATATATATTATAATAGCCTTATCATCGGTTATCACATAGAATGGCTAAAAAAAATATAATATAATATAATAATAAGTTTAAAAATATATTTTTTGTCAGGAAAAATACCATAAGTCAAGCCGTCTTCAAACATATGAATCGTAGTCTTCCTATCATCAATAAAAAATTCTTCAATCCGATAATAAATATAAGTTTAAATGTAAACGTATACAAACACGGAATTACACAAGATTATAGCAAAGATTAAAAATGGAAAATGGAAAAAAAGTAACCCTTTTTTGTTCTTTTATTTCGTTCCTTTCCGTCAGTGACCACCAAAGGGGAAAATATATAACACCAAGAACTAAATATTTGGTCAACCCCAAACTTTTGATCAACCTAGATTTTGTTTTTCGAACAGAAGAAAAAAAATATGTTTCTTACCTCCTTGGAAACCCTAATCGCAAAACGATTAAAACATACCAACAAGGAGATTTAACTTTTTCCTACAAACAAAAAAAAATCCCGATAAACTTTTCGCGTCTCAGTATACATTCATGTGTGATAATTGATAAACCAACCTTGCTCTGATGCCACTTAATAGGTTCATGGCCAGCGGAAGTGACAACACACATGCACAAACAATAAAGAAAGTAGATAACGGCATAAGATTTAATATGGTTCGGTTGGTGTGACCTACGCCATGGGCTGCAACGAGGTTTTTTTTTTAATTGATTCAGTGCACAAAATTACATTTACATGACTAGGATATATATAACAAAAAATTATAGCAAAAAACTTAAAGACCAAGACGGACCCCTAGATAAAATAACTAGCCAAAAGATCGAACTCTCTTCATCCAAAAGAACGTACTTTAGCCCCCACCAGAACATACTAAGAAATTAATAAGTTTACAAGTACTTTGTTTAATCAACAATTTAAACCTCTCTGTGTTTGTTAATGATTGTAGTAATTGAAGATTTAAACAACTTCCATATATTCGTACATTGTGGCTTATACACTCATAATAGGGTATGTTATATGAACATACTCGTCATTGATATTACTGACTTCAATTAGTATTTTATCT
>JBCNJP010000023.1:76435869-76605096 GCA_039602395.1 Deinandra increscens subsp. villosa | reverse complement strand
TTCACAGCTAGAGAGTGCAACTGTCTTCTGTTTTTTGGAATACCAAGAAACAGCTGAACTATTATAGTAGAAAATGTTGCCTGCAGTACTTCTCCCATCATCTGTGTCCATTACATGGTTGCTGTCACTGTAACCTTGCAGGTTACCCAAATCTCCTTTCTTATAAAATAACCCATACTTGTGTGTTCCTTTGACATACCTAATGAGATGCTTTACAGCCTTCAGATGAGCTTCCATTGGTACTTGCATAAACCTGCAGACCACTCCTACTGCATAGCATATGTCAGGCCTTGACTGACACAAATACCTCAAGGAGCCTACCAATCTTCTATACTCTGTTGCATCCACTTCCTCTCCACCCTCATCCTTTAGCAATCTCAGTCCTGGCTCCATTGGCATTTTGGTTTCATTGCAATTCTCCAGCCCTGCTAGCTTTATCACCTTCTCAGCATATGTTGATTGGTTTATGTAAATGCCTTCACTATCCTGCAAAACTTGAAGACCAAGATAATAACATAACATTCCTAAATCAGTCATATCAAACCTTTCTTGCATCTGTTTCTTGAACTCCTCCACTTCTGTCTGACTGCTTCCTGTCACAATTAAATCATCAACATACACACCTATAATCAAAACAGTTTTACCTTTATTTCTTGTGTATACTACTGACTCATGTTGGCACCTCCTGAATCCAATTTCTTTGAGCACTTCATCCAACTTGGTGTTCCAAGCTCTTGGTGCTTGCTTTAAGCCATACAAAGCTTTAACAAGCCTATAAGCTTTCTGTTCAGAACCCTTCTTCACAAAACCTTCTGGCTGTTGAACATATACAGTCTCCTTCAACTCAGAATGTAGAAAAGCAGCTTTTACATCAAGATGATAGACATTCCATCTCATCCTTGCAGCATGTGCTAAAATCAATCTAACTGTTTCTATTCTGGCTACAGGTGCAAAAGCCTCCTCAAAATCAATTCCATACTGTTGTACATATCCTTTAGCAACCAACCTTGCTTTGTATCTGGATATGTTCCCCTGTGCATCTTTCTTAATTTTAAAGATCCACTTTAAACCAATAGGTTTACAGCCTTTTGAACATCAGACAATACCCATGTATTGTTTCTTTCTATAGCCTTTAACTCCTCCTTCATAGCTACATTCCAACACTCATGTTTACAAGCTTCACTATAGTTTCCTGGTTCCTCTTCCTGTGCTAACAGTAGCTCCACCATTTCCAACTGCTCTTGCCTTCCAAGATTAATTCTCTTGTCAATCACATAGTCATCAAGCCTTCCTAGTTGTCTACTCACCCTGCCTGATCTTCTAACTTGTGGCCCTTGACTTTGACTTGGAACTCCTGGATCACTCTGAACCTGTGCTTGAACTTGTTCTTGACCCTAAGGTAAATCATCACCTTCATCATCACTTTCATCCAAACTTACTTGTGTTGATGCTCCTGGAACACCATCAACTTCCCAAGCTTCATGATCTATACTTTTCTCCTTTCCTTTTCCACTAATTTGATTCCAATCCCATCCTTTCTTTTCATCAAATCTGATATCCCTGCTTATGACAATTTTATTCCTAGAAACATCTAGCATTCTGTATGCCTTAGTTCCTACTTGAGTACCTAAATAGACCATGGGATTACTCATGTTTTCTAGTTTCTTAAGACCTGGTTGTATATCTTTTACATGCCCTACGCATCCAAACACTCTCAAATGTTGAACATTTGGTTTCCTGCCTTTCAACATTTTGTATGGGGTCTCATTTTCTAAAGCCTTTGTAGGGATCCTATTTAACAAGTAAACAGCATGTCTAACTCCCTCTGCCCAGTATTTCTCTGGAACTCGCATGGCTTTCATCATACTCCTTGTCATGTCTAGGATGGTCCTATTTCTCCTCTCAACTGCTCCATTCTGTTGAGGAGAATAAGGAGCAGTCAACAATCTTATGATCCCATTCCTATCACAGAATTGATTGAACTCATTGGAAGTGAACTCACCTCCTCTATCAGACCTCAAGCTCTGAATCCTAAAACCAAATTGCCCTTCTATCTCATCTTTAAACTTCAGAAATTGACTATATGCTTGATCCTTAGCACTTAACATGTATACCCACATGTATCTAGTATAGTCATCCACTAATAGCATAAAGTACCTATTTCCACTATCTGTAGCAGGTGTTATGGGTCCACACAGATCCATTGAAATCATTTCAAATGGTTCTTTGGACCTTAACACAGTCTCCTTTGGAAATGGTTGCCTAACTTGTTTTCCTGCTAAGCAAACATCACACAATTCTGCATTGTGTTTGATCTTAGGAAGACCTTGTACTAAGTCTGAGTGAGCCATATATTCTAAAGTCTTGAAATTAACATGACCCATCCTACCATGCCAAAGCCAAGTGTCATCATCTATACTATTCAGAAAACAAGATGGTGATCCTACTCTCAGATTGACCTTATAAAGCCTATTATAGGATTTCTACACTTTCATAAGCAACACCCCATTACTTTCATACAACCACAAACTATCCCCTTTCATTTTTTACTTCACACCCTCCCTCAGTTATTTGACCAAGACTTATTATGTTACTTTTTAAATGAGGTATGTAGTAAACATTTGTTAGCACTCTTTGCTTCTGATTTCTACTTTCAAGAACAATAGAACCCCTGCCCTCAATGTTTACCCTTGACCCATCACCAAAAGTAACACAACCATTAACTAATCTATTTAAATCAGAAAAGTAATGTGCATTACCTGTCATGTGATTTGAAGCCCCATTATCTAACTACCATATTCCTTCTTGATCTTCACTTGGTGTAAAGTTTCCAGGGATTACTGTTGATTCATTCAGGTAGACAACTTCTTTCTTCTGAGTATCTTCTTCTACCAAGAGAAGAACAGGCTCCTCTTCATCACATTGAGTCAACATTGCCTCTTGTGATTTGCTAGTCACCTTGCTGCATTCACTGGCATAGTGACCATAGTTCTCACATTTAAAACATTTAATGTGAGACTTATCCTTCTTCTGCTTATGTGAGGATTGTTTTGAACCCTTAAAACTACCTGCTTCTTTCCCTTTCTGATAACTCTTGAACCCATCTTGCCCTGCCTTTGCAGCCTTGTTCTTGTCCCATTTAGACTTACCTTTTGACTCCTTCTGCTTTGCCTTCCATTCGGTATAAGACAGCAGCAATTGTTCTTCTTTCCCTTGAGAACTTTTCTGCTTCATCCCTGTCCTTTCCTCAAAAGCCTTGAGCCTTCCAATAACTTCTTGGAATAAAGCAGTGTCCAAATCTACAAATTGCTCTATTGAAGCAACTATGTGTATAAATCTTTCTGGGACAGAATCCAAAAGTTTTCTAACCAAGACTGATTCCTTTATGACTTCTCTTAGGCTTGCAGAACTTGATGCCAATGCTGATATCCTTCCTGCATAATCATCAATACATTCTGCCTCCTTCATCCTTAACCCTTCAAATTCAACCTTCAGAGTTTGAAGCATGGCTTTCTTGACCCTTTCTACTCCCACAAATCTTGTTTTAACGAATTCCAAATATCCTTTGCAGTATCTAAACTCGCTACTTGAAGTATAAGATTCTCAGGCAATGATTGAAAAATATAGGCAATAGCAGCCCCATTTTTCTGATCATCAACTGCTGCAACTCCTTCTGCAGGCTCAACCGCACCCCACAATCCATGAACTTGGAAAATGGCCCTCATCTTCACAGCCCATATTGTATAGTTGGTTGATGTTAACATCGGACATTGCAGAGGTATTGTAGTATACTTCTCCCTTACTTGTCGGTTACCTTCACCTGTACCTCCGTCGGCCATATTTGGGGATGGAGTTCTTCGCGGAGATGGTACTTGTGATCTCCGAGGGGATGAGACCGGCGATCGACGCGGCGAAGTTAACAAGCGAAAAATATTGAACGTAAACAGTCGAGGATCAAAGATCATTCGTCAATTTTGAGTGAAATTGAAACTGGAACGAATTCGATCAAATCGGGCATCAAGAACCCTAAAAGCTCTGATACCAAATCAAATTGGAAATCAGGATCGATGATACACGAATTGGACAAGAAATGGAGAGAATTTTATTGAAGAAATAGGGATTACAAGATGAGAAATCACTCACACAAAATAACAAACCTAAAACTTATACTGGAAACGAGCTAACTACCGAAAACAAACATTTTACAATTTACCCCTCTGTATTTTCAGCTTCTGGTCAACTACCACCATTTACTTTCTAACGGTCATATTTAAACTTTCAGAAATGACATTCCAGTCCCTCAAAGTAATATTAAAATTACTAACTCTTAATCTTCTTAGTTAACCAACAATTAACTCTAAATCTTCAACAAAACATAGAGAGTAAGAAAACTTGTGTTTGTTGATAATAAAGTTCCATGAAAACTTGAAATTGGTCCAACAATGGACATTCTGGTACACAAGAATTAGTCAACTTATATGGAGTTTATTACTCATTACCCCTCCATTTGCTTCTATTGGCTTACAGCATGCCAATACGGTTCAACTCGCACTGATTTTTTGTACATAAACCTAACTCATGACGTGCCTCTGCATACTTGTCATGTGATATGATGATGCATTTATAAGATTATTCAAATCAGATTGTGGCATTTTAAATGTTAAAACAATTTGACCTATTGAATAACATGCTTGTTGTGAGCATGAAGTTTGACCTAAATAGAATGAAATAAAAGAAACAAAAAAAAAACAATAAAACATACCCACATAAATATATAAATAGATTAAAACAATTATATATTGATCGAAACATTGTAGCTAACTACGTACATAATTCATGATTATAGGTATTACCCTTACTTAGAATTACAGAATTTCAAACAAAACTTTCATTTATTTACCACTATTAATAAGTGCAGTATTAAAAAAAATAAGCAATAGAATCACAATGAAACTTGAAATTTTAATAACTCAATATTGGTACTCAAAAAGCAAAAACATGAGGAATATCATACTGTGAAATCCACGGGTTCTTGAAGGAGCTATGTCAAATTTCCATATCACAGTTTTATCCCATTTCAATATAAAATTAACAACAAATATTTTTGGAGAGAACAGCAACAAAATGACAGTAGAAAACACTACTACAATCAACAAACTGGAATGAACATTAAACATGCAGAAGAAATCAAAGAATATGACAGACTAAAACAAATCTAATACACAATAAAACATTTAGCATAAATGCGGGTGTCAAAACATGAAGAGAAAATATGGAACAGTGAGCAACACCTTAGACGAAACCGCAAACGATCAATCTTAAGCTTGCATTAACATCATCATGAAAGAACCAGAACATTATCAAGATTCAAGAACAATTGCTTTATAACGCAAAATATAGAGTAAAAGAGCATAAAAATAATCTACAAAATGTACAGAGTAAGACCTCATAGTCTAAACCTTTTTTAATAAACCATATAAAAGGGTTCATACGTGTTATAAATGCATTCTGGGTAACTATGCATCATAAATAGATTTATAAAGAATGAAATATTACAAATGCCACAAATTTTTTTATGTGCTATCGTTTACAGGGATTAAATGTATGGATGAAAATAATATCATACGCCAACTTGTGTGTTTGAAATATGTGAAAGGTTTATCTACTCTAAACTATAAACATACCTGGACATTGGTCAAGATAAGCTTCTTCAGCTATTTGAATAGTGGCACACCTAATACTATACCAACCTAGTTGATTTCCGAGGGTGCGTGTTGCTGCACCTTTGATGATTGTTCGGTTGTAGTTATATTTGGTGAGCTTTTACGGGACAATGGAAGATTTTTTCACTATGTTATGGCTACCAAATACTCTAAAGGTGTTGGACATCACAATGACAGCATTAGAATGTTAACTTGGACCATGGTTGAATAAATGGTTGGTCCGGCCTGCAACAGTCAATAGATGCTGGGCACCACAAAAAGAACATTATTATGCGGACCTGAGCACCTACTTTGGTGTTGGATTGGGGGAATATCGTTGTCACCTATAAAAACGGTTATATCGCTAGAACACGACGAAAGAAAACAGAATTAAAAAAGAAACAAAAATTATAATAAAAATGTAAAAATAAAAGTGATTTTTTTATTGTAATAACATAATTGTCGTTTAATCAGAACCTGGAAGAAAAAAATGAATAAAGGGACTTGGATGTTTCTGAAGGACATATCCTAAGCTAAACAAAACATAAAAAGTACTTTGGTCAACATCCCTGCAGGTCAAAATTGAGAAAAATAAAATACAATGTGCAGATTGTTGAGTTTGCCCTCATCAAAGAGAGTCTGCTCCACACCATCCAACCTGAAACAATCCTCGTCACGGATCATTTTTCAGCTACCTTGGTTGGGTGTCTGGTATAACTTTAATTTATCTCAATTTGATTCAGGTAGGGTTATCTACATGGATCATTTGTTTATACCAATTGTTCTTTAGTAGGGATTGCCGAAGAATCTTCAAGATCATTTCTTACTGTTACATAGACATGTGCTATTTTTTGTCAATGCTTTTAAGATAGATTTAGAATGCAAGGAGCATAAACTGAAAACTAACAATACTTGCATGAAATAGATAAAAAAAAAAAAGCTCACAGGTTTACCTCTAATGAGGAGTGGAGCTTCAATTAAATATCTACCCCGAATTCTCGATTTTGTAGTTATATTCACACTCTTGCGGTCATGCGAATGAGTCCGAGTACCCAATTTCTTGAAAACATTTATTTAATCAGCTGCAGATTCCCTCTTAAAAGCTCCTGACTGATGTATTATCATTGAACATTTGAACCTCCTACCATGTAAATGCATCTGTAAACTCTCGGGGATGATTGTAGCAGATGTTATTTTGTTATTAGGATAGCAATGGATCTCGTAAAGCAGCCCAGACACTCAACCAAACAATACGCAGATCTGCAGCACATGCTTTATCTTCAACCCTTTGCTTCTACCATTTCTGTGTGGTGAATGCTTGAAAAAGATTTATTCCCTTATGAAAACTTCAGCTTTGAGTCTAATCTGTAACAATTCAAACACAGAGACGGACATCAGATGTTAAATCGAAGTGTTAACATGTTGTGAAACATTCTTTAAGTTAAATGTGTTAGTGAGTTCCACCCGAATATCTTTAATTCTTCACACTAAACCCGATCCCTAAATTTAGTGTTAAGGTAATCATAAACAAAAGCTTGAACTAATAAAGAAACAAGGAAAACATTATGAATTCTAATACATAATACTATCCGATAAATTCTGCAATGCATGAACAACAATACACTAATTGTTAAAAAGAGCAAATTTTTATATATAGATTACACTGATTCAAATGTAGCCATCGTAATCATAGTACAGATACAACTCCTATAAAGAGACAATTGTATTTATTGTTTCTTCTTCTACACTCCGCATACAATTTTTAATAAACATCTAAATTATAATCTTGCCCTAATCAAATATATGATTAACACTATTGTCGGGGGACAACCGGGTCTCTATGGACTGCAAATCACACTCTCACAACGCTCTATCACGCACACACTCGAAGTCACGAGAAAACACAGATAAACGGAGACACACGATATATAGTGGTTCGGTCTAAACTGACCTACGTCCACTGTTCAACTAGTAATATATTGCTCTGTGCTCAAGGAAACCTGTTACACGACATACAAATATATAGAGAGATAACTAGGGCAACAATGGGCTTGGGCCCAGGCCCATTAACCGACCCATTGGCAATAAGCCACCATACCCAACAATCTCCCACTTGGTGGCGTTTGACAATCTTCAAACTCTGCCGATCCACATCATGCATATCCGTAACTTCCTTTACTTCATCACTAGTTGCTTCGGCCTTCACATCAGATAACCTGAAGGCCCGTTGAAGCTCCCCAGAGCCCCAACACGTCAGACCTGGCAATATCAGCCGCTGACCCATTCTCTGTCTCTTCCTGCTTCCTGTGTATAGCATCACATACACTGCTGGACACTGAGACGAACTGAGAACTCTTCTCACTCTCCATCATCATAAGCAAGTAACCGATGGAAGAGACTTTCATCGCAGGAAAACTGGTTTTCACGACCCACTGTCTTCTCTGAACTGCAACTGAAACACCCCTAGTGCTCCCACTGTCACAAGATCCTCTGACTGGCCTGACACCTTTCCTTGCACGTTCATCCTGAGTCTTCGCTTGAACTCTGGGTTTCCCACTTGCAAAGGTCACCCTCTTCTGTTCACAAGACTTCGTGAACCGGACTTTTTGGTTGTTTACCGGAACTGGGCAATCTCCCTCCGGTGGTATCTCGACCATGTACAATGAACCTGTCTTCTGACCACGAGCAACTACCAGGTTCCCCTTGACTACCTTCCACTGTCCACCACCGAACCTAACACTGTGACCCTGGTCATCCAACTGCCCGACAGAAATCAACTCTTTCTTCAAGCTTGGAATAACCCTCACATCTTTCAAAGTCCACGTGGATCCGACTGAAGTCTTCACGTCAACATCACCCATGCCCGTTATATCAAGAACGTCATTGTTCGCTAGTCGTACCTTCCCAAAGTCACCAACTTTCAGATTCTTCAATTTGTTCACGCTGTGCGTTGCGTGAAACGATGCACCAGAATCCATAATCCAGGAATTAACATTACCCTCTACACTGCACAAAAGTACATCATCATCTGTAGAGTCACCGGCAAAGTTAGCTTCCTTCGGACACTGACTTCTAAAGTGTCCAGCCTGCTTGCAACCCCAGCAAGTAACTTCTTTCTTATGCTTGGACCTGCTTCTACCTCTACTTCGGTTATTCCCTCTAGCATTATCTCTCCCTCTGCCCCCAGTATGCAACAATGAACCTGACCCTGAACCCGAAGAACCCCCTGAATTCCTGCGTCGAATGTCTTCGCCCACAATCAGGTCGCGGATACCTTCAAATGTAAACTTAGTAGTACCTGATGCACTACTAACAGCCGTCACTGTGTCTGACCAACTGTCTGGCAAAGAAGATAAAAGGAACAACGCCTGAATCTCATCATCAAACTTAATCCCAACTGATTTTAACCGAGTCAAAATCGAATTAAACTCGTTGATGTGAGTAGTAACCGAGGCACCCTCATTCATCTTAGCGTTTGCTAACTGACGAATCAAGAACACTTTGTTCAACGCCGAGGGTTTCTCATACATATTAGACAAAGCTTTCATCAAATCGGCCGTTGTCGTTTCATCAGCAATGTTGAATGCAACATCCCTCGTCAACGAAAGCCTGACAGCTCCTAAAGCCTTTCTGTCTAATATAGCCCAATCTGCATCTGACATTTTATCTGGTTTCTTTCCTGATAGCGCTTGGTACAGATCATTCTGATAAAGACCATCTTCGATTTGCATCTTCCAAAACCCGAAATCTTGTCCATCAAATTTAACAATCTTAAATTTGTCTTCAGCCATTTTACCAATACCCAAATAACCCGAACGTAATTTTAAAATCCCAAGACTTTAAAATATCCAAGCCCGAACTCCCACTCGAAAGTGTTTGTAAAACTGTGACTAAACTGTCACTTTACAAACTGCAGGGACCAAATTTGACAAACTGCCAAACTTATACTGCAGGGGCTAAAGTTGACAAACTGGCAAACTTAAACTGTAGGGGCGGATTTGTAATAATACAAACTGCAGGGTATATTCTGTAAATATGACAAACCTGAGGGGCTGTTCTGTAATAATCCAAAAAATGAATTAAATGCAATGCATTTCATGGACATTCACGTCCAATTTAATTCCGTCTGCTGCTTGACTTTCGCGACCAAGCAAAAATAATTAATACCCTATCTTCTCTGCACCTTGACTTTTACGTACACAAAGAAAAAAATAGGAGAACAATAAATGTTCCTCTTTTCTTCACCACGTAAAACCAGCCGGCGTCAAGAAGAATTCCGGCGAACCAAAGAAGAAATCTGGCGACAAGCCGATGTCTCCTCGCACCGAGCGGCAACCCTTCTTCTCAAGTCCGGCAACAAGCCGGTCACCTCGCACCGAGCGAGCAACCTTCTTCTTCTATCGCTTACAGCCACCACCACCACACCGGTTACCACCGCACTTCCACCGCTAAACAACGGCTACACGAAACAGGTAACAACACTTCTCCCTCTCGGAGAAAATAGGCGACGGTGACAACGACGAACCGAACGAGAAACTCCGATCAACCAGCAGCAAACCAACGACACAACCGACGTCAACAAACACCGGTAAGCAGTTCGAACCAGAACACTTCTACCACCTCTCGAACGACACCTGATTTCAAAACACTCGCCTGAACCGGCGACGGCAGCGGAATAGAAATCGGCCGAACGAAGTACAACCAAGAACCGAGAACACGGCTCTGATACCAGTTGTCGGGGGACAACCGGGTCTCTATGGACTGCAAATCACACTCTCACAACGCTCTATCACGCACACACTCGAAGTCACGAGAAAACACAGATAAACGGAGACACACGATATATAGTGGTTCGGTCTAAACTGACCTACGTCCACTGTTCAACTAGTAATATATTGCTCTGTGCTCAAGGAAACCTGTTACACGACATACAAATATATAGAGAGATAACTAGGGCAACAATGGGCTTGGGCCCAGGCCCATTAACCGACCCATTGGCAATAAGCCACCATACCCAACAACTATGACCTTTAAAACATCATATTTAAACGGACATAATTATAAAGCGGAAAAAATAAAACTAAATATTAAAGGAATTAGAACATACCATGGTTGTGCAAATGTTAGAACAGTGATCAAAGTTTTGTGAAATTAAAATAGAATTTGTAATTTAGACAGATTAAATTTTAGGTTTTTGTTTGTGCGAAGAAATATATGGACAATTAAATATATGGACAATGGAAAATGGGGAAGAAGTCGGAAGTAGAAATCCATGGTATTAGATTTATTCATTTTAATGGATCTTACCTACGTGAATGCATCGTTGTTCCAAAAAAAATATCTTAACCGAAGTTGGTTTTTGTGTATAGGAGGAAAATTGTAGACGAATTACCTTCAGAATGATGAGATGATAAGCAAATTCACGATCCGAGCGGTTAAAGAAAGAAGGCAACCAGTGAACCCTTCAAATTAGCTGACTATGGTCACTATAAAAAGATCGAGGAAGATGGAAACAGAAGCTCAACACACACGATACACTCGAAGAAGAAGGAATATTAGGGGACCGAGACAAATGCGTACCTGACCAAATCGTCAAGAGTAATCGAGACATATGCTTGTCTGAGAGTCGCGAGAGTCAAAGAAGAAGAAACCACATGCTTACACAACCAAATCGCCGACTTCGTTTGGAGCATTTGAGGATTTTGGTTCCTGATGATGGATTTTGGAGGGATCTTTTGAAATTGAGGAAATTTTTTTAGTTTTAGATGGATTTTGGAGGGATGAGTTGAATTTGGGGAAATTTTTTTAGCTTTGGAGGGATTTAATGATTTTAAGTTGAATTTGGGGGAAAATTTTAGCTTTGGAGGGATTTAATGATTTTAGGAGGATTTTCTGGGCTAATAGTTTTTCAACTAAGGGGGAATTGGATTTTTTTTTTATTTTTCATCTAAGTTATTTTTAAGAAAATGCATTTAGTGGCACATTATAAAAGCCAAAAAAAGATATGTGAGGTAGTGTGGCACAATTAAAGTGCCACTAAAACCTATATTAGTGGCATAAAACCTACGTGCCACTAAAACTATAATAAAACCCTATATTAGTGGGACAAAATGTAAATGCCGCTAAACATTTGTGCCACTAAATGGCATTTTTTTTGTAGTGTGTTTGAAACCTGCCGGTTGATGCATGTAGACTGTTTCTTTTAATGCGTCGTGTAGAAACGCATTCTTCACATCCAACTGGTGGATCGGCCAATTGTTGGTAAGGGCCAATGTGAGAACTGTGCGAATGGTGGCAGGCTTCACCACGGGGCTAAACGTTTCACCACAATCAACCCCGACCTGCTGAGAATGTCCGTCACATACTAATCGGGCTTTATACCGCTCCAATGTACCATGTGATTTCGTTTTATGTCTAAACACCCACATGCTACGTACTATATTCATGCCCGAATGCCGAGGTACCAAGACCCAAGTCTTATTATCGATAAGGGCGCGAAATTCATCGAGCATGGCGTGCTTCCAATCTGGGTTTTTGAGGGCATCAATTGGGTTCCAAGGGAGAGGAGAAATGGCATGTGAGGTGTGGAGATTGAAAGGAATTTTCGGTTTAGCGATACCGGACATGCTCCTGGTTCGTATGGTACGTGTGGGTGGTGGAGGGGACGTACTCGGAGACGAACTCAATGGGGAGGACGGGGAGCCAGGCTGTGAGGTGGGGACGAGCTGAGAAGGTGGTGGTGAGGGTGGCGACGCTAGCGGAGAGTGGGCCGGCGAGACTGGAGGTAGGGTGTCCGGCGAGGAAGTCGGAGGCGGTGCTGTGGCCGACGAAGTGGTCCACAAGGAGGGCTGAGGGACGGAGTCGAGAATATCGTATCGGGGAGGAGAGGAGTTGACATTTTTAAAAGGAAACGTTGTTTTATCAAAGATAACATGCCGAGAGGTGAGAATGCGATTTGTGGATAGATCATAGCACAAATATCCTCTATGGTTTGGAGGATGGCCGAGAAAGACACAAGGAGTGGATCGGGCTTGGAGCTTGTTTATAGTATTAGATGAAAAGAAAGGAAAACACAAGCAACCGAACACCCGAAGATTGGAATAAGACGGTTCACGGTGATATAAGGCTTTAGGTGGACATGAATATTTGAGAATTTTGGAGGGAAGAATATTGAGGAGATAGGTAGCATGAGCTAAGGCATGATGCCAGAGATTTAGAGGCATAGAAGAATGGTGTAGGAGAGTACGGACGACATTGTTTATAGAACGAAGTTTGCGTTCAGATTTCCCATTTTGAGAAGAAGTATGGGGACACGAAAAACGAAAAGTCATGCCGGTTTTATTTGCAAATTCTTTAAAAGCTTGATTATCATATTCTCGGCCGTTGTCACATTGAAGTGATTTTATATTTTTAGAGAATTGTGTTTGGACGAAATTATAGAAGATGGTGAAGATTGGAAAGACTTGACTTTTATTAGCAATCGGAAATATCCAAACAAAATTAGTGTAATCATCTAAAAATAATAAATAATAGCGGTGACCGCCTGTACTAAGGACTGGAGACGTTCACAAATCGCTATGTATGATATCAAATGGTGATGAAGTATGAGATGTAGATAAATAAAACGGCATACGAATGTGTTTCCCCAAAGCACACGAGTGGCAAGTCGAAAAGTTCAACTGCTTTATTACATGAGAAAAAGGAAAAGACAAATGTTTATTCAATGAAAGTAAAATATTATTGCCGGGATGCCCGAGACGAGAATGCCAAACATCTTGAGTGATAGCAGAAAAAGCAGAAGGACTAGTAGCAGAGAGAGACTGAAAGGAGAATGGATAGAGGTCTCCAATGCTATTACATCGGAGGAGCGGCGTCCGGGTCTGGAAATCCTTCAAAACAAAACCGTAAGGATCAAACTCAATAGAAAGATTATTATAAGTGGTTAAACGGCGAACGAAAAGTAAGTTTTTGACAAGGTTAGGCACATAGAGGACGTTGTTAAGATGTAAAGGAGGATATGGAGGCGAAAGCGTTTGGTTACTGGTGCCCTGGATCGGAATTTGCTCGCCATTACCTACAATAATATTCCGAAAAACACCATTATACCATTATGGACATAAGATGAGTAGTTACCTGGGTTATTTGTCATGTGTGATGTGGCGCCGCTATCCACATACCAGTTTGGATCATGTTGCTGATGGTTAAGAGTAGCATATGCTTGATCGATATCCGTGGGTGTATATCTAGCCTCGGAACACGCGTAACTCTGTTGCTGAAAGTTGCTAGAAGGACGTGGGCCTAGAATCCCTACGGAATTGGGTCGAGGCATAAGTTGGGCCGAAGGCATCATCGGGTACGGGCAGGGGGGTTGGGCTGTCCATGGACGGGGAGCGGGCTGCTGCTGCTGATATTGGGCCCAATACTGGGCTGGCATAGGAGGCTGAGTTGACCAGCCGGAGCCCGGGTGCACCCAATTCGGCCCTGCGGTGGCACTGTTCCAGTTCAATCGGTTGGATGGAGCCCCAGAGTTACCACCGCCCCGAGTGTTTCGGAAGGGGCCTTGTCGGCCTTTCCCGCGACCGGACCCACCCCCACGGAAATTACCCCTGCGGTTGTTGCCATAATCAAAACCAGAGACGGAGCTGCGATATTGATCCGAGCCACGTGAGGATTGGGCATTAAGTACCGTGCCAGCAGTAACGGCAGTGGCGGCCGATTGGTTTTGCTTTCTCGTTTCTTCTAAAATCAACTTGGAACGGGCCTCATAGAAGGTGGGGAGGGGATTGGTTTGTTGTATCATCATAGCAATGCCTTCATACGATTCCGGAAGTCCTGCGATAAGCTGCAAAACAAGACGTTGGTTAGATACCCCAGCACCAACATTGGCAAGTTGATCGGCTAGCATCTTCAGAGCCTGACAGTAGGCTGAGCAGTTGGGAAAATTCGACATCTTTGTCATGACAAGTTTGTGTTCCAGGTAAACAACACGTTGGTTTTGATTATCCTAAAAAATACTAGCAAGAGACTCCCATGCTTGTTGAGCAGTGGAGTCGACTTTCAGGATGGTGTTGAGAAGATCATTAGAGATTGTGCTGTAAATCCACTGGATGACGATGGCATCCAGACGAGCCCACTGATCGGCAACCTCACCCGATCATTCGGTAGAAGAAGACGAGGATGTCTTCGGAGGAATGATATGTTTGATAACCTGGAAGGCGCGGCAATGGATCTTGAAGAGTTCCGCCCATGAGGTGTACTGACCACTATCCATCTCGAGGGTAACAGGCATAAAATTCTTGATATTTGTGACGGTGACAGCAGGGTGAAGTTGAGAGGAGGAGGGAGGGGTTACGGGTTTTTCCGTCATGGTGTGGGCAGCAAGGGGAGGATCGTCGAGAGGGAGGTCGACGGCAGCACAAGGAGGCCGGAAAAAAAATACGGCAGAGAGAGGGGAGGAGGGCGGCTAGGGTTAGAGACCTAGTCTCGTGATACCATGTAAGTTTGGGAATAATTGCATGCCTTCTATTGATCACCAATTACATTATATATAGAGATTACATGTAAACCCTAATCTATAATTTACACTTTGACTACCTCAATAATTTATAACTATACAATAGTGTCTAATATACAATAGTTTCTAATACTCATCACCATATACAAAACCAAAACTATTGTTGTAGACATGAACATGTATTTTGTTCCTTCTTTCCACAACTATTACAGAAAATCCATAAAAATGCAGCTTTGTGACTTTTAAATCTAGCTGGATGTTGATGTCTTTGGCGGTAGTAGTGCATACCTTACTATCCTGCATTGTAATAAAACTGTCCGTTCAAACAAATTACACTTAGAAATGAGAAATAAAATGTGGTAAAACTTAATTTTAGCATACAAAGATTCCAAAAGCATCTCTATCTATCGCACAAACACTTTAATCAACAGGAGATAATCTTCCTACTCTAATAAACAATTACAATTGTTGACACATGTCAACACTAGATTCATTCTCACAAAAGTTTTTCCCTCCCAAATCTACTCCCTAATAAATTCTTTTTTATTAGAAATTATATCCTATTTTATAATAATGATATATTTTAATCTATTTATATTTATGGAATTATGACAATCATATATTAATTTTCATCTTATTTTTATTTAAAAATAATTTTTAAACTATTATTATTTTCATTTTAAAACATATTTAGAAACTTATATAATACCAATAAACACCTATTTACTGTGTTTTTAAATATTTTTAATTAATGAATACCTAATACTATTTTACAAATTCAATCAGCGTTACGTTATGGGTGATACTATTTATAGAGAAATTAACAAACGAAAAATCATGTTCATAATATTCAATATTAAATAGTTTTTCCTACCATATCAAATGAGCCATGTTCATCCAATTTGAAAATTTTAAACATCGCGACTAATACAATTGTAAGTTTTCTAATGTATATCAACATAACATTTTTTATTGATAACATATTAATTTTTTATTATAATTTAGATTTTATACTCAACAATCAGAATGTGTTCATCTAACTTTTGATAAAACTTTATACTCATCTAACTTTTCTATACAGACATAAAGTCTCAATTTGTCAATTCATAATTCATGTTAGTCGCTATTCAGGGTTTGATTGTTTTTTAAACATGATCACGTTTATCTTGCGTTTTCCAAATATGCAATTAGAGACGTAACCTAAATATTTTTTTATATAAAGAGAGTAAAGTCACTAATACCATATTATGAATTATAACTTTAGCTTTTTATTTAATGTAATGTAATATGTTATTCCGATAATAAGAATAGTATGCATTAATTATCAAATATATATATTTTTATTTTAATGATTCAACCCGTAACATACGGGTTCTGTCCTAGTTAGCAAACAAACGTAATGAATTGTTTCAAAAATTCTAGATTGGATTGCTCAGATTATACTAATATTTGGCTGGAAAAACCACCAAGTTATCGCTAAAAAATAAAAAAAAACAAAAAAAAAAAAAAAACAAAAAAAAACAAACTCACCAGAAATCGAGCATGGATACCATAGTAAACATTGATTATAGAAACTGTATAGGCTCAGATAGAGAAATTCTAATCATCATATTCAGTGCGGCGACACACCCATACCGGCAGCCACCAAATCACATAAACCCCACAACTTAGGGCTCAGATCTGTCAAGAATACTTGAAATTGTATTCTTGATCAATTCCATTTACCTCAAATATTTGTTTCTATTGTTTATTTTTGAAATCTTAATCTCTATTTTGTTGTATGTTATTAATTTAGGAGAATATGGATTGGAGTTTGGGATGCTGCTTATCTTGGGCTAATGGAGTAGCTATTGGGCTGTTCGGGTCGTGGACAAGAAGAAGACCCAGGTTGGTTAACCCGGTTGCTGTGCGTGGATACTTGAGGAGTATATAAAGAAGTGCTGCAAGTCATATTAAGGTTAACACACATATCAATCGCCGCTGCTTTACTCTTTTCTCTCTCGTTCATTGATTAGGGTTTCTGCTATCAAGAAGTTCAATCACCTGGATTGAACTTAGTTTTCTTTGTAGTGTGTGTGTTCAACTTGTCATCCGATCATCATATTGATGGTCTGATTTTTTTCTTTGGTTTTTCCTGGTTCTGTTAAGATTTCTTGGCTGTATCATTTATGGTTCATCGATATTTGGTTCTTGTGATGAGTTTGTATCATGTTTTCTAACATGGTATCAGAGCTACCATAGCTCTCGTTGCCGTTTGCTTCGTTCCTGGGCTGTTACCGTTCGGTGTCTTTACTCAGATCTAAACCCTAGATCTGGTTATTTCTGGTGTGTTTTCTTTCATCTGGTGATCGCGTGGTGCTCAATCCTCCGACTCTTCTCTACTCGGCTAGGGTTTCCAGTAGTCACATCATTCATCTGTTGTGACTGTTCGTGTGGAGTCTTTGTCACATGCTAATCTGAAGACAAGGAAGCAGTAATCAGCGGGTGCAGTGCTCTAGGTCTAATCACCCTATACACAGGTGCTTAGATTTGGATTTGTTTGGCGAAACCCTAACTTGGGTTCCCCCTGGGTGAGATTGTTCCATCCATGTTCTCTCTATTTACATAGTTGTTACTTGTTGGTTTGTTTGTGTTCTTTCTTGTCTGATTAGTTGTGTAGATCTATTATCACTGTTAACAACTCCCAGGTAAAGCCTTGGCTACCACCTTGATGTGGCAAGTATCTGGACACTGATCTGGTTTCATTGTTTGCAGTGTTCTTATTATATGTTCTCTTCTGGTTAATTGGCTTGTGGTTATAAGCTGTATAACTTCTTTCTGTGTTGTTGTTTGTGGTGTATGTTTTGTTGTTCTTGTGCTTATTGTCTTGTTCTATCTTTCAATATGACTGATGCTTCTACTTCTGTGACCATATTTAGTAAGATTGAGGCCAATGACCCCTTTTATTTGCATGCCAGTGACTCTAGTAGTTTAACTGTTGTACCTATAGAATTAAAAGGCACTGAGAATTACACTGTGTGGGCCAATGCAATGAAGCTTGCCTTGGCTGTTAAAAACAAGACAAGCTTCATTGATGGTAAGTGCCTTAAATCAGAAACTGATGATGTGTTGGCCCAACAGTGAGATAGGTGTAATTCTATGGTGCTTACTTGGATTCTTAACTCCATTTCTGAGGAGTTTATATGTTGGCCAAGTTTATTCTAAACTTGCTTATGAGGTTTGGGGGGATTTAAAGGAAACATATGACAAGGTGGATGGTTCAGTAGTGTTTGAACTTTATCAAAAAAATAAATTCAGTTAAACAAAATGGTTGTACTGTTTCTGAGTATTTCAACAAACTTAACACTATGTGGAAACAATTTGATGCTATTGTTTAAATCCCATCTTGTACATGTGATGCTGCTAAAACTCATAATGATCTTAGTGCTTTAGTCAAACTCATACAATTTTTTATGGGTCTTGATGATGTTTATCAACCTATAAGGTCTAATATGCTGATCAGGGAACCTTTACCAACTGTTAAAAGTGCATTTTCTTTAATATCCAGTGAAGAGTCACATAGGATTAGTAGTGGCATTCAAAAACTCAGGGCCAAAACTCTATGTTTGTTTCAAAAGGTATTCAAAATCAAAACAATACTAATTTGAGAAGGCCTAATAGAGGACCTAATCCTAACCTAAAATGCACACATTGTAATAAAATTGGTCACATGAAGGAAAGGTGTTTTGAGTTGGTAGGATTTCCTCCAGGGTACAAACCTAGAGGAAATCAGTTCTCTAGTCAGGGACCTAAGTCATCTCAGGTTGATAGTCAATGTCAAACTAGTAATCCTGCTATTTATGCTCTAAACTCTCTTACTTCTGATCAAGTGTCAAAACTTTTGGGATTAATAAAGGAACCTGTTGGTGGCACGTCTCAAGTATCAAACATGGGAGGTACATCAATGTGTTCATTTAATATAGATGTTTTCAATCATAAAATGTTTTGTTTCAACTCTTCTGAGTTAATTGAGGCAAATTCTGGTTGGATAGTTGATTCTGGGGCTAACCAGCACATGGTTATGAATGAAAATGATGTTTTTTCAAGTGTAGATGTGTCTGATCTTAACATTAAGGTTAAACATCCAAATGAGACTTTTTCTAATGTCACTAAAATTGGAAATGTCAAGTTAAATGAAGTAGTTATTTTAAAAGATGTGTTTGTTGTCCCAGATTACTATGTTAATCTTGTATCTGTGTATAAGTTGGCTAAAGATAGTAAGATGGGAGTGTTTTTTGATGAACATAATTGTAAAAGATGTGTTTGTTGTCCCAGATTACTATGTTAATCTTGTATCTGTGTATAAGTTGGCTAAAGATAGTAAGATGGGAGTGTTTTTTGATGAACATAATTGCTATGTTCAGGATTCTCTTACCAATAAAACTCTTCTGACTGGTAGTCAGATAGATGGGTTATATTTCAGTGGTGAACCTTCTTTGTTACATAAGGTGTGCTTTTCTAGTCAAATTCATAATAATGTTTGGCATTCCAGACTTGGTCACCCTGCTGATCAGGTTTTAGTTGTTTTAAAAGATCAACTGTCAGTGTCTAGTTCTCCCTGTGAAGTCTGCCATAAGGCTAAACAACATAGGGAACCCTTTCCTATTAGTGAACACAAAATCACTCAGTTAGGTGATATTGTTCACCTTGATGTGTGGGGTCCCTATAAAGTCTCTAGTCATGAAAGTTATAAATATTTCCTAACTGTTGTGGATGATTTTTCTAGAGATGTGCGGGTGTATCTTTTACAAAACAAAACTGAAGTTTTTGAAAATATTATAATATTTTGTTAATCTACTAAATAATCAGTTTAATAAAGCTGTTAAGGTTTTTCGGTGTGAAAATGGAACAGAGTTTGTTAATCATCAATTCTCAACTTTTACCAAATCAAATGGTATTATTCATCAAACATCATGTTCATATACCCCTCAGCAAAATGGGATACCTGAGAGAAAACATAGGCACTTACTTAAAGTGGCTAGGTCTTTATTATTTTAACCCAATGTTCCACTAAAGTTTTGGCCTGAAACCATATTGACTGCAACTTATTTGATTAACAGGCTTCCTTCATCAGTGCTTCATGGTAGATCTCCTTTTGAGCTGTTGTTTAATTCAAAACCCCCTTTAGGTCATTTGAAAACCTTTGAATGTTTGTGTTTTTCAACTATTTTAAATGAGTAAAATAAGTTTAAGCAACATGCTGAAAAATGTGTTTTTTGGGTTAATCAAATGAGAAAAAAGGGTATAAACTATGGAGTTTGGATAATAAAAAAATAAGTTTTTCAAGAGATGTTGAATTCTATGAACATATCTATCCTTTTAAGAATCAAGACGTCTTTGATAAACATGATTTTCAATCTGATAGTTTGGTCAATCATTTAATTTTTTTTTTGATCTATTCTCCACAAACATCCTTAGTGATTCATCTGATCCAAATCCCAATGATGATTAGGGGCAACTTGATGGTTCTAGTGGTGGCTGGACCTCTATGATTACATCTGAGAAGATGAGGGGGGGGGGGGGGCACAAACAGATCCAATTGTGGGTCAAAATGAGCCACCATCTTCTTCAGATGTGAATACTGGTGGGTTAAGTCATTCTTCTCCTATTTCAAATGATGAAGAGGAGCTCACTAGCCTGTCTGAGGGTAATGTTGACCATTCTGATAAATCTGATAACATAGCTTCTATTAGGAGATCTACTAGGAAACCTGTTGTGTCAAGGAAATTGCAGGACTATGTGGTAGAGGGTAAGTCAAGTATGGTCTTGAAAAGGTTGTAAACTATTCTAACCTTTGTGGTGGTAATAAATATTTGCTTGTATGCCAAATAAAACCGTTGAACCTAAAACATATATTCAGGCTGCAACTGATAAAAATTGGATTGCAGCCATGAATGAAGAAATGGAGGCTCTTAATAGGAATCATACTTGGAATATTGTGGAATTACCTCTTGGCAGAAAACCCATAGGTAGTAAATGGATTTATAAAATTAAATACAAGTCAAATGGTGAAATAGAAAGGTATAAGGCTAGACTTGTTGCAAAAGGGTTTAGTCAAACTGAAGGAATAGATATTGATGAAACTTTTTCACCTGTGGTGAAAATGGTTACTATAAGATGTGTTCTTAGTCTTGCTGTGTCGAAAAGTTGGTCTCCATTTCAGTTAGATATAAATAATGCATTTCTCTATGGTGATTTGAATGAAGATGTGTATATGAAATTACCTGAAGGCTATTTTTCTAAAAATGATACAAGAGTTTGTAAGTTGGTAAAATCTTTGTATGGTCTGAAACAGGCACCTCGCATGTGGAATGAGAAATTAGTTGGTGCTTTGTTAAAAATAGGATTTGTGCAGAGCAAGAGTGATTACTCTTTGTTTGTTAGATCTCTTAGTTCTGTGTTTACTGTGTTGTTAGTGTATGTTGATGATATTATAATAACAGACAATAACAATGATGACATAGAAAAGGTTAAATCCCTGTTGAGAAAACAATTTTTAATAAAGGACTTAGGACCTCTTTTGTATTTTTTTGGGAATAGAGGTTATTAAAAGTGATAAAGGTATTTGTTTGTCACAAAGAAAATTATGTATTGAGTTGTTGGCTGAGTTTGGCTTAACTGGGTCTAAACCAGTTAATACTCCTCTTGAATCACACTGAGCAATAACTGAATTATGTAAACAGAATAGTGGTTTGCTTGAAAATGTAACAGGTTCTCAAAAGTTGGTAGGAAAGCTTATATATCTTTGTCACACCAGACCTGATATCACTTACTCTGTTCAATTTTTGAGTCAGTTCATGCATTCACCCACTCAAGGACATTTAAAAGTTGCTTTAAGATTACTAAGATACTTAAAGAAAAGTCCTGGTAAAGGAGTTTTGTTAACTAAGGGCGATGATATGGATTTAACTGTTTATTCTGATTCAGATTGGGCTATGTGTTTATATACTAGGAAATATGTTTCTAGGTTTTGTGTTTTTATTGGAAAATCCTTAGTTTCTTGGAAAAGCAAGAAACAAACCACTGTTTCTAGATCTTCAGCAGAAGCTGAGTATAGATCTATGTGTGCTGCCACTAGTGAAGTCATGAGGATCTTGAATGTGTTGACTGAGTTGAAGGTTTCTGTAAAGCTACCTGTTAGACTGTTTTGAGACAGTAATGCTGCAATTTCTATTGTAGCAAATCCTGTATTTCATGACAGAACCAAGAATTTTGAGATCGATCTGTTTTTCTTGAGAGAAAAAATCAGTTCTGGTTTAATTAAAATTGTTGGTATAGCTTCTGAGAAGCAACCAACTGATATTTTTACCAAAAGTTTGTTTGTGGGGCAACATGAATTGTTAAGTGCTGAATTAGGCATGTTTGACAATTTTGGTAAATTGAATTGAGGAGGGGTGTCAAGAATACTTGAAATTGTATTCTTGATCAATTCCATTTACCTCAAATATTTGTTTCTATTGTTTATTTTTGAAATCTTAATCTCTATTTTGTTGTATGTTATTTATTTAGGAGAATATGGATTGGAGTTTGGGCTGCTGCTTATCTTGGGCTAATGAAGTAGCTATTGGGCTGTTCGGGTCGTGGACAAGAAGAAGACCCAGGTTGGTTAACCCGGTTGCTGTGCGTGGATACTTGAGGAGTATATAAAGAAGTGATGCAAGTCATATTAGGTTAACACACATATCAATCTCCGCTGCTTTACTCTTTTCTCTCTCGTTCATCTATTAGGGTTTCTACTATCAAGAAGTTCAATCACCTGGATTGAACTTCGTTTTCTTTGTATTGTGTGTGTTCAACTTGTCATCCGATCATCATATTAATGGTTTGATTTTTTTTCTTTGGTTTTTCCTGGTTCTGTTAAGATTTCTTGGTTGTATCGTTTATGGTTCATCAATATTTGGTTCTTGTGATGAGTTTGTATCATGTTTTCTAACAAGATCTGAAGTAGATCATCATGGCCAAGTTGGTGCACAACAAAATCTGAAACAATGAAAACGATCAATAGCTTAACAGTGTCGATTGAGTATCTAAAAGAGGACAAATAAGCCATCTCAAAATGTTATCACGGCTATGAATCCGGCTAAGGACAACAGTGATAGGAGACGGAGCGTGGAAGCCAAACGAAACACGGGTATGTCGAAGCCGGTCACTCACGGCTATGATTCCGGCCAAGGACAACAATGATCGAAAACGGACCGTCGGCGCAAAACGAAACACGGTTGTGATTCCGGCCACACCTAGTAATCGTACAATGCACAAACCCCAAATCGGACCAAGAAAGCCATAGACCACCGTTGGCGGAAATCACAGACCCAACCAACAAAACCGAACATCACCATCGCACTCTACACATCACGATTTAATTTACAGATCTATACAGTTTAGATCTAAAGTAACGGAGACAAATGGCGATGAAGGGCAAGGATGAGATCTTCAAGCGAATCGTAAGGAAGAATCATGAACCAAATTCCTCTAGTCTTTACATAAAAGCGAAGGTTTTGTTAGAACCCCTAATTTATTTGGGGAAGATGAACAGCCTAGGGTCCAAATGAGGAGAAAACAACATAACAACAATGGTAAATTGTAAGGAACTTCAATTTTGAAGTTTTCCGGCTGAACTCTAGTTTTGACAGTTCCGGCTGAAGTTGAAGCGGAACTACAACTTCAAGCGGAACAACAAGTTCAAGCAGAAAGAAGCAGTTTTGTCACTTAGTGAATATTCCGGTTGAACTCGATTATCCATCAGATAATGAGTTCAACCTGACTTTTCCTGAGAAGTCTTTTCAGCAGTCCCATCCTGCAAAAGCTTCTCGTATGCTTCTACATCTGCCCAAGCCGCTCTCCAAAAGTAGATTGTTGTCTGTCAACACGCAAGTCGTTTCAAATGTCGAAGTTTATTCTTTTGGTAGTTTAGATTTGACTTTGTAATGTACGGTCTAGATTAGATCACATGAGATCAATGGCTGTGATTGATCTCATCTGCACTATATATAGCTTGTTTTCTCTCAGTTTACACAGAAGTGTGGTTATCACTTGTAATAGTGTAGCTTTGAGTTAATGCAAATAGTGCCAAATATTCGATATTTCGTTGTCTCTACTATTATGCAAATCAAGCATTTACATTATACAAGAACTCTAATTTGCTTAAGAAAAGTAAAATATAACTTAATTCCGCAAGGTTATATTTGCAACTAAAGGAAATTGTTTAAGTTTAACTCTGACTTATATCGATCCTATATAAATCCTGGGGTTCTTGAGAGAAAGATAGAGGATGAAGATGCACATCCATAGAGAGAGAGGAACTTGGACTGCAAAAGGGAGAGGAAACGTGCTTTTATGAAAGAAGCCAGGTACAACTGTAACTGTGTGATACAGAGACAACACACTTTCAAAAACGCGTGTACAATCAAAGTAACACGCGTCTAGCAGAGCAACCACTAAACAAAACGTGTCAACAAAGAAATATTACCCAAAAAATTAAGAAAATGGAGTAAGGAAGGATCGAAATGGAGAAGTTTAAAACATAACACCAAGAACCAAACCATTACACCAAATACACGAATTTGTAATGTATGTGATTAGATATTATGTTGGGAATTCCTGAGACCGACTAGTTCGAGATTTGGTTGATGAAACTCAACGTACCACTTATTGTTTTACCGTTCGCACAACACGGTGAAGTTTATGACTCGAGACTCTCATTAACCGAAAACTTGGCATTAGTGACTTTATTATTTATTGTTGTATTATTTATGTCACTAGACTAGTTGTGTTATTTACTAGATTGCCCTTAGTCTTAGTTGGTTAGTATATATAGTAAGTCTTTCTCATGTGAAAGACTTGATGAGTGTATGTTTGAGAGAGCTTAGTCATGTATCTTTGAAGTTGTGTGGGTTCATGAACACTTGTTCATGAACCTAGCATGAGTGGTGTAGGTAAACTTGTAATCATTCAACATCATCTTTGATTATCAATTTATCTTGTTCATCACTACTTCTATATTTTTATCCTCATCATCATCATCACATCTCACAACACCATTGTTGAAGATCTGGTCCATTATGTTCTTCTTGGTGTTTATATTTGTTCTACAAAGACGAAGCTCACAAAGTCTCCGATCCGCTTCCGCTGTGCCATCGGGGTATGGCTTGGCTCACCGACCCCGGTTTCTACAATTGGTATCAGAGCCATGGTCGAAGAAAACGCAACAAATCGATTGGTTTCTTCATCTTTGTGTTATCTTGCTTGTTTTTGTAACAAATAGAGATGCTTTTATCTTTTGAACTTTGGGTTTTGTGTTAGAAATAGTCACACATATAAAAGATGAGTTCTTGAGTTCTTTCAAACTCACCCAATTGTTCATGTGTTTTCCAGAGATCTTCAAGCTTGAAGATAGTTATTTGGTCATTTGTTTGATTATATTAATTGGAAAACAAAATAAAAACCCATAAAGGTGAACAGGAAAAAGTTAGTAGCCTTTCACTAACTTTTAAAGTAACCACCCTACTTGTCTACCACCTTTTGTACTTTTCTCTCTCATCACCTAAACACTCAACCTTTCTTAGTCAATGTAGCAGATTTTTTGGTTGATCATATTAGTGTTTATGTTAAATTATTTTAACAAGTGATGAAAAACCAAAAACTACGAGACTGCAGCTCGTTACATCGGTTTTTACAGGTTCGTATTTGAGAGAAAATGGATTATTTCAACGTGTTGACATCCGGGTTTTTATTAACTGTTCGAGAATCGGGTTTCCGTCAAGATCAATGACGTTGGTAACGGTGGTTATGGGTTGACGTAATTTGGGTTTCATGTGAGAATCAATGACCAACATGAAGGTGATGGAGTGTTGGTTTGCTCTTCGATCTGGGTTTATATTAAAGATTGACATGACTTCGATGATGGTCACAAAATTATAATTGAATTTCTCCATGTTAATGTCCCTGATATTTTTTGGTAGAAGAAAATTGAATGCCACATGCTTTCAACTTTTGTCGTGACTTATAGGAGAATGAGGCAATACAAATTTGACTTTTCTTTTGTCATTGGACGAAAATGAGAACAGAGAGATAAGACTTATCCTTTCTGCAAGTTTTCATTATCTTGTCTACATCACCTTGTAATGTACTGCTCTTTCTCTCTCTTCGTGTACCAACCGGAAGAAACCCTTGCCAACTCCAGTTTCGACTGAACAACGTCACCGGAAGAAGTCGTCATTAACTTGTTCTTTCGACTTAATACTTTCGAGGTCCGGGTGAAGTCTTGCTCACCGGAAAAACGTGCCCCAGGAGAAGTTCTCAATTCCGGAAGAACCTTTTTCGTGTGAACATGATTGTTCCGGAGCAACTCTCTTATTCCGAAGCAATTCTTTTGTTCCAGAGGAACTCGAAAAAGTTCCGGAGGAACTCAACCTCGGTGGGAAATGTACTATCATTCTTCCGGAGTAACAAGTTATTCCGAGGGAACTTGTTTTTCCGAGTGCTCCATAAGTTCCGGGGGAACTCCGAGTGAAAGAAAAGATGGAAGTTGGATGTTCCGGAGTAACCGGAATACTTCCGAAGTAAACTCAGAAGTTCTGAGGGAACTTTTCAGGATGCGAAACTAGTTCCGGAGTGACCGGTGAGTTCCGGGGGAACTTGAAAACTTCCGGAGGAACACCTTAGGTCGCCGATACTCGCTTCTGTTTGCCCTCAGGTCGCCGGAACAGCTGGTCTTCTTGGTTCTTGTCGACTGGGATTAAAGATGAAGAAGAAGCGCACAATTCTGGTACGATCTTTTGTTTGTCTGCAGCGTTTTGTATTATGGTTTCTCCTAATTTAGTGGGTACAAACAACCGATGATCCTTGTGTACTGGGCCAATGATTTATAAATTCGAATTGGGCCTGCTCATATATATTTGTCTGCTGGGTTGCTGCTTTATTTAAATCAGTTTGGGCCAGACTAATATATTTGAAGACTGATTTGGGCAGAATTAATTTAACAGTGAGCTACTGTTTTATTATGGAAATTACTACAAGTCTAACGGGGTTAAACCGTTAAATCCTTCGCGACAAATTGGTGTATAATAAGGTACACTTGTAGAAATCAAACTAATTTTTCTTTTTGATACTTGCTTCGTTATAAGCAGACGTGTTTAGAAGTCGGTTGAAAATTGAAGAATGTGCAAGTTTGGGGGTTTTTCTACATTGAAGAATTTGTTTGCTAATGTTGGATTAAGTTCTAGCTTTTGAAGAGTCCTTGAGCCATAACCGTGATGGAAAAAACAAAGGCAAAGTTGGAGCTTATGACTTGTTGAGGTAATTTATTTGAAGTGGTACTTTCTATGGGAGATGCATCGGTTTGGTATTCTTGGCAAGTATTTTCAAGACAGTTGAATTATGGAATTAATTCTCTAATTTTTCTTTGATCCTTTATCTTGTTTACCTTTAACCACACTTAGGATGATGTTGGCATCCTTAAACGTAGTGTGCTTGTTAATTTTGGTAAACACCCTATAAGCTTTTTATTGGTTTGGGGCTAGAAGAAGAACAACTCTTCTTCATAGGGGGAGCTTCATAATAGGAGAATGGTTAAATGAAAGATTTGAAACCGTATGAAGATCTTCTTGAAGTCAAGTTGCAAGAATACAAGGGAACCGATTGTCACAAGAGTTGAGTAACCGTTTGTTCATCTACCAAATAGGGGGAGATTGTTGGGAATTCCTGAGACCGACGAGTTCGAGATTTGGTTGATGAAACTCAACGTACCACTTATTGTTTGACCGTTCGCACAACACGGTGAAGTTTATGACTCGAGACTCTCATTAACCGAAAACTTGGCATTAGTGACTTTATTATTTATTGTTGTATTATTTATGTCACTAGACTAGTTGTGTTACTAGATTGCCCTTAGTCTTAGTTGGTTAGTATATATAGTAAGTCTTTCTCATGTGAAAGACTTGATGAGTGTATGTTTGAGAGAGCTTAGTCATGTATCTTTGAAGTTGTGTGGGTTCATGAATACTTGTTCATGAACCTAGCATGAGTGGTGTAGGTAAACTTGTAATCATTCAACATCATCTTTGATTATCTATTTATCTTGTTCATCACTACTTCTATATTTTTATCCTCATCATCATCATCACATCTCACAACACCATTGTTGAAGATCTGGTCCATTATGTTCTTCTTGGTGTTTATATTTGTTCTACAAAGACGAAGCTCACAAAGTCTCCGATCCGCTTCCGCTGTGCCATCGGGGTTTTGCTTGGCTCACCGACCCCGGTTTCTACATATTACTTATCTAGAACTTTAAAGAATAGAAAATTAAAAAAAAAAAACAAAATGAATCGTGAACAGTAAACGCAAGAGACAATTTAGACTTTCATAAACGTATTTTATATTAAAGAGGAAGATATCTAGAGTTGAAGGAGGATTAATAAACCAAACAATTATTAATATTAAGCAATGTTGATTTTAGGGTGGTACGGAAACGATCTCGAGGGGCGGTGGAGGAGATCACGCAAAGTTGAAGGATAATAATAGTTAAGTTGTGTTATACTATTAGTATTAAATATTTATGTTTATCTTCATTAAGTTTAAGATAGGGTTTTAGTAGTTTTTGTTTATTACGTAAGGTGCAAGTTTTGTTAGTCTAGAGATTAAATGAGGTTTCCTAATGTAAGTTTAAGTCGGTCAAGGAAAGCTGTTTATAAGGCTTCTCCACATACTGTTTCTATAAAAAAAAATTAACAGTTAACAAAGGTTTAGTTTACGTTTCCAAGTTGTACCTGAGTTCTGCTTCATCATTGATTGCGAGATAGAAACAATGATGTTGGATCAATACCAAAAGATAAACAGGAAGTTAGATAGCCTTGAAGAAACCATGAAGTCGATACAAATCAGTATTCGGGGAGAGTTGACCGAGGGAATTGAATATCTCACGAGTCAAACCAACGAAAAAGAAGAAGAAGTATTCATATCAGATGACGACGATTTGCATGTGTTCATATCATCAGATGAAGAAACACAAAAGGTTATAGAGCCAATGCCAATTATAGCACTGGCTTCTGCCCTTGCTAATGCATCAAGTCACCAGAAGAAGGTGGACCAAACAGAGGTTTCCGAGCCTATGGCGGTGCTCAAACACGTCGAGGCAATCAAACGGTTCATGCGCCCAAACCGAGAGAAGAGTATCACGGTGTCCTAACGATTAGGGCGATCGATATAGTTATCTACATTGATGAGTTTCTCTCTTGATCTTTCTAGCTACTTTATATTTGACTTTTTAAGAACATTATTTATTAACTTTGATTTGTTCACACACTTTTTTTAAATTGAAAATCAAATGATCGGGAGCAATGCGAAATAAGACAATCAAATGAGCTTATGCACAAAAATAATCAAATTAGCACCGCATAAAGATAAAATTTTAATTGAAGTCCGTATGCTCATATAACATCCCCTATTATCAATAACAATGTATGAATATATGGAAGTGATTTAAATCGTCAGTTACTACAATCATTAACAAACACAAAGAGGTTTTAATTGTTGATTACACAAAGTACTTGTAAACTTATTAATTACTTAGTATTATTAGTATTAGTATGTTGTGGTGTGGGCTAAAGTTCTTTAAAAACTAGAAGGTATTCGTTTTAACTTTTTGTGGGGGTGGGGGTATAGATAAAAGAAAGATTCATTGGATGAAGAGGGTGTTGGGTGTGAAGGCGTGTAGGCCGGTTATTTTATTTAGGGGTTCCTCTTGGTCTCTAAGTTTTTCGCCCTAATTTTTTGTTATATATATCCTAGTCATATAATTGTAATTTTGTGAACTAAATTAATTAAAAAAAATCTCGTCTCACACCAACCGAACCACGTTAAATCTTATGTTGTTATCTACTTTCTTTATTGTTTGTGTGTGTGTGTTGTCACTTCCGCTTGCCACGAACCTAATAAGTGGCATCAGAGCAAGGTTGCTTTATCACACATGGGTGTACTGAGACGAGAAGTTTTATCGGGATTTTTTTTCGTTTGTTTGAAGGAAAAAGTTTAATCTCCTTATTGGTATGTTTTAATCGTTAGAAAAAGCAAAGAAAAGGGGGACACTGCTTTTGCTCCTTTGCGATTAGGGTTTCCAAGGAGGTAAGAACCAGAACCATATTTTTTTTTTCTTTCTGTTCGAAAAGAGAAAATCTAGGTTGATCAAAAGTTTGGGGGTTGACCAAATATTTAGTTCTTGGTCACTTTCCCCTTTGGTGGTCACTGACGGAACGGAACGAAATAAAATAACAAAAAGGGGGATTTGTTTGCGAGCTGTTTGCGAGATGGTTAGATTGAGATCAAATTGTACCGGTGAAGAAAACGTTAATTAGCGGTTCAATGCAAGTTGTCGATTAGGCTTTTGTATAAACTTTTGAAGTCGTTTGTTCTTGCGGTTACGGTTATTACGCTTTTTTAATCCTTGAGCCGATTTATTTATTTTCTGAATTCGATTTGAATCGCTGATTAGGTTCGCCAGTCACCACCTTAAGATTTTGTCATTATTGTGTTTAGGTTGCGGGCTAAATAGGGTTATGTTTCTAAGTTGGTACATTTATATAATGTTGTTAACAGTTGTACCCTTTGCTCCAAGATTTGTACCATGAAGTTGATCTTTTTACACGCTCATGTACAACTCATTCAATACACCAATAGGTTGTAGAATGTGCTTCGTGGTCTTACCAGTGGCGGACCCATGATTTTATTTCTGGGGGGTCGTTCTTTTCAGAGATTTTTTATATCAATATCGACCATAAATTTTTCGGGACCGGTTCGGGTCGGATAAAATAATATTGTATGATATCATAACAAACATACATTGTCAATAAAATGAAACTATCTAGACACTGAAAATAAGATTGCTACTTTCATAAAAGAATCAAGAACTAAGCAATCAATACTGCAGGCTTTTCGTGCAATAATAGAACAATTTCTGGCTACAAAGTGAAGGATTTTCACCAATTTTGAATCAAATTTGAAAGTATAAATTTCAGCAAAGATGACATACATTAAGAAACTAAAATGTTTGATTTATTCTTCCAGTTCCACTGCGATTGCTCATATCATAATTCCTATGACACCTAAATTAGAACTAAACTTAAGAATATGAAACTCATATTAGTTTAGCTTTTCCTTGTGATTCTACCAAGTGGCAATAATAATATGATTTCACCACACATACGGTCATCATAATTCCTATGGCACCCTAAGTTTATTTAATCCTATGAAGAATGCTATCCACACATACGGAAAAGAAGTTAACTGTATTTAGGGATCAATTTTCTTACCAAACGATGAAGTTGTAGAATCACAAAACTGACTATCAAAGATCTGAGTCTCCACACTGACGAAATCCCAAGTGCCACTGTCCGAATCGTTTAGACCGGAGGAGACCGCTGCTGCCAAGGAGAGCGTTGTTTAGACCGGAGGAGAGGCGGAAAGCGCTGTTGACCAGGGGAAGAGCCGCCGGCCCACCGAGGAGAGGGTTGCGCCGCTTTGTAGACCGGAGGAGAGGCGGAAAGGCAAGAGCGCCTGCTGCACTGTTTTAGCGAATTTGGCTAGGGTTTTATCCATCTGGTCCGTTTCGGGTTTTAAAAAGAAAAGAAAAAAAAGGTTGTAAATTTTTTTTAACTAAGTTTCAAACCTGGGACAGCTCGGTATAAAACTCGCGGCGCTGCCATTGTTCTAGACTGTGCTTATTTAACAGAATAAGGGTTAGTTATATTTAATTATGGGGGTCATTGGGATTTTCGTTTAATAACTTTCCGCTAGTAGTACAAAACCGATAGGGGTCGCTTGACCCCCCCCCCCCTTCTCTCTATGTAGGTCCACCAATGGGTCTTACCATTTGCTTCAATATTTGTACCATGAATTTGATCTTTGTATGTTGTATAATATGATATGATGTGATAACGTTCCATATAATTTATTAAGAGAAGTTTAATTCACAAAGAACAAATGGTTCCCGACCATCCACCACCGTTAAGGACATTCTCTGCCGGTTCCTATTGCAGTTGGTGCTCCAATTTGAAATAAACACCACTTTTAGCCAATTACAAAGGTTATATCCAATGACGAAGGTTAGAAGGGACCGGGGGCGACCGCCCCCTCGGTTTTCCGTCCAGAGCACCTATTTTCACGATTTTATGTATAGAAATTCATATGTATTGAATATCGCCCCCTCAGATGTATTGAGTATCGCTCCTAGTTAGAATTTTTGAGTTCCGCCTCCTCGGGATTTTTCTTTCAAGCTTCGTCATTGGTTATATCCCTCATAATTTTTCCAACTTCATTGTCATTCACATTTTTCTTTTTCAATTTTCACATCAATAGCAACTAACAAGATTCCTTACTACAATGTACATTGTGTTTTTGTTTTATTATCAATTATTTTCATTTACATTATTTTTATCAACTCTCTAACTTTCGAATTCTACCATATGTGAAATAATAATACAATTTTAGGACCTACCGAACTTCATCCTATACATTCTGTTGACAAAAAAGCATTCACTTCAGAGAATTTGTCTTTACATGTAACGGAACAAAGTCCTATTATTGAACCATATTACCATCTTAATAAAGAATATATCATTGATGATACTTTTGGAAACGATTACCTATGTCCATACGAAGACTACGATCCAGATGTTTTAAAGACAACTTGGACTTATGATATTTTTTTTCTAGATGAAGATATGAGTACCATGACCCTTAGGAAGCCGAGCATGATTATGATGATTCAAGCTGATCGAAATTCGAATCTGAATGGAAATAAATGAAAAAGATTAAAGGGTAGTCACTTTCCAACAACTGGCCTTCAAATATTGATACTCGATAAAGATTGTCACTTCAAAATTTAACTTTATTTCTTTTCCATTTTTTATCTTTGCTTTAATCTTGTGTAATTCCGTTTCTGTATATGTTTGCATTTAAACTTATGGTTATCATCGTATTAAAGAAATTTTCGTTGATGGTACGAAGACTGCATTGTTTTTAAGACAGCTTGGACTTATGATATTTTCCTGACGAAAATATATATCTATGAACTTATAATTATATATTGTTTAGACATTTTGTGTGATAAGCTATTAGTATATATATTGAACTTAATTAAATGCGTGATGTAAAACCACTGGATGATCTTACTACTGCATGATTTGGTAATCGGAGAAACACAAACGAGTAAATAAAACTTTGCTTTATTGATTCACTTAGAGAATACAATGTAGAGAGAGAAAACACCTTGAACACACACAGTTAAGATGTAGAAATGACAGAACTGGTTGAACTCTCTTTAACACAAACCATTTATAGTCACTAACCAACTGACCTGCGTACCACCTACATACCATATGGTACGCACGTACCATCTGGTACGTGTGACTAACTGGTACGTCCACTTGACTATCTTGACTCACACAGACGCTCTAGATTAGATACAATACACGAGACACACGTTAGCATAGGAATATGCTCTAACAAACTCCCCCTTAACGTGTAGTGTATCTAGCTATCTATATATCTAATCAAAACTTCAGTCTTCAATCTTCAGCATCACTGCGTCTAATCTTCAACTTGAAATCTTGTAAGAATTAGAACTTGCATGGTTGGATCAATCTTGAACAATCTTTGAACTTCAAGATCCACTTGTGAAAGATATAACAAACTCTCCCTTTCACCATGCTTGAGTCTTGTCACACAGAAACCTGCAATTTCAGAAGAGATAAACGCGGCTTTCTTTTTCTTTTGAAAATTAATTTAATCTTGGCGCAAAACTTCTCTTCGAGAATCCAAGATATATTTTGAAGTTTTGAATTTTGTATCTTGTATCGATCGGTCCAAAACAAATTAGAAATAAAATCTTTTTGGCTTTTTGAAACTTTATATCAAAACAAACCAAAAATCTTTTTGCATTTTTCATATAAGAAACAAAAATGTAATACAAAAATGAAATACTGAATCACACACTATTTTTGTCTTTTGCAAGAAAGATCACAACTTGGGATCATATTGGTCATGACATGCTGAACTACACTTCAATTTCAATTACTTTAGCACACAAGTCATGTCGATTACTGGTATAATTTGTCCATCTTAAACTCAGGCACAATCATAATCATAATATCTGGATATGTTATTGTATTGATTAGATTGCTTTGACCAGTGTACCCCACACTATCAGACATACTCAAAATATGTATTTTATTTTATATCACACTTTGTGATTTCATTTGTGATTTAAACACATAACGATTGAATTCATGATATAGTCAACTGTGTTCCATGCAAAAAGAAATAAGAATGTTAAATCGTCTACCTTAAGGTCGATCTTTCGATACGCATATAAGGCCTCTGATTTAACAAAATAAGAAAATAAAAACAATTTGAAATTGTATAACCCAACAACAATCAGGTTAGTACTCACGTACACGCAGAGAAAGTCCGATGAGTTATACGCAACACCAAAGAAAATAAAGCAGAACGTCAAACGAATAACAATCAGGTCGATCTTTCGATACGCAAAGAAAGTCCGATCATTTGACAAAATAAAGAAAATCAAACAGGTTTAAATCTTTGCAAAATGAACGCATGTATACACAGTGACTTCTCATTTTTCTCTTTTTCACATATCTTTTCTTGATATATCATGCGATATGCATCAAGATGTTGTCCACTTGGTCAAGCATTAGTATTTATTGTGTTTATCACATCTGAATACTTTCTGATTTAATGTCGAGCCTACCAACACATCGAACAATGATCTTATGGCTTTTTCATCTAATTTATCCATGAGTCAGACACGTAAGCCAATGTACCATCATTTCCCAATTATGTTGGATCAATTTCTCATTTTTCGAAGTTTTTGTAGTTTTCCATCCCCCCCCCCTATAATGAAAACTCTATTTTTGGATTTTCATTTTAACAAAAACACAAAGACACTATTTTTTTTATTTTCAATTTTTCCCCTAAACAACAAATGGAATGCATTAAAGAAAGAAAATTGGCCAATCGATACTGATACCTTTCAGTTTTTAGCTTTCAGAAAAACTTGCAGTGTACTAATATGAAGCAGTCAATTTAAGTTAAACAAGAGACTCCACTATCAGTAACTGCTTGAAGCTTGAACTTCAAAATCACCAATAGGTCTTCTTGAAGTAACCTGCACACTGGATGTAAAAATTAGACTCCAAATGACCCGAAGCACACAGCTTCTGGTCGACCAGTGTCTTCCTCAAAATCTTTTGCAGCCTTGCTGACCATCCTAGGTCGCCACTGCATTTTAGCTTTTTTATTTTTAACTGAATCATCATCATGTGATGAACCATCAACACTGGAATCAAATTTGAAAAATTGTTTCTTTTTAGATTTTAATGTAGATGGTGTTGACTTAGTAAAAATTCTACCTGATTCATCAATAACAGTGGCAGATTTGTTTGAAAATTATCTTTTTGCCATTTCAGGACAATCATTTGCCATGTGTCCCTGTCGGCGACACTGATAACACAAACGATAAGATCGTTGAGAATATGAGTTGTCCTGGAATGTATTATACCTATCATCAGACTCAAATTCATCATAAAAATCATTATCAAAAACCTGAAAACGATTGGAATGAACCCATTTAGAAGTAGAACTTCGAGGTATGAAATTAGATCTAGATGATGAAGAATCCTTAACTTTTTAAGCATCCTGAGAAGAATTTTCAGACGAAACCTTCTTCTGAATCTTCCCTCCAAATCCCTTTTCCATTGTAGACATGAGCACTTGAGCCAAATAATAGATTTGTTCCAAGCTTGTGTCTTTCTTTTTCTTTGGAACTTTCTTGGGAATATTCTTCTGGACATTCTTCGCAAACTTCTTACCTTTACTACCTAAGCCTAACTGTTTGTAACCCGGTAGTTTTGATAAATCATTCTGAGAACTAGAAGGACCCGCTTTAGCAGCTTGATTAAATGACGCTTTAATATCCTTCAACTTGTTAGCTTCCACCAGCTTAGCAGCAACTTGTTCTTCATGCACCTGCTTTTCATCCTTTTCCACTTGTTTGCCAACAGAACCAACTCCCTCTTCTGAAATCAATCCACCGGAAACAAACTTTGTTGCGAATTTATCAACCAAACTCTCCTCGTTTTCCACTTTCTCCTTTGACTTCTTTGATATTTTCAAATCAGACTTCGTAGTAGCAAACTCAGAATAATCACCAGTTACTTTAGAAGATGTGACATCAGCCAGAGGATCAGTTTGAACCAATGGAGGTGGTAACTGATTGAATTCTTCACCGCCAAACACTCTTTTGAAATTCTCATCATTGCACAAATAACTTGTGAACGAATGTGAATTCTTCAAATTATTTAGTTGACGATTCAAATCCAGAACTTGAACGTTTAGATCTGATATCCTTTTCTGAGCTTCACCCAAAGCCTTTTCTGATTCTATCAATTGTTCTGAAACTCTGTTAGATAAAGACTTTTCTCTTCTCACTTTATCATGAGCATCAAACATCTCTTGTGTGACCTTTTCCACCTTTCCTTGATAAATCTCTACATTTCTTGTCAACAATCTATTTTCTTTTGTCAAATTAGTGACTTTGTCTTGTAGTTTTGACTGGAAGACTTGATAATCATTATTCAAAACCATAATTTCATCATAAGCTTTCTGAAGTTCAAAATTAGTAACCAGAAGCGATTCCACTCATGCTTTTGATTTCTTATATAATGCATCAAAATCTCCAACAACATCCTTTGCTTCGAATTCCCACTTTTCAACCTTTGTAACTAACTCAGCATTTTCAGTTGTAACTTCACGATCTGTTCATTATTGACACTAACCATCTCTTCCAATCGTGCTTTTAGCTCTAAAACCTCTTCTATCAATACCTTTTTTCTTTTTCCAACATGACATTAGCTTTGAAAATTTCATCAGAAGTTTCACACTTTCTTTTGTAATCTTCCATCTCTTCCTCTTTCTTCTCATATTCAACAACCAACCTTTCCTTTTTAGAAATCAATTCTCGAATCTTTCTGTCTTTTTGAGCATAAAATTCACAAGTTGACTCATATCCACTCACGTCAGAATCACTTGTTTCAGATGTATTGGTCTTAGATTCAAATCCACTCGATTCAACCTCAATATTAGCCATTAATCAATAATTTTCGGAAGAGCGAACTAAAAATGTTGATTCATCCGGAAAATCTGCATCCCAATTATAACCTCCCTCAGTCACTAGAGCCTTTGCCTCTTTATTGTGATCATGATTATCCGAATTACTTGGTTTAGAAGCAGATTGCTTGCATTCTCGAGTAAAATGTCCTAATTTAGAACATTTGTAACACTTCAGTTTGGACTTATCTAAACCCAGTATGGCTCCTCCCATAACAGAATTCTTGCCATGTTTTCTCATAAATCGTCTTCCTTTTTCAACAGTCATAGCCAACTGCCAATCCAAATCCAATTTATTTAGCTGATCCTCATCCATCTGTTTTAGATCCTCCGGAACCAAACCAGAATTACCAATTTGACTAAATATGGATCCAGACGAAGATGATATGAACGCATATAACAAAGCAGCTAGATCTTCGGTTGCTTGATTAGAAGTAGATTTGTTTGATGATATATCAGGAATAGTAAAACTGCAACCCGAAAAATAACCAGTGTTTTCAGACTTTCCAGCAAGAAAAGCTGTTACTGGTGGATTACTGCTTGAAATAGAATGTGACTTTGTTTTAGCATGAACAATAGCAGAATTCTCCCCAAAATATATTTCAGGATTCGGAACAGATGGAGTTGCTGACTTTTTCACAAGTAATTTCATTTCCCGAGCTTGTAATTTGCTTATCAGCTGATTGAATGTCCAACTTGAATAGTTTGGATCATTAGACAACATCATCACAAAATTCTCCCATTTTTCGGGTAGAGCTTCCAGAAATTTCTCCTTTAATTCATCATCTTCTTTCTTCACACCTATAATATCAAGTTCATTGATCAAATGTGAAAACCTTGCAATCAAATCTGTGATCTTCTCATTCTCACAAAGCCCGATATTATCAAACTCTTTCTTCAAAACTTTCTTTCGAGTATTCTTGTACTGATCATTACCCTCACATCTTTCCTTAATAGCATCCCATAATTGTTCCGAAGTTGGAATATTCTTAAACTGATGCATCAAATCTTTAGGTAATGCCATCGTGAGAAAACTATAAGTTTTCTTTTCTCTTGCAAAAACCTTCTTTTCTTCAGGCTCAAAATCACTTATCGACTTTGGTAATGTATTAGCAATCAACGGATACTCATATTGTGTTTCAATCGGAATCCAACAATCAACATCTTGTGAGTATATGTAAGATTCAAATCTTTTCTTCCAGCTATGATAATCTTCCAACCGAAGTACTTTAGGGACTTTTTGGGTTGTTCCAATCTTGTTATCATAGTTCAACATAGCTTGTATTGATGATTGAACAACTGAAAATGCGTGAAAATCGCTCATTTTGAAATTACAATACCGAACGTAAAACTTGTAACTCAAAAACGAACGTCTTCCAAGCGGATTTTGGGGGTCAAACCAGAGGGTACTGGCCGTTAGGCGAGTAAAAGTCTAGATCTCGTTGAGACGAACGTTTTGGCTGGTATTAGCTCCCGTAACTCTTAAGGGTTCTCAAGTTACGTCAGTTTTAGTGAACACATGTATTCTGCCAGCGTACCAAAAGTTTCTCAACGTACCAAATCCATACCAAATCAATCAGCGGACCAAATGAACCACCAACGTACCAGTTTAACTCACGTACCAGCAGCGGACCAAAAACCCTGCGGACCAGATTATCTCAACGTACCAAATTTGGTACGGCGGACCAAAATGGTACGGCGGACCAGAAAATAACCGCCACGGACCAGACTTGAAGATTGCCTTGTGAACCAGAAGCGGACCAGCGGCGTCCCAGAAGTTCTTGGAACGTACCAGATACGTACCACGCTGAAATCGACTGATTTTCGCGAATTTTAACAATTTGGACTGGAATTTGCTTCAGATGGGTGCGAAAACTCACTAGGAACACTCAGAAATCATTTTTCATCTTTGAAACACTCGGAATTGCGTGAATTTGATGAAAAACGAAGAAAACCCACACTTTCTCTCTCTAGAATCCGAAAAATTACCAAAATCACAGCAGTAGAGCAACCAATTGCTCTGATACCAGTTGTAAAACCACTGGACGATCTTACTACTGCATGATTTGGTAATCGGAGAAACACAAACGAGTAAATAAAGCTTTGCTTTATTGATTCACTTAGAGAATACAATGTAGAGAGAGAAAACACCTTGAACACACACAGTTAAGATGTAGAAATGACAGAACTAGTTGAACTCTCTCTAACACAAACTATTTATAGTCACTAACCAACTGACCTGCGTACCACCTACATACCATTTGGTACGCACGTACCATCTGGTATGTGTGACTAACTGTTACGTCCAGTTGACTATCTTGACTCACACAGATGCTCTAGATTAGATACAATACACGAGACACACGTTAGCATAGGAATATGCTCTAACACGTGACGAGGCTCACTAATCGTCATTAGAATTTTTTGAGAAGTTTCTAAAATTAGAATTTTAAGTTTTAATCCAATCGTCTAAATTAACTTTCTCTATTTTATATTTATTTCCATAATCGTCATTAATTTTTTAATAGCATAAATATTATAACAAAACTAACGGGCATCTAGAAAAATACAGGAAACAAACAAAAGAAAAAGCAAACAAATAGCACCAAAAGACATTACAAATGGAAATTGAAATCCCGCCACAAGAGAAAATGCAAACCGCCCGTAAAGAGGTGATTATGGGTTTCGCCAATGATCTATAGCTCAATTGGCTAGTGGGAAGTACCCAAAGACATTAAAAAGTGGGAGGTCTTGGGTTTAAGTCTCACATGTGACAAAAAATAAATGGGGGTCCAGGTTGGCCAGGGGGTTTTCTCTAGGGGTGTAAATGAACCGAGCCGCTCGTGAGCTACTCGAGATCGACTCGAGAAAAAGCTCGAAATGAGCCGAGCTTTAACGAGTTCGAACCGAGTTCGAGCTTCGAAATAGGGCTCGTTTAATAAACGAGCTCGAGCTTTACATATCGAGCTTGAGCCGGCTCGCGAGCCTTATTGATCTTTTATTTATTTAATTTTTATTTAAATTTTTAAATATATTTAAAAAAATAATGATTATTATATATAAATGTATGATAAAATAAGTAAATAATATTGATGTGTGCTAAACACATCTTTATTTCCCGTGTATTTTAGTCAAGTTTGAGTCGAGTTTGAGTCATTTTATTTGGTATTTTATCTATTTTAGTTATTCGAGTCTTAATTGTGTAGTGAGTCTTTTTTTTTGTATATTTTGGTGTGAGTTTAGTAATTAATTGAGTCTTGTGTTTGATTTGGTTAAATGTGATTTAATTGTGCTCAAAATGGTTTATTATATTTGGTTGTAGGTTAACATGCGAGTCCAAGGGGATGGTATGACTTTACATCAAAGTTCAAGGGGTGAAAGAATTAATATATAAGGTTCATGGACTAATGGTGCATTAATAGAGGATCAAAGGGGTGAATTGGAAATGTGCATAAAAGTCATTTAATTTGTACGTATGGTTCTGGTCCCACCATTTTAATTTGATCCGCCGAGAATGACGAGTCAAAGTCGGTTTCTAATTTCATACGTGTCGCTTGCGGCCATCATTTTTAACTAGCGATATGCTAGTTTTGAAAAGAACCGCAGACCCTATAATTTTCGTATAAAAATCAAACGCACGGGGTTTAGAAGGGGGAATGAATTAGCAGCCGCAGGAGAGACTTAGGAGGGACGAAATTCAGAGAGAAGAAAAGGATCTGCATCGATTGAAGGCACGGGAGAGCTCAAGATTAATCGTTCGACAATTATTAAGCACTCGGGTTTTTCCTCTATCTTTCGGTTTCTTGTAATTGGTTGAACTATAATCATGTTTTCTGCTCAAGACTTAATTTTTATTGGGTGTTTGATCATGAACTCAAGTCTAGGCTAAATTAATTATACCACCTAGACTTTATGATGACTTTTTAATATTAATGATTTTATTCGGTTTATGACACACTTGTGATGGATTTGACATTCTTTAAATTCCAATAATTTTCTGCAATGGATGCATATGCGTATTGTTTTTAGGATTTTGATTGTCAATTGATTCTTGCCTAGCTTGCGAATGTCTTTCGGGTTGAGTTAGGTAGTTTAATAGTGTGACTTTGTGTTTGCTATTAAGTGTGGTTTGCTAATTTGGTAGATCAGAGGATTAGTTAATAATTGATATCTTGAATTCAATATTCTGCCTATCTAAATAAGCTCACAAGGATGATAGTTGTTGGTTAGTCAGATTGGTTAATGAACTAGGATAACATTGTCTCACAAGGAAATGCCCTAGGAATTTCGCTAGTTTGCTAGTCGTGTCAATTGTGGTAATTAGTGGTAGCTCCGACTGTCTTAAGGTGTCCTAGATTGTTTCAAAGGTGATTAGGATTAGTTGAAGTGGGAAATACTTAAAAGGTGAACCATTTGTTCGAGCGTTAGAGTTGTCAGTTAGGAAGGACTCAAAAGGTGAACTAACCAACCAGTGCATTTATTCCAACCAATAGGTATCTTATCAGTAATGTCCGAAGAGTGATTCGGGGGCTCGTAGGGTTTCTATAGGTTGTGTCTTAAGATCCTGGTTCCATCAGAGTTGTCATAGCCGAGTAAAGTTGTTAATGTTGATTAGGATTCTAGGTCTAGGTGGTACCTCTCTCATATCTAGTTTTCCCTAAGTTCCTTAGCCGTCGGTTGTTAATTAGTTAATTTAGTTATTTTAATTAATTCAATTCACAAAAAACCAATTTACTCAATTTCTATTCATTAGGTCCTAGGTTAAGTCTTGTTACATAGTGTCCTTAGGGTTCGATATCCGGTCTTACATAAGCTATATTGTCACCGATAGGTACACTTGCCTTAGGGTTCGGTCTAGTTTAGGTAATTTCGGTAAAATTTAGGTGTGTCTAAGTCTAGGTTTAGGTCTAGGATATTTTATTATTTTTAGGTATAGTTCCGAACACATCAAATATATATTATTTTCTATATAAAAAAGTACAATTCTAAATATATACAAATTTATTAATTATAAAAATATATAAAAAAATAATAAATAATAATAAACGAGTCGAGCCCGAGCCGAGACCGAGCCGAGCTCGAGCTTAAATAAATTTTCACGAGTTGAGCTCGAGCTTCAGAAATAAAGCTCGAATCGAGCCGAGCTTGAGCTCGACCTCTGTTAAATTTAAACGAGCCGAGCTCGAGCCTAGACGAGCTCGGGCTCGGCTCGGCTCGGCTCGTTTACATCCCTAGTTTTCTCACCTATGGTGAGTTTCCTCCTGATTAGGATTGGAGATCATCAGGTGGGTGGTGTAATGTCTCCGTCAGTGATCCAAATTTGCCGTTCAAAAAAAAAATTTGATTATGGGTTTCGAGGAGATCATTACATAGAGGACATAAACCCAAACCAACATTGAATACCAGGAATGATTTCCCGTCAAAACCACTTTGAGGGGAGAGCAAGGTTAGCACTGCCGGCCCCTAACCCCCTTTATCCTTTGGGGCAGTCCGATGGATTTTTTGTCCATCAATGTTGCCTCCTTCCCAAAGAAACTATTTTCTTATATTTTTCAAACCGTCAATAACATTATTTAGAGCCTAAAGAGAGAAGAATAGTATGATTGTAGGTTGGAGTTGAGAGTACCCAATTAATGAGCGTTAATCTGCCCTTCGTTTTAACGTTTGAGAGATCTGGAACGGAACAAGGTGGTGATCGGATGGTGCTCTAATGAACATCACAAGTGAGGTGTGGTGGGATGGCTGAGAGATCTACACTTGAAATTCTTTATTATTCATTTTTTATTGAGTTGTTTATTTTTAGTTTTATTGTTTTTATACCAGGGGTTGTATAATTTGTAACTGGGAGAATTGGGTAAATCGGGTACATGGGTAGAAATGTCAATTAGGCCCCTTACTTAATAAACCCGTTAAACAACCATTATAACGAGGGACGTGAAGTGTTAAAATTTTAAATTTTTATACATAATTGAAACAAAAAAAAAGTTCAAGGACATAACATGATTGTTTTAACATACATTAGAAAAATCTACTACCTAATAAATGATTACGAAATTAAACACTTATCAGCACTACATTTTATCTCATAAAAAATTCCTCAACTTAAAAGCTCTTGTATTTTTTTAATAATTAACCCCGTAATACACGAGATCTATACTGGCAAATTATAATTTACTCGTTATAACGAAGATAAAATCAAAAGTTAGATATAAAAATAAAACCTTATATGTTAAATTAATTAATTTTTTATTTATTACATTGGTAACTCTAAATGTCACTTTGTCGTTAATTTTAACATTTTATTATACCGAATTTAGTTAAGAAATTGAATTGAAATCAAAATATATATATCCGCACATGTTAAAAACCAAGTATCTTCGTAACTAGTGTGATTATAGCACGAATAACATGATCATATGCGCAAGTACGTGATTACATCATTAATTTATATTGACACATGATATACCCTTTGCCCGTAAACATGTTTACATTACGATGAGTTCCTACACTTAAGCACGCTTTAACACGTTAAATACTTTATACAACACATCAACTATGTATTTATAGACTTTTTAAATTAGTATTATTGAAGCTCTTCTACCTCCAAATTAACATAAACCATCAATCACCATCCCTAACCACATTTTCACCAACACCAAAAAAAGTCCTACGGAACAAACACAAATATTGCCAGTTACACACACCTTAAAAAATAAATTCCAACTAAAAACATAAACATGAAACAAATCTTGACAAGGAGAGATATCAAAAGAATATGAACCCGGTTAAAAAACCCGAAAGATTTACATAAACATTATATCAAAAGAGTATGAACCCGGTTAAAAAAACATAAACATTATATCAACCCTCTAACTTTCGAATTCTACCGGATGTGAAATGAAAATACAATTTTTGGACCTACCAAAATTCATCCTATGCATTCTATTGACAAAAATCATTCACTTAAAAAATTTGTCTTTACATGCAACGGAACAAAGTCCTATTGTTGAACCATATTATCATCCAAATGAAGAATATCTCATTGATGATAATTTTGAAAACGAATACCTATGTCCATACGAAGACTACGATCCAGATGTTTTAAAGATAGCTTGGTCTTATAATATTTTTTATAGATGAAGATATGAGTACCATAACCCTTAGGAAGCGAGCATGATTATGATATTCAAACTGATTGAAATTCGAATCTGAATGGAAATAATTATAAAGAGATAAAAGGGTGGTCTTTTTCCAACAACTGGCCTTCAAATATTGATATTCGATAAAGATTGCCTCTTCAAAATTTAACTTTATTTCTTTTCCATTTTTTAATCTTTGCTATAATCTTGTGTAATTTCGTGTTTGTATATGTTTACATTTATACTTATTGTTATCATTGTATTGAAGAATTTTCCATTGATGATACGAAGACTACGATTCATATGTTTTCAAGACAGCTTGGACTTATGATATTTTTCCTGACGAAAAATATATATCTATGAACTTATGATTATATATTATTCTTTTGGAGGCATTTTATGTAATAAGTCTATTATAATATACATCTAACTTTATTAAATGTGTGACGAGGCCCAATAATCGTCATTAAAATTTGTTGAGAAGCTTCTAAAATTAGAATTTCAAATTTTAATCCAATTGTCTTAATTAATTTTCTTTATTTTGTAATTTTTCCATAATCGTCATTAGTTTTTTAACCGTACAGATATTATAACAAAACTAGCAGGCATCTAGAAAAGTACAGGAAACAAATAAAAGGAAAAACAAACAAATAGCAACCAAAAGACATTTCAAATGGAAATTGAAATCCCGCCAATCAACCGCCACAAGAGAAAATGCAAATCGACCGTAAAGAGGTGATCATGGGTTTCGAGGAGATCATTACATAGAGGGCATAAACCCGGCTTAGCATTGAATACCAGGAATAATTGTTTCCGCCAAAACCACTTTGAGGGGAGAGAAAGGTTAGCATTCCCGGCCCCTAAACCCCTTTTATCCTTTGGGGGCAGTCCGGTGGATTTTCTGTCTATCAATGCTGCCTCCCTCCCAAATAAACTGTTTTCTTATATTTTTCAAACCGCCAATAACATTATTCAAGGTGATGAACATCACGAGTGAGGTATGGTGGGATGGCTGAGAAATCTACACCTGAAATTCTTTATTTTTTATTTGTCTATAAGTTATTTATTTTTAGTTTTATTATTTTTATACTAAGGGTTGTATAATTTGTAATGGGGAGAGTTGGGTAAATCGTACATCGGTAGAAATGTCAATTATGCCACTTACTTAATACTTAATAGACCCGCTAAACAACCATTATGACAAGGGACATGAAGTGTTAAAATTTAAATTTATATACAAAATTGAAACAAAAAAAAGTTCAAGGACATAGCTTGATTATTTTGACATGCCTTAAAAAAATCTACTACCTAATAAATGCTTATGAAATTAAACACTTGTCAGCACCACATTTTATCACACAAAAAATTCCCCGTCTTAAAGACTCTTGTATTTTTCTTAATGATTAATCCCGTAATACACAATATCTATAATTTACTCATTTCAATGAAGATAAAATCAAAAGTTAAATATGAAAATAAAACTTTATATGTTAAATTAATTATTTTTTATTTATTACCATTGGTAACTTTAAATGTTACTTTGTCGTTAATTTTAACATTTTCTTATACCGAATTTAGTTCTTAAGAAATTGAATTGAAATCAAATGTATATATCCATATGGAAGGTAAAATTAATAATAGATGTAGTTCGTCTTTCTTGTGCCTTATCCCCAAGTTGGCGGACCCGCAAAGGTTGGGTGATTTTAGGCCAATATCTTTATTGGGGTGTATTGCGAAAGTTATATCAAAGGTCCTTGCGAATCGAATGAAATTGGTTATGAATTCGGTAATTTTGGAAACCCAAATGGCTTTTGTTGCCAATAGAAATATTATCGACAACCCACTTATTATCAATGAAATCCTTTCATGGCTCAAGAAGAGGAAATTGGAGGTGATGTTTTTTTAAATTCGACTTTAATAAAGCTTATGATTCGCTTGATTGAGATTTTTTATTGTCGATTTTGGAGAAAATTAGGTTCCCGGTGCAATGGAGGAAGTGAGTGTTTGGTATTCTTTCCGCGTCCCGGGCTTCGGTAATTAATAATGGGTCACCTACGAAGGAGTTCAGTTGTTTTTAAGGGGTTAGGCAAGGTGACCCGCTCTCTCCTTACCTTTTCATTGTGGCTATTGAAGTCTGTCACACCCCCAATTTCCACTAACGGAGTATAACCGTGTGGGGTGTGATCCAGACCAGGATCCCAGACTTTAGTTACAACCAAACCATAACAGGGTTTATAAATAAGTCACAAAGTTTAAATTACAGTCCAAGGAAATTATAAATTAACATGAAAGTTAGGTTACAGTCCAAAGTAGTAAGTTTAATAGTTCAGCGGAAGCATAATTAAGGTTTACAATCAGATTCTCAAAATGAAGGGAATTTAGATCCGAAAACATGATTTCCAGGTGAAAATAGGTTATGTGTACTGCCGCCGACCCTGCCGTCCATGATCCGCCTAGCGACCTGAAAAGCATTCAACAATCAAGTGTCAGCCAAGGCTGGTGAGTTCACTAAAGCAGTCTACCCGTCACAAGTAGACCTAATGTTTATGAATAAAGACAGGTAAAACACAATCAATATCATAAGACCAGTAAAATTCCATATCGTAGGTAGCTAGCCTATAGTTATGTACACCTGAATTGTTCGTAACCGAAGCTGACAATGTTTTTGATAGGGATTACCTATGAACCTTGCCTTCCCGTGTCTTTACGGATCACGGAGGGTAGGCTAACATTGATCTCAGTCCGACCGCCAGTCGGGAGGGTGCATCCCGTGCACCGCTGAGCGGGGGTGTCAATCCCCAGTAGTACTACTCAATATTACCTCGCTACTGTATATTAACGGCTCGAATGTAAGGACTTTTTAATAAATAAGTTCAATTCAGTGAAACATATGATATTATGTCGGAAATTTACCCAGTAAGTAATACCTTACCGTTTGGGTCACCATCCTTACCGGATGCAACCACCTGCGCGTTATCGTCCCTGAACGGACATAACAATAATGTAAAGGAACTCACCTTAGGTTGCTCGGCTTACTTCTTCAATAAACCCGGTTATGACTGTTAACGAGGACCTAATAATCACATTAAGGTCTTAGGTGTAAGGTTGTGTTTAAAACTACTAGCACGTTGGAAAAACACGACACGACATAACGACACACGACACCGATGGTTGATCATACACAAGGGTTCATATACATCAGAAGTCCAAGCGAGTATTATCATAGTATAAAGCATGCAAGTTATGGCATATCATTCAAGTAAATTGCACAAGTTTGGATTCTGGTCACAATTTCGCTAGCAGTTTCGCTAGGCAGTTTCGCTGTGTGCTCGGGCAGCACTTTCGCTAGGCAATACCCGATGACACAGTTTCGCTAGGCTAGTTTCGCTCGAAACTGTTGACACAGTTTCGCTAGCCTAGTTTCGCCCGAAACTGGTTTGAACTTTCGTTCAGGGAATTTCGCTCGGTAGATTCACTCGAGCTGGTCTGGTTGGTTTACCCGGCGACACTACAGTTTCGCTACATAGTGTCGCTGGATGAAGATATACATAGTTTCGCTACTTAATTTCGCCTGATGAAGGCACAGTTTCGCTAGTCGCTAAAAAAACCCGTAAAATTGACTAAAAACCTTTCTAACAGCTTCTGTATCACATGCAATTCGATATCTAGCATACCTAAACGTTTACCAACATCATGTGAGCGATTTTAACACCTAAAACATGGTTTCTAGTCCTCAATTTACCTAGAATGCATTTTCACATAAAGGAACCTAATTAGCATGGATCTTCATATTGTCATGGCAAGTTACAGAATTTATGTTATGTCTAGCATCCTTAAGCATTTTAACAGAAGCATACACAATTGCATGTAAGTTTAGTCATCTAATTAAGTAAAGCACAAAGAGGAATGTAGAAGAAGTGGTCTTGGTGACTCACGGGTGATCTCCAAGCTCAAATGGATGGTGATTTGGGGCTGGTCTCCTTGGTTCGTGCCGATTCCTTGCTGGTCAGAAATCTCGAGAGGGAGAGAGTGCAGAAGTGTGTGTGTGTTGAGAGGTGCAAGTAAAAATGAGAAGTTTGGCTTGGGGTTTCTATATATCTGGTGCTAGTTTCGCTGGTAGTGTCGCTGTCTGTTTCGCTGGCAGTTTCGCTAGCCACGCGAAACTGGTCATGCATTAGCTACCGGGCGAAACTGTAATTTCGCTCGATAGTTTCGCTGGCCACCAGAAAGGGCCAATTTTCATTCTAAGTAAGATGAACACGATTTCTCGATAAATCACATAATTGCACAATTAATTAAATAAGCATGTTGCATTACTTCATACAGTGTAATAAGTAATAAATCATATAACACATATGGGCGGGTTCGGTGATCAACCAAAGGTCGTGGACGTATCCGGTCTTGTTAAGTATTAGTTATTATTTGTAATGTGACTAACGGAGATTGCCTAACGGAGCTAATGGAATTAACGGAAAAACTTAACGGAGTTAACTTGGGAGGTTACAGTTGTCACAGCCTCCCCATGTTAAGGAATTTTCGTCCCGAAAATTAGCTAGTACCTTGGGTTGATGCGGAGGTTTGATCGAACAGGTGAGGATACTTCTTCCTCATCTGGTCTTCCCGTTCCCACGTGAACTCCGGTCCACGTTTTGAATGCCATCTGACCTTGACAATTGGGATCTTGCTTCGCTTCAATGCTTTTTCTTCGCGTCCCATTATCTCAACGGGTTGTTCTATAAATCGGAGTTGCTCGTCGATGTGGAGCTCCTCGAGTGGAACCACTAGAGTGTCATCAGCCAGACACGTTTTCAAGTTAGAAACGTGAAATACGTTGTGTACTCCATCCAGCTCAGGTGGCAAGTCCAAACGATACGCCACTGTTCCAATCTTTTATGTTATCGGGAAAGGTCCTATGTAGCGGGGGTTTAACTTCCCGCGCTTCCCAAAACGTACAACACCTTTCCAGGGTGAGACTTTCAACAGTACACGGTCACCCACCTCGAATTCTAATGGCCTTCTACGTTTGTCTGCATAACTCTTCTGTCGGTCTCTCGCGGCTTTCATACGGTTTCTGATTTGCACAATTCTTTCTGTCGTTTCGTACACCATCTCAGGTCCAGTGAGTTGGCTATCACCGACTTCAGCCCAACAGACCGGTGATCTACACTTTCGTCCATAGAGAGCCTCAAAGGGAGCGGCTCCAATACTGGAATGGTAGCTATTGTTGTAGGAGAATTCGACCAATGCCAAGTGAGTTTCCCAATTCTTTCCGAAATCCATAACACACGCTCGGAGCATATCCTCAAGAGTCTGGATTGTGCGTTCAGTTTGGCCATCTGTCTGAGGATGGTATGCGGTGCTCATATCTAAGCGAGTACCTAGCGCTGATTGCAATGATCTCCAAAAGTGTGAAGCAAATCTGGGGTCTCGATCGGAGATAATAGACAAGGGTACTCCGTGGAGCTTGACGATCTCGTCGATGTAGATTTGTGCCAACTTGTCAGTCTTGTCATTTTCCTTGAGGGCTATGAAGTGGGCGGATTTGGTTAACCGATCCACGATCACCCAAATCATGTCGTTTCCACGGGGAGTACGGGGCAATCCCGTGATGAAGTCCATAGAGATTTCTTCCCATTTCCATTCGGGAACTGTCGGTTGTTGCAACAATCCCGGGGGCTTACGGTGTTCTGCTTTGACCTTCGAGCATGTCAAGCACTTGCTGACATATGTAGCAATATCCGCCTTCAACTTGGGCCACCAGTAGAGTCCTTTTAAGTCTTGGTACATTTTGTCCGAACCGGGATGGACCGAGTATCAAGACTTGTGAGCTTCGTCCATCACCAGCTCTCGAAGATTTCCATGAAGAGGCACCCAAACACGATCCTTGTAGTAACGGAGTCCATCCGACTTAACCTCCGAAGTTCCATCTATGCCATTTAGGGATTCAGACTCGTAGTTTTCTTCTTTCAAAGCTTCCTTCTGGGCATCCCGAATTCTATCCGGTAACTCAGCATGGATCGTGAGTTGTAGAGCTCGAACCCTTCTAGGTTTTGCATGTTCTTTTCTGCTTAATGCATCGGCCACAACGTTGGCCTTACCCGGGTGATACTTTATTGCCAAGTCGTAGTCGTTAAGCACCTCGATCCACCTACGCTGTCTCATGTTGAGATCTTTCTGTCCCATTATATGCTGGAGGCTTTTATGGTCGGTGAATATTGTGCACTTGGTACCATATAGGTAGTGTCTCCAAAACTTTAAGGCGTATACGACAGCTCCTAACTCCAGATCATGCGTCGTATAATTCTTTTCGTGATACTTTAACTGCCTTGACCCGTAAGCGATGACTTTACCCCTTTGCATTAAAACACATCCAAGTCCTTGGAGAGAAGCGTCACAATAGACTTCGAAGTCGTCAACACCATCTGGTAGAGATAACACAGGCGCGGTACAAAGTTTTTCCTTCAAAGTCTGAAAAGCTGTTTCTTCTTTTTCACCCCATCGGTACTGAACACCTTTATGCGTGAGAGCGGTTAGCGGTTGGGCTATCTGAGAGAATCCTTTAATAAAACGACGGTAGTAACCCGCTAACCCTAAAAATTGCCGAATTTCCGTTGGTGCTCGTGGTGTAGACCAATTCTTGATCGCCTCTACTTTGGCTGGGTCAACATGAATACCCTGCTCGTTGACGATGTGGCCCAGAAATTGAACTTCTCGGATCCAGAAGTCACATTTGGAGAATTTGGCGTAGAGTTGCTCCTTCCTTAACAATTCTAATATTAACCGCAGGTGTTCCTCGTGTTCTTCTTTCGTCCTTGAGTAAACCAGTATGTCGTCGATAAAAACAATTACGAACTGATCCAAGTAAGGTTTGCACACGCGGTTCATGAGATCCATGAACACCGCCGGTGCGTTCGTTAAGCCGAAAGGCATGACTAGGAATTCGTAATGACCGTAGCGCGTTCTGAAAGCCGTTTTCGAAATGTCCTCCTCGCGGACTCTAAGTTGATGATACCCGGACCTTAAGTCAATTTTTTAGAAGTAGCTGGATCCTTGCAGTTGGTCGAAGAGGTCGTCGATCCGAGGGAGAGGATATCGGTTCTTGATAGTGACTTTGTTGAGCTCGCGGTAATCTATGCACATCCTGAACGTCCCATCTTTCTTATTGACGAATAAAACTGGCGCGCCCCATGGCGACGAGCTAGGCCTGATAAAGCCTTTATCTAGCAGCTCTTGCAGTTGAGTGGATAACTCGTGTAACTCGTTCACTGCCAAACGGTACGGAGCTCGGGCAATTGGAGCTGCACCGGGAACGAGGTCGATTCCGAACTCGACCTGTCTATGTGGAGGTAGACCAGGTAATTCTTCTGGGAATACATCAGGGAAATCGCGAACTATCGGAAAATCTTCAATTTTTTTCGCTACGAGGCTTTGATCCGTAACCGTTGCCAGAACGGCCACGTGTCCTTTCCGAAGGTACTTCTGTGCCTTGAGGTAAGATATGATTCCGGAGACCGTACCTCCCTTTTCACCCTGAATCGAGAGTACTTCTCCGTTCGCGGAGGGGATACGTATGACTTTTTCTCGACAGACGAGTTCTACGTGGTGCATGGACAACCAGTCCATACCAATTATGACGTCGAAGCTACCGATTGTAAACGGCATCAAATCTATGTCGAACTTACGGCCTGAGAGTTCTAAGGTACAATCCTTGACTACATGTGTTGCATCGACAAGCTTACCATTAGCTAATTCAACAGTGTATTTGGCTCCTAGGGGTTCCGTCTTAGCCTTTATTAATTTGCAAAACTTAGTGGAAATGAAACTTTTCTCGGCACCAGAATCAAATAACACATTCGCAAAGTAGTTGTTGAGGAGAAACTTACCGGTAATCACGTTAGCGTCTTCCTTCGCTTCGCCAGAACCCATGACAAATGCTCGTCCGCGACCACCATTTCCCCCGTTGCCATTTCCACCACCATTGTTGTTGTTGTTGTCGTTCCCACCTTTCTTTATCTCGGGGCAGTCTTTCTTCAAGTGCCCTGGTTTTCCGCACTCGAAACACCCTCGGGGCCTTCATTATTCTGCTTGGGTTTGTTCAGCATGTCACCCCAGCAATTTTTGGCAATATGCCCGGTCTTACCACATCGCTCGCAAACTGGTCGTTTACAGTCACCATTGTGATCTGTGTTGCACTTGTTACAGTAAGGTGACTTTCCCCTGTACCTGCTGGAACCCTGCCCACTGTTACCTTGTCGGTTTTGGTTTCCACCGCCACCGTTGTTGCCATAACCTCCCTTGGAGTCATCAAACTTCTTGTTCTGATTCTGGGAGTTTGAAGACCTCCCAGTGTTGTTGCCAGTATTTGTGAGGTTACTTGGTTCCTCATCTCTCTGCCTTTTCCCATCAAGGGCAGCTTTTGGGGTTTTCCTTGGTGGCAAAATTCCTTGAGCCACTGCCTGATCAGTCAGCTTGTGCGCCAGCCGGATTGCCTGTCGCACAAAAGTGGGATTAGATGAGGTAACCATACCCTTGATCTGTGGTACCAATCCTTCCACATACAACTCAATCCGTTTATATTCAGCATCCACCATTGTCGGACAGAGTCGGGAGTAAGCTTGATAACGGGTGGTGTACTCCTCTATTTCCGAGCCTTCCATCTTGGAGCTTCCAAACTCGACTTCCAGTCTTCTGACTTGATCACGAGGACAATATTCCTCCATGATTGCTTCCCTGAATTCTTGCCATGTCATGGCGTTTGCCTCATTCAGTCCCAATATCTGAATCTGAGCATTCCACCAGGTTAACGCGGAATCCTCAAGTGTGCCAGTAGCATATTTCACCTTATCCCCATCTGGGCAGTTGCACATAAGGAACACCTTTTCTGACTTGTCAATCCACCTAAGTAGACCCACAGCACCTTCGTCACCCTTGAATACCATTGGCTTGCAATCCATAAAGGCTTTGAATGTGCATTGGGGCGGTTGACCTTGGAAATGTTGCTGAGCGGCTGCTAGGGCTGCTGCAACCCCTTGATTAATCATGTTCTGAACCTGTGCAGCTGTGAAGGTTCCTGGGTTGGTTTCGGGTTCTCTCCGCGGAGGCATGATTTCTAGCAAATCAATGCAAAACTTCCAAAGGTTAGTATTCCAAATACTAGAAGGTTGCTAAGTTCCGTTAAGGGTTACATACTAGTATAATTCACATAAGGCATTCATTTACTTGAACAGTGAAAAGAAAATTTCCACCCAAAATTTCCAGGTTTCTAATACCGTCACAAGACAAGAATTCTAAATGAGGATCATCTTCAGCACGCGGGGCAGTACTTTGCGGAACGGGTTGTAACCAAAGTTTTCAAAAACAGTTACAGTTCAGAAATTTTACTTTTAAAATGTTCTGGTTCGCTGTAACCAAGGGCTCTGATACCAATCTGTCACACCCCCAATTTCCACTAACGGAGTATAACCGTGTGGGGTGTGATCCAGACCAGGATCCCAGACTTTAGTTACAACCAAACCATAACAGGGTTTATAAATAAGTCACAAAGTTTAAATTACAGTCCAAGGAAATTATAAATTAACATGAAAGTTAGGTTACAGTCCAAAGTAGTAAGTTTAATAGTTCAGCGGAAGCATAATTAAGGTTTACAATCAGATTCTCAAAATGAAGGGAATTTAGATCCGAAAACATGATTTCCAGGTGAAAATAGGTTATGTGTACTGCCGCCGACCCTGCCGTCCATGATCCGCCTAGCGACCTGAAAAGCATTCAACAATCAAGTGTCAGCCAAGGCTGGTGAGTTCACTAAAGCAGTCTACCCGTCACAAGTAGACCTAATGTTTATGAATAAAGACAGGTAAAACACAATCAATATCATAAGACCAGTAAAATTCCATATCGTAGGTAGCTAGCCTATAGTTATGTACACCTGAATTGTTCGTAACCGAAGCTGACAATGTTTTTGATAGGGATTACCTATGAACCTTGCCTTCCCGTGTCTTTACGGATCACGGAGGGTAGGCTAACATTGATCTCAGTCCGACCGCCAGTCGGGAGGGTGCATCCCGTGCACCGCTGAGCGGGGGTGTCAATCCCCAGTAGTACTACTCAATATTACCTCGCTACTGTATATTAACGGCTCGAATGTAAGGACTTTTTAATAAATAAGTTCAATTCAGTGAAACATATGATATTATGTCGGAAATTTACCCAGTAAGTAATACCTTACCGTTTGGGTCACCATCCTTACCGGATGCAACCACCTGCGCGTTATCGTCCCTGAACGGACATAACAATAATGTAAATGAACTCACCTTAGGTTGCTCGGCTTACTTCTTCAATAAACCCGGTTATGACTGTTAACGAGGACCTAATAATCACATTAAGGTCTTAGGTGTAAGGTTGTGTTTAAAACTACTAGCACGTTGGAAAAACACGACACGACATAACGACACACGACACCGATGGTTGATCATACACAAGGGTTCATATACATCAGAAGTCCAAGCGAGTATTATCATAGTATAAAGCATGCAAGTTATGGCATATCATTCAAGTAAATTGCACAAGTTTGGATTCTGGTCACAATTTCGCTAGCAGTTTCGCTAGGCAGTTTCGCTGTGTGCTCGGGCAGCACTTTCGCTAGGCAATACCCAATGACACAGTTTCGCTAGGCTAGTTTCGCTCGAAACTGTTGACACAGTTTCGCTAGCCTAGTTTCGCCCGAAACTGGTTTGAACTTTCGTTCAGGGAATTTCGCTCGGTAGATTCACTCGAGCTGGTCTGGTTGGTTTACCTGGCGACACTACAGTTTCGCTACATAGTGTCGCTGGATGAAGATATACATAGTTTCGCTACTTAATTTCGCCTGATGAAGGCACAGTTTTGCTAGTCGCTAAAAAAACCCGTAAAATTGACTAAAAACCTTTCTAACAGCTTCTGTATCACATGCAATTCGATATCTAGCATACCTAAACGTTTACCAACATCATGTGAGCGATTTTAACACCTAAAACATGGTTTCTAGTCCTCAATTTACCTAGAATGCATTTTCACATAAAGGAACCTAATTAGCATGGATCTTCATATTGTCATGGCAAGTTACAGAATTTATGTTATGTCTAGCATCCTTAAGCATTTTAACAGAAGCATACACAATTGCATGTAAGTTTAGTCATCTAATTAAGTAAAGCACAAAGAGGAATGTAGAAGAAGTGGTCTTGGTGACTCACGGGTGATCTCCAAGCTCAAATGGATGGTGATTTGGGGCTGGTCTCCTTGGTTCGTGCCGATTCCTTGCTGGTCAGAAATCTCGAGAGGGAGAGAGTGCAGAAGTGTGTGTGTGTTGAGAGGTGCAAGTAAAAATGAGAAGTTTGGCTTGGGGTTTCTATATATCTGGTGCTAGTTTCGCTGGTAGTGTCGCTGTCTGTTTCGCTGGCAGTTTCGCTAGCCACGCGAAACTGGTCATGCATTAGCTACCGGGCGAAACTGTAATTTCGCTCGATAGTTTCGCTGGCCACCAGAAAGGGCCAATTTTCATTCTAAGTAAGATGAACACGATTTCTCGATAAATCACATAATTGCACAATTAATTAAATAAGCATGTTGCATTACTTCATACAGTGTAATAAGTAATAAATCATATAACACATATGGGCGGGTTCGGTGATCAACCAAAGGTCGTGGACGTATCCGGTCTTGTTAAGTATTAGTTATTATTTGTAATGTGACTAACGGAGATTGCCTAACGGAGCTAATGGAATTAACGGAAAAACTTAACGGAGTTAACTTGGGAGGTTACAGTTGTCACAAAGTGTTCCATTGTATGATGTCAAAGGCTAATGAGTTGGGGATTTTCCACGGAATTGAGACTCCGAACAACGGGCCGGTAATTTCACACCTTCTATTCGCAGACGACGCAATGGTGATTGGAAAATGGTCGGGGGCGAATTTTATTAATCTTAGGAGGATTCTTTGGTGTTATTTCTTGGTGTCGGATCTCCATGTCAGTTTGCAAAAATGTGGGCTCTACGGGGTGAACGAGGACGAGGAGGAGAAGCTTAAATGGGCTAATTTTTTGGGCTGCGGCACTTGTGACTTCCCTTTCGGTTATCTCGGGTTGGTTGTAGGGGCCAACATGAATTTGAAGAGACATTGGAGCAAGGTGGTGGAGGTTTCCCGGTCACGGCTCTAGGGATGGAAAGCGAAAAATTTATCGATATAGGGGAGATTGACTCTCATAAACTCCGTTTTGGATTGTCTCCTAACATATTACTTCTCTTTATATCGGGCTCCCAAAAAGGTAATTGACGAACTTGAAAAAATCCAGCTTCGGTTCTTATGGGGGGGGGGGGGGCGATGAGGAGCACTTCAAAATTCACTGGATTGCACGTGATCGGGTCCTAAAACCAATCAAGGAAGGGGGGTTGGGGTTGGTTCCGTTAGCAACATTGAATGCGTGTCTTTTAGACAAATGGACATGGAGATTCCTGACTAAACAGGACCGATTATGGAGGAGAGTTGTGGGGAGTATACACAGTGATCGTGCTTGCAACATGGTTGTCCCGAGAACTCCGTCTTTGCCGGGTGTTTGGAAGGCGATAATACGGGCCAAGTGTAACATCCGTATGTTTCAAAAACTTGAAAACTCGACCCACATCAAGATTCAAGGTTTACGCCCAATTCTCAACACCATGAATGTTGGATTACTCTATTCCATATGATAGTACTCTGAAAATGATGAACGTGGGCGAAAACCGCGTGCAAAACCGAGTTATAACGAAGCAGAAATCACGAAAACAAGTTTGGTGTTAGATGTTGAATGCATAGTCGCGACCTTCTCTTCTAAACTCATCCCACATCGCCCCAAAAACATACTTTCACTCCATTTCGCATCTATAAATACCCTCCCTTGATCCCTAATAGCTTGCAACTCCTAGTTTGAGTATAAACAAGTGGAATAACCAATTTTTGGCGGTTCCACAACTACAATACCCCTTCGGGTGTCGTGCTTAGTAGTTTCTATGCTCTCGGCGAAGAGGTGCTGCCTTTCAAGCTCGGCTCGTTTGAAAAGCTTCTTTGAAGGTAATTCTTCTTCTCTTTCTTTCTTTGTTTCCTTTTCTTTCCTTCCTTTCGTTATTTGTTTATTTATCGCTTTATTAGTTTAATTAGTTCAGTTTAGGTTCTTTGTTAGTGCTCTAGGCTCGTTTAGGTAGCCTTGCTAAGGCTCGTTCTTAAAACGCCTAGCATAGCTAAGGCTTGTCCTTTGGACGGCCTAGCTTTGAAAAGGCACGTCATTAGGACGTGTTGCCTTGCTTAGGCCGATTTAGGCTTGTTACTTGCAGAGGCTCGTTAGGCCCAACGAGTATAAACTATAATGTCCAATTTCATCTATATTCTTCTAATCCAAAAGTTAACATTTTTATGCATGAACAGATTGGGGATTAAGACTTGTTTTTTTCACAAATCAACAATTAAACTAATTCTTAATCATTATAATATGTACTTCAGGTTGTGAAAAAAAAACTCATTTTTAAGAATTTCAAATAACTTAGAAATCGATCTCTGTTAAACAACATATTTAGTGATGGTACTTGAGACGCGAATGACATGTAGTAACTGGAAGGGTGAAAACACCGGTAGTTGGGGTCTCTGTCAAAGGATAAGTGTTCGTATAAATCCCATAGTAGGACCTGGATGCTTACCTGGGATGCCCCGATAAGAGTGTCATAACCTATTAGGCCAAAGCATGTCTAGTAACGTTTAAGGTATTGTTACTCTTAAAAGTTAACATATTTTCAAACTTCAATTTATAACAGTAAAACCCATTCCCCAAATGCATAAGAGCTTAGAATCCCATATTCCAATATTCATGTCGTCATCATCTATTCTTTTAGGATGAATCTTCGGGACTAATCCTTTCACCTTCACTTTTCGATTCGTGGACTTAACTTCTAATCCAAGTGAGTAATCCTTACCCCTTTTCTCATTTTTTGGGTTGCAACATGTATCCTATTTCAAAGTGTTGTCTTTCAAGTTTATCATTTACCATGCGTATGTGATCTATGTGTGAATTATGTGTTATGTGACTTCTAGCATGATTTGTCAATATGTGATTTTCAAAGGATTTTATGTTTATCAAAGGTTTTCATGTTTATCATTGGATGTCAAGTATGTCATGGTTGTCATGTATGTCATGTCTTTCATTTGGCATAAACATTAACGTAAGGCCTGGGGTAACAAAGGTAGATCTATCGGTTGACAACCCACTCAACTTGACCGGTTCGGCGTTGGGTGTTTGGAGCGTATTTCATTATTTCATATAGTCTAACCTGCGGGTTAGGGAATCTATCATATGTCATTGAGGTTTGTTTATGCCTAGTCTTTCATGTTGTCATTTTATACGAGCAATTTTGGTTATGCCTAGTCTTTCATGTTGTCAATATCTTCTAGCATGTTATATTTCACTTATTCTATCATATGACACGTAACGCATGTTTTTCAAATATATGTTATGTATCAAACTTGTGGTTACTGACCAACTATTTATAGTTGACTCCCCTTTATTTTATACATGTTGCAGGCTATGGTGTTGATGTTTCAAGATGCTATCACATAGGGCTTCTGGACCTAGTTTAATAAAGAAATTGTATTTGTTATTAATATGTGGTGAATTGTCTTATTTTTCAATGTTATCAATAAAATTCATTATTTAACTATTGTCACTAAATTAGTTGTCATGAGCTTATGGGCAATCTAATCATGCCCCGACATTTCCACCATTGGTTGGGGTGTGACAGATTGGTATCAGAGCCAGTCGTTGCCCAGTGTGTCAGCGAGGACGCTGGTCCCCTAAGGGGGGAGGATTGTAACATCCCACATTGGTGGGGAGGAGAACTAAGCATCACTTTATAAGGGTGTGGATACCTCCCCTACCAAGACGCGTTTTAAATCCGTGAGGGGCGGATGCCTGAGGGCATGCCGGCTACCAAAGCGGACAATATCTTGGTTGCGACGAGTCTGGGCTATTACAGATGGTATCAGAGCCATGGTTATAGGGAACTAGGTTATTCGAAATGGAATGACCTAGACTATTACCTTAGGTGTCCAAACACGAGAACCTCGTGTATTGCATGCTTCGTTTAGAGATTGCCCTTTTTATGTTTTGTTTTGCCTCAGTTAGGATGTACCTCAAGTCTAACACTTATCACACACTCATGCACTCAATTTCAGGCTTCCTAACCTTTTCCTTAGTAATGGTGCCTTACGTGTCATTTTAGGAGCTTGATTTTATTTGTTAATTTTTTTTTTGAAATCTTGTCCGGGTTAGGTTCCTTAGTAACGGACATGTAGTAACTGGAAGGGTGAAAGCACCAGTAGTCGGGGTGTCTATTTAGGTAAGCGTTACCTGGGACACTCTGGCGAGAGTGCCTTTGCCTATTAGGCCAAAGCATGTCATAACAAACTTTTCTAGGAACCATATTAACCCTGACTAGTCAAAGGTGGCAGTTTCCCAAATTAGGAAATGAGAACCATTCCATTGATTTTAAACAAGTCAATTCGATTTCGTGTTTTGCATGCGATTTCATGATATCCGGTTTATACTTCGATTTCGATCTATGATATTCTTTTGATTTTCAAGATTTCATGTTAAAACGCCACCTTTCGTGATTTCAATGGCATTTTTGAAATTTTCACCATCAACACTTACTTTCACAATTTTACATATTTTACCCCTCATATTTTAGTCGATTGATATTCCATATTCACAACATTTCGTGTTTATTACATCCAAAGTCATCCTTGTGATTTCTATTTCACAATTTCATTATGTTGTACGACACTCCTGTGGCGTATCACATCCTACACTATCCTGCAATTTACGTTATCGGTTCACAGGTCCATTTCGACTCACCTTTGAGAATTCAAAAAAAAAACCCCTTGTTATTTATTTAGTAGATCGAGTTTCATAATTTTCCAATTCCATCCTCGAGGTACTTTGCGATGTTTATACAATCAGTTTGTTACCCTCATGATATCACATACTCTTGATTTTTCACACACCTTCCTTATATTTGAAATACATGTCATTCATCGTCACCATAAATGTGTTATGGATATGATTATCCCAATATTAAACGAAAAAAATTGTGAGTTCATAAAACACTCTTGCGTAGTTTTAAAACCTTCATTTCACGATACACAAGTCATGGTCAATTGATTGTTTTATCAAATCTTGTTGCCAAACCCTTTTAGACTCAACCCAGCAACCCATTGTTCCAATCATAGCCCAACCTGTTGCACCAACGCCCAATAGACACACATGCGTGGTGATTCACTAACCCCACAATGTGTGTCCTAGGTTGACCATTGCAGACAATGCTTCGGTCAAACTAGCCAAATGAGTGTGCATAGTCACGTTTTGATCTCAAGTCAAATTTACCGTTTGAATCCAGTCCATCGGTTTTTAAGCTTATGATTTTTTTTTAAATAATTCATTCGTGCTTTCACTATTCGATGTATAATTAAAAACATTTCATTCATCATTTCAAAACCTATTTATAGCACGTATTTTTCTTTTAACTCATTTATAGGTGAGCGAGTGCTTGTCGATGGGTTCACGAGTTCACAAGTTTGCATGGTTACAGGATTACATGCTTATGAGTTAATGCGTTTACCCATAAACGAGTCTACGAACTCACACGTACATGGTATCCCATTTTAGAAAATATTAAATTATTCATTTTTGTACCCCTCCAAAATATCATGTTTTGCACTTTTAGGTATACATGTTTAGGAATTTACTCGTTTAGGAAATTATGAATTTACGAGTCCACATTGTTGATACTTGATATGTGCGTCGTGTGAAGTATCAAACAAGATCAAGATCATGTCAATCTAGGTCTGGCCGAACTAGGTCCGAACCTGAAGTTCGGACTGGCCGAACCTGAGGTTCGGCCGAAGCTCGGACCAGCTAGTATATATAGATGTTTGGTCTTTGTAATTGGTAGACTTCTGAGCGGGTGAGATCTGTTAAATGTGGGTGTCTAAGTGTGTATTCTCTGAGTCTGTATCTGAGTGTTTACTAATTGTAATTGTTCTTTGTTGATCAATAAATCAATCGGTTAATTACGTTTCGATGTCCGATTGGCTAGATCGAGTAGACGATCCGATGCTCACGCATTTTCAAGTGGTATCAGAGCTTTCTGGTTCACTCTACTGATTTGTGGTTGCTATTCTCGGATTTTTGAGCGTTTTTGAAGTTTTTTCGTGTTTCTCGAGATTGTTCTCGTGTTGTTCATCAATTCTATCGAGTTTTTGGTGTCAAAATTGTTCCTAAATCACTTTCTATTGGTTTTACTGATCCACAGTAACGAGTTTCGTCAAAATCAGACATTTTTCGCGAGTTTTTGAAAAATGAGTTCAAAGTTCGGAGTTTACTGACCAGGTTCGGAGTAACTGCTCCGAACTTGAAGTTCGGTCCATCTTCGGTGAGAGTTCGGTGTTAATTCGGTCAAAGTTCGGAGTTTTATGTGTTCGGTCACTAGTTCGGACAAGGTTCGGAGTTAAATCAAGGTTCGGAGGTAGTTCGGTGCTAGATCGGAGTCTTTTAGGAGTTCGGTCTGTTGATTTTGACTCGGAGCAAGTTCGGACAAAGTTCGGAGCTTAGTTATAAGTTCGGAGAGAGTTCGGCCAGCAGAATTTTTAATTTTTCGAACGATGTCGGATTTTCACGCGTTTGCTGCAATGCAAAGTGCCATGCAAACCATGCTAAATTTTGACAATGAAATTGGAACAAGTCAGAAAGTTCCCAAATTGTTAAAGCTTGAAGATTATCAAAATTGGAAGAAACGATTTTCTGCTTATATTAGCACAAATGATATTGATTTATGGATTCCAATTCGAACGTTGTATGAACGACCAATGGAAGATGGAGATCTTAAAGAAATTCAAGATTTCGATGGTACTGAAAGAAAAAGTTACGTGCTTGAAAAGAAAGTTTATGGTTATCTTACTATGGCTTTACCTACTGAATTGCTTCATCAATTTAGCACTTGCAAGAAATCTAAGCAATTGTGGGATGCTTTATCCGCAAGATGTGAAGGAAATGTTGATTATAAGAAGAGTCGAAAGGAAGTCTTGAACAAAGAATTTGATAATTTTCAGAATTATGACAATGAAAACATTACTGCTCTAGTTTCAAGATTTTCACATTTGATTAGTGAATTGAAGATTGTTGGAATTGAAAAATCTGATGCGGATTTAAAGGAAAAGATTATGGAAGCATTACCAGAAAAGTGGGAGAATTATGTTTTATTGCTCATTCATGACAAGGATTATTCTACCATGACATTTCACGAGCTTACTGGAAAACTTCATGCTCGAGAAATGGAAATGTTGAACTCCAAGAAATCAACTGCTACTTTGCAACATCCTGAGTTGTATCATGGTGAGAATACAGCCATCATGAATGCTAAAGCTAAACCAAATCTCAATTCTGCACCAAGTACAGCTTTCTTGACTGGAATTTCTGATAATTCGGATAACAAATCTTCACGGGGTTGTAGCTTTACAATTCCACATTTTTCAAATCAGAATGCGTTTTCTGCTGACTCTACAAATGATTGTGCAAACATGATTTCTGCTTTAATTTCATCATCATTTGGGTTGATTATCAAAGATGTTGCTGATGCCAAGATTACAAGGGATGATCTTAACGAACTTGATGATGATCAATTGAATGAATTAGATTTAGCTTGGCAATATGCTATGCTAGGTCAACGATCGAAACAGTTTTTCAAAAAGCACAACATGGGTTCGGCTGATTTCAATGGAAAATTGGGATTTGATAAGTCTAAATTGAAATGTTATAAATGTCAACAGTTTGGACATTTTGCCAAGAAATGTCATCAGGCACATGCAAATAAGTCTGGTGTTCCTCTATCACCAAAGCCTGGTTTTACTCAACCATCTACTAGTAACACAAGCAAGACCACAGCTTTGATGACGCAAAATGATGGTGTGTATGATTGGGGTCAACAGTTTGGGTATGATTCATCTGCCTTGATAGTTACTCATGATCAACAAGAGGATTTCTGTTCAGACACTAGTTCCGATACTAGTTCACATCCAAGTTCTTATGAATCTGCTGAGGATATGGAGAGTCTGATAAAAGAAAATACTTCATTATTGCATGAAATTCAAAAACTTTCTGAGGAATTCAAGGCTGTAAAGGCAGAGTTAGAGGTGTCTAAAAACACTGAGAAGGAGTTGATGTTGAAAAATGAAGTTTTGTTAAAAGATATGAGTATGCTTCACACAAATCTTTACTCTGTTCGAGAAAATGAAAGATGCTTGCTAATAGAATTGACATTTTAGAAGAACAGAAGGAGGATTTGTTCAAACAAATAAAGAAATGGAAGGATGAGGCTGAATATACTGCTAATGATTTTCAGAATTTGTTTGATAAATCCAAAGTCAAGCTTGATCTGCTTACAAAGAATGTTGAAGAATCAACTGCTAAGATTGAAGCATATCAAGTTGACATGGGAAAGTTGTTGGATGAGAAGCGGGAGTTAGTTCGTGTCAATAAAGTTCAAGCTGCAAATTTGGAGATTCAAAAGAGAAACGAGGATAAATTGAAAAAGGAGTTACATGAAGGACTTGATAATCTTCGTCTACCAAAATTTTAAACTCACAAAGTTACGAAGCGATTGATTGCTAAAGAAAAGGAATTTGCTGAGGCTCAACAGAAAATTTCTGATCTGAAAATTCAAGTTCTTGATGCTAACCGATTACTCAATAATGTGTCAAATTCTCAAGTCTTCACAAGCTTCTTAGCTAATGATGCGAATTTTGAGAAAATGTTTGATAAGACTGCATCACCCCCTGCTCATATCAAAGAAGCTATCAAAGAAGTGAAGGAACAAATTGATGAATTTGATTATTCAACGGTTTCGTCATCTACTGCTGAGGATGAGAAAGTTGTGCTGAAGAAGAAGAACAGGAAGCATAAGAAAAAGAAGGAAAAGAAATCTGAGGTTTCTTCTGCACCAAAGTTTGTAACTGGTTCATCTTCTGCTGATAATGAGAAGTCAGCTACTTCTAGGGACAAGATTCTGTCTCAACCTGAGTTTGATGAAAAGATTTTTTATGATCAAAAGAATGTCACTGAAGTAAAAGCTGAATTTTCTCGATTAGCGAAGCATAGTCATGGTTCTCCTGAGGAGAAAGTTTCTGGAAAGCATGAAGGATTGGGTTTTCACAGGATGAAAAACAAAGCTGAAAAGGTTCCAGCATCATCATCTCAAGATTTGAAGAAATTAAAGATGAAACAAGTGAAGAAGGAAGTGTTTCAAGCTGATAAAATTCAACCCGAGCGGTTTTACAAACTCAAGGGTTCGGATCAATTATTTGCTGACAAAGAATTTCCTCTTCATTGTGTTGATGCTCGGAAGATTGCTGAGGTTTTTGTGAAAGCTACCATTTCTTCTGAAAGTTCTCAATCTCTAAGCCCTACATCTAAATGGGTACATGATCACAGGCATCAGGTATATGATTCTCATTCTGATCATGTTAGAGATATTCATGTGTGTTCTTCGCAGGTACATCAAAGATGGGATAAAAAGACAAGAATTTGTTATATTTGCCGTCGCCCAGGGCATATGGAAAAAGATTGTCCATCACCTGCTGATTCACCACAAAGATTTCAACATAAATCAGTCTTTGGTAAACCTGCCACAACAAAGTTCTTTGATGAACAAGGCAGAGTTTTTGATGAAGTTGAGTCTACATTTTATCATAAACAAAATCGTTGTGTTCCAATGTTTTCAAAAGCTCAACATGTAGTTTCCTCATCCAGTCACCTGTGATTGCTTCATCAAGAACTGACTTACCAAAACAACAGCAATGGAAACCTAAGGTGGTTTCTAAACGGAACAAGGACACTGGTCGACCAGAAGCGATCCGCTTCGGGTCATTTTTGGACTAATTAGTTTAACCAGTGTGCAGGTACTTCTAGAAGACCTATCGACGATTGCAAAGTTGTTGATGGAGGAGTATTATGCTTAATTTAAATTTCATGATACATCTTTCTAATCTGCAAATCCTGAATTCTAAAACTGAAAAAAATATCCGTGTTGATTGATCAGTTTTCTTTGCTTACATGTTTTTCTCAAAAACTCAAAAATAGAGTTTCGTTTTTGTGTAAAATAAAAATTCAAAAATAGAGTTTTCATTTTAAGGGGGAGAATTGTAAGTAAGGGGGAGTAATTGAGAAAATGCATGTTATGGGGAGAATTGTAAGTAAAGGGGAGTAATTGAGAAAATGCATGTTATGGGGAGAAAGTGAATACATGCCAAATATATAAAATTGTGAGAAATTGATCATTGGGAAATGATGGTACATTGGCTTACGTATCTGACTCATGAATAGAGTAGATGAAAGAGCCATAAGATCATTGTTTGATATGCTTGGTAGGCTCGGCAAATCAGAAAGTATTCAAATGTGATATACACTAAATACTAATGCTTGACCATGTGGATAACATCTTGATGCATATTTCATGACACAAAAAGAAGAATAAGTGTGAAAATCAAAATGAAAAGTCACTGTGTATACATGTGTTCTTTTTGCAAAGATTTAAACTTGTTTGATTTTCTTTATTTTGTCAAACAATCGGACTTTCTCTGCTTACTGAAAGATTGACCTGATCATTGTTCGTTTGACGTTTTGCTTTATTTTCTTTGGTGTTTCGTATAACTCATCGGACTTTCTCTACGTGTACGGAAGTACCGATCTGATTGTTGTTGGCTTATACAATTTCAACTTGTCTTATTTTTTTATTTTGTTAAATCCGAGGCCTTATCTGCGTATCGAAAGATCGACCTTAAGGTAGACGATTTAACGTTCTTATTTCTTTTTGCATGGAACACAGTTGACTATATCATGAAAATATTATGCATTGTGAAAAATCACAAGTGCTGTCACACAAAAAGGAAAAAGAAAAGAAACACTGAAAATGTCTGATTATGTCTGATAGTGTGGGATACACTGGTCAAAGAAAATAAAATCAATAGCTTAACATATCCAGATGTTATGAGTATGATTCTGCCTGAGTTTAAGTTGGACAAATTATATCAGCAATCAGCATGACTTATGTGCTTCGATTAATTAAAATTGAAGTGCAGTTCAGTGCGTTATGTTCAATATGATCCCATATAGTGATCTTTCTCATACCAAAAATAGTGTTTGATTCTGTATTGCAATTTCATTTCATTTCAGAAAAGAACAAAAAGATTTTGGTGTGTTTTAGCATAAACTTTGAAAAATCAAAAAGATTTTGTTTCTGCTTTATTTTCGATCTGATCAACGCGTGATACAAATCATTTTCAAAATCATATCTTGGAGTCTCGAAGAGACGTTTTGCGCCAAGGTTATTTAAATGTTTGAGCAGGTTGCTATGTGCAAGATATCACGACTTCAAGTCTTCTAAAGCTGTTGATAAAAGACTAGAGATACACTAAAATGTCATCAAGTATTCAAGATCAAGTTATGATTGAGTTGAGGAAGAGTTTGTTTGAAGATTCATTTCATTGAGCAAACGGATTATACACTTGAGGGGGAGCTTGATTGAATATACAATGTTGATGATGTTGAAGAGATACTGCACACGACGAGGGGGAGTTTGTTGATACCTGATATGTGCGTCGTGTGAAGTATCAAACAAGATCAATTCATGTCAATCTAGGTCTGGCCGAACTAGGTCCGAACCTGAGGTTCGGACTGGCCGAACCTGAGGTTCGGCCGAAGCTCGGACCAGCTAGTATATATATATGTTTGGTCTTTGTAATTGGTAGACTTCTGAGCGGGTGAGATCTGTTAAGTGTGGGTGTCTGAGTGTGTATTCTCTGAGTTTGTATCTGAGTGTTTACTGATTGTAATTGTTCTTTGTTGATCAATAAATCAATCGGTTAATTACGTTTCCTTGTCCGATTAGCTAGATCGAGTAGACGATCCGATGCTCACGCATTTTCACACATGCTTACGGGATTGCATGTGTACGAGTTTAGGACTTTACAACTTTACAAGTAGATAACTATACATGTTTATTAAGTTAAAAAAACTCATCATTTATATTCAAGTTTATATTCCAATCACAATTACGCGATGTTCCAACTGTTTCGCCTTAACCTTCATTTTTATCCAAACTCATTTTTACCCTAGCTAACGTTAAATTTTTGTGTATTGCGAAGATCGTTTCGTTTTTCCTGCTCGACAATCAAGTCCAGACAATCTATGGCGATAAACCATTCCATAGGTTCTAGCTCATGTCTGACAATAAAGCCCATAAGTACTTGCATAAGGAGTACATGGTCTGTCTGGTCAGAATTGTGGATGTTCGTAATCAGGAATAGGGAGTCCAAGATATCCTAGTCGTTCGGGACTACCCTGAAGTGTTTCCCGAAGACATACTGGGTCTTCCTCCCGTTCGCCACGACGACTTCCGCATTAACTTACCCGGTACTACTCCTGTTGGCAAGTCACCCTATCGCCTCACATTGTTTTGTGTCAGCTACCTACCTCTAATTCTCTTGCTTCCGTAATTACGGCTCCCATTTAGACTCTTATTGCATTCATGATGATGATATCCCCTTATCTATGCTACTTATATAGTATGGATACTTCTCAGCTATGATCAACGTTACCTTTCGAATTCTTGGTTGTGCCTAGCCATAAGCTTCTTTTGGCTAACCAAGCATTCTTGTGAAACTCCTGGATTCTTTTGCAGCTCTTACCTGGACAAATTCGTTATCGCCTTCGTTAGAAATGTTCGAATTTACACGAATCCTATTTTCAATTTTCATGAATTTTTGACCCAAACAATAATCTTTGGGAAGACTCGCATTATTTCGCATTTTGATACAAATTGTATCATTTTCATATTCGTTCTATTCAATGTTTCAGATTTAAACTGTGGTTTTCCATGCTCAGTGTATGAGTTCCAAAATCGCTTTATTCAATACTCGATGTGTGGACTCAATTCGCAGTTTCTAATGTTGATCTATGGATTTAAACTCGTGGTGTCAACACATGATGTGTTTATTCAAAAGTTTGTAACTCACATTATTCAAAAATTGAGTGGTGAGTTCGGTTTGCGATTTTCTACTCACAGATAGTGAATTTGATTGTGATTTTCAACGATTGGCTTGCAGTTTTTTAATTCTCAGTTTGAAGATTTCTATAACATTCCGGGTTTCTCCGATTGTCAGATTTTATCCGTATTGTAACCCGATCCGTTGATTGATAATCGAATTTATGGGTATTGATCGATTTTGATGTTTATTAACCTAATTTCATGTTATTGGATCCATTATCATGTTTATTGATCGATTTGCTGTTCGATTTGCTTTTAATTTGGATGTTACGCGAACATGTCACTGAATTACGTTCAACCGGGAATTTGATCAATCTAAACGTGTATGACCCTTGTGTGTAATACTAGTTACACACACAAGTGAATACAAGTGAAGGTTGGTGTGAATTCAAGGTCTAGAACGAAAACGGTGAAAGTTTGGTAAATTCCGTGCGATTTCGATTCTAACCGTGAGATCACATTTTTGAGTTTCGTATATCAATATTATCACGTTTATAAGTCAAATGATCACTTACCATGTCATGAGTCATCACACACTTGATCGGATCACAAAACGTTGGTGAATTGCTTAAAATCGAGAAAAACGACAAAACTGACCAAAAATACACTTTTTATGGTAATTTATCAACCGTTAATCGTTAGGTACATATCATATATCAAATTTAGTGGATTAAATGTGGTTGACATGATGGTAAACTTAAAATAATGAATTTGGGCGAAAACGGGGGTCGAATCGGAGTTTATACGTAAAAATTGGAGCAAAACGAAGCGCGCGGGCGCCCCAGAAAACGCCGCGTATCGCGACAGTTCTTCTGGGGGCCGTCGCGTACCGCCCACCTGTCGGGATTTCCGAGTTTTGCCCTAAAATTTTGGTATTTAAGCTCCTAAACTCGTTTTTGGCCTCCATACTCTCATTTCTCACACACATAAAACCCTAAAACGGCTGAGGGTGAGTCTAGAGCAAGATCCTTGAAGATTTTTTAGTAAAGTTTGGTGATTTCGAGCCTCGATTAGTGACGGTTTTCATCCTAAAAGGTTAGATTTCTCAAAACAAACCTCCATCTTCTTGAATCCTTCATCCCTCATCATCAAGATCCAACCTTTATGCTTATCTAAACCTAGATCTTGCATTTCAAAGCTAGATCTAGTGATTTTGAACAAAAATAATGAATTTTTATCAACTTTTATGGATTTTTATCAACTTTTATGGATTTTTATAACACTTTTTGTTAGTATCTTGTTAGATCTTTAAAGAACTTGTTAGATCTATGTCATGGCTGGAAAAAGAATCAATTTTTATGCGTATTTTGCCATGGATGAACACCATAATTTATATATCTAGTATTTAGGTTATAGAAACTTGATTTTTATACAAAAGTCCATATTTTTTTCACTTTTCTTCCATAGATCTTCATAGATCTAGTGCTTACACAACAATCTTTGTTGGATCTTGATATGAACACCATTTTTATGATAGATTTAGGGATTGGGATGAAGAAATCACCATCATAATTATAGATCTAGGGTTTATGGGAAAAATGGTGATTTTTATGTATTTTCTCTATTTTTCTCATAATTAGATCTTAGTAGATCTTGATTAGAACTTGACTAAATCATGATCTTGTTAATCTAGTGTGTTGATTCTTGTATGAAACATGATGTTGGACCTAGATCTAGGGTTTTGCCATGTTTTGGATAAAATCTTGGTTGTCTAAATATTTAATTAGAATAACTAGTATTTTTGGGATTTAAAAATAAATCATTTTGAGTAAATCATTGAGTTAGCATTTGAGTTATGTCTTAAAATTTTATTTGGTAGTTATATATGTATAGATCAGCCCCAAATTAATTTTTCAAGACTAATTGAGAGTTCGGTTGATTTTATAGAAATTAATCAAGGTTTGAGACGTCGTAATGTCTTATGGTTAAATAAATAATTATTTATTAAATGCTTGACCTAGATTTAAGTTTAGCCATTTGATTAGTTAAATTCTCACAATATTACTTAATTAAATCACCAACGAGTCGCGTATCCGATCGAGTCCGTCGTGTCATGACGAGTCGTACGATTGTTCACTTAGATACTTGTTTATTTATTTATCTATTTGTCCGTATGCTTTCTATCACGATCGATCGTAAAGGTGATCTCCGGGTTTGATTCGCGCCGTTATTCGTCGGTTTTACTCTCGACACTTTCGCTATCATGTGAGTTTTCATAGCCCCTTTTTACTTAAATGTTTTTGGGGTGCAACATGTATCATTTTATCAAATTCTATTTTCACATGCGTATTCTATGTTCGATGATTACTTAAAACTTGTATGATTGTTTTGATTGTTTGGTTGAACGATGAACGATGAACGATTGAACGATGGAACAATGAACGATTGAACGATGAACGTAATTATTAACATTAAACATGCAGGGGTTACGATAATAGATCTATTTGCCTGACAAGCCCACTTGGCCTGCCTCGCGTGTGGCGCCTTGTGATTGAAAGCCTAATTGTCAAGGGTTGGATTACGTTAACCTATCATTTTTATCATTAATCATTTTTATCATTAATCATGTATTTAAACTTGTACGCATGCTTTTGAACGTTATCACTAAACCTATGAATTCTCACCAACTATTTTAGTTGACTTTATTTATAACATGTTGCAGGTAATGCAGTTTGACTTGGATATCATCACCATAGGATTGCATCGGCTTTAGAGAGACCAAATTAAATAATAAACTCTCAAACTTAGTTTATGTTTTATGTTGTTTATCGTATGTTATGACTTGGATGTTATGTTTTGTTTATTTGCTATGAAATGGGTAACTATTATGATTATCGCAACCTAATTTAGTGTTGTGAGCTTCTGGACAATCTTCGCGCCCCGACGTATTCCGTCGTCGGTTGGGGTGTGAGAATTTCTATATTTGGTGTGTAGATTTCCAACATCCGGTTCAATTCGTGTATTTCAAAATTCAGACTTGCGTGTTTCGACCTTCAATTCACGATTTCAAACTTACATGCTTATATTAAATTGATATTCAACTTTCAAATTCATGTCATTCGATTCAAGTTAATCCATTCATTCGAATCATGCCATTTAATATACCACTTGGCACTTTTAAACCATTCACTTATCGCGATTAGCCTTTATTCTATCCTTATCCCATGTTTTTATGATCAAATGTTTTCACTATCTCATGCTTTCATGTTTTCACTACCTCAAGTTTTCATTACCACATGTTTCCATTATTTCATGCCATCATTGTTACAACTTTATGTATTCACTACCTCAAGTTTTCATTACCACATGTTTCCATTATTTCATGCCATCATTGTTACAACTTACACGCTTTCATTATCACATGACCACCTTATAACATGTTTTCAATATTGCATGTTTTCATTATCACGTGTTTTCACTATCACATGTTTTACCAATCTTGCTAACCAAGACTCATACGAACTATAACCGTCAATTGTATGTAATACTAGTTGATCATGCGATTGATTTTGGGTCATAGCCGTGAGGTCTTGTTGTATTAGTAAGGAATTTGTTTTTTTTTTTGGATTTCATTTAGACCCCGCGCCTCGAGAAAGGTGGACTGGGTGTGAGTTCGCGACACATCTAGTTCGCCAGAATTGAACGCGTTCTCTTGTTTGATATCCGATATTGTTTTGTCAGTTATATTGATTTCAATTTTGATGGATACATTCACTTATATTGATTTTAATTAGTCAAGTTATCACTTTCAAATGGATACATGTTAACCCCTCAACGTCTTATTCTATCCTCTCCCTCTCCTTGTTTGGATATCCTAATATAGGGGAGAATGTGGCTTTCACTTTACTGATCAAGTTGTTTGGTCAAATCATGAATTCTCGGCTTCGAATCATCTACGGCCTTTAATTCTATCTTGGCATGTTACTCATTCCATTCGTGTACGCCATTAACCATGTCATTGTCAAATGTATCACTTGTTATATATTTTACGTCTGGATCTTACGGTGTCAAGTATTCCCTTATCAAAACCTTTTCCGAGCTTTTTGTGTTGTGTGAGGGAGTCTCTCCGTACGCAACTAGAATGCTTTTGAAGTGGCAACGATGTGGTGGGTTAGCTGCGGTACCCCTTATTGGTGCTTTAAAAGTGGGCTAGGGGTCGGACCGAGAGTTGGCCCTGGTCGTGTGTCAAAATTCGTGTCACAAGTTTATATCACTATTTCAAAGCAAACCTTCACAATTTTTTTTTGTATAAGTGTACTCTTCGGTATAACATTTAATTATCCTCATTCATTTTTCCTACAGTCTCTACAAACTAAATTTTCGGGACGAAATTTCTTAAAGCAGGGGAGACTGTAACATCCGTATGTTTCAAAAACTTGAAAACTCGACCCACATCAAGATTCAAGGTTTAAGCCCAATTCTCAACACCATGAATTTTGGATTACTCTATTCCATATGATAGTACTCTGAACATGATGAACGTGGGCGAAAACCGCGTGCAAAACCGAGTTATGACGAAGCGGGAATCGCAAAAACAAGTTTGGTGTTAGATTTTGAATGCATAGTCGTGACCTTCTCTTCTAAACTCATCCCACATCGCCCCAAAAACATACTTTGAAAATGCGTGAGCATCGGATCGTCTACTCGATCTAGCTAATCGGACATCGAAACGTAATTAACCGATTATTTTATTGATCAAAACGAACAATTACAATCAGTGAAACACTCAGAATACAGACATAGAGAACACTCTCAGAAACACACACTTAGCAGAGATCTCAAACGCTCAGAACTGCATATTACAAAGACCAAACAACTATTTATACCCAGCTGGCCGATCCTTGTCCGAACCCCAGGTTCGGCCAGTCCGAACTCCAGGTTCGGACCAAGCCCGGCCAGACCTAATTTGACTTGATCTTGCACATTGCTTGATACTTCACACGACGCACATATCAGGTATCAACAAACTCCCCCTCGATGTGTGTAGTATCTCTTCAACATCATCAACTTTGTATCTTCAATCAAGCTCCCCCTCAAGTGTAGAATCCGTTTGTTCAATGAAATGAATCTTCAAACAAACTCCTCCTCAACTCGATCGTAGCTTGATCTTGAATACTTGATGACATTTTAGTGTAGCTCTGGTCATTCATCAACATCTTCAGAAGACTTGAAGTTGTGATATCTTGCACATAGCAACCTGCTCAATCATTTAAATAATCTTGGCGCAAAACGTCTCTTCAAGACTCCAAGATATGATTTTAAAAATTGATTTGTATCACGTGTTGATCAGATCGAAAAGACAGCAGAAACAAAATCTTTTTGATTTTTCAAATTTTAAGCTAAAACACACCTAAAATCTTTTTGTGCTTTTCTGAAAAGAAATTAAATTACCATACAGAATCAAACACTATTTTTGGTATGAGAAAGATCACTATATGGGATCATATTGAACATAACGCACTGAACTGCACTCCAATTTCAATTAATCGAAGCACATAAGTCATGCTGATTGCTGGTATAATTTGTCCAACTTAAACTCAGACAGAATCATACTCATAACATTTGGATAGGTTAAGGTATTGATTAGATTTGCTTTGACCAGTGTATCCCACACTATCAGACATAATCAGACATTTTCAGTTTTTCTTTCTTTTTCCGTTTGTGTGACAGCACTTGTGATTTTTCACAATGCATAATATTTTCAAGATATCGTCAACTGTGTTCCATGCAAAAAGAAATAAGAACGTTAAATCGTCTACCTTAAGGTCGATCTTTCGATACGCAGATAAGGCCTCGGATTTAACAAAATAAGAAAATAAACAAGTTGAAGTTGTATAACCCAACAACAATCAGGTCGGTACTCCCGTACACGCAGAGAAAGTCCGATGAGTTATACGAAACACCAAGGAAAATAAAGCAGAATGTCAAACGAACAACGATCAGGTCGATCTTTCGATACGCAGAGAAAGTCCGATCGTTTGACAAAATAAAGAAAATCAAACAAGTTTAAATCTTTGCAAAATGAACACATGTATACACAGTGACTTCTCATTTTAAATTTCACACTTATTTTTCTTTTTGTGTCATGAAATATGCATCAAGATGTTATCCACATGGTCAAGCATTAGTATTTAGTGTATATCACATCTGAATACTTTCTGATTTGCTGAGCCTACCAAGCATATCAAACAATGATCTTATGGCTCTTTCATCTACTGTATCCATGAGTCAGATACATAAGCCAATGTACCATCATTTCCCAATGATCAATTTCTCACAATTTTATATTTTGCATGTATTCACCTTCCTTCATTATATATATATTTGGCATGTAATCACCTTCTCCCCATAACATGCATTTTCTCAATTACTCCCCCTTACTTACAATTCTCCCCCTTAAAATGAAAACTCTATTTTTGGATTTTCATTTTACACAAAAACGAGACTCTATTTTTGACTTTTTGAGAGAAAAAAAACTTGTAAACAAAGAAAAGCGATCAATCAACACGGATATGGTGCAGTTTTAGAGTTCAGAAAATTTGCAGGTAAGAAAGATTTATCATGAAATTTAAATTAAGCTAGAATACTCCTTCATCAACAACTTTGCAATCGTCGATAGGTCTTCTAGAAGTACCTGCACACTGGTCAAACTAATTAGTACAAAAATGACCCGAAGCGAATCGCTTCTGGTCGACCAGTGTCCTTGATTTGTTTAGAAACCACCTTAGGTTTCCATTGTTGTTGTTTTGGTAATTCAGTTTTTGATGAAACAATCACAGGTGATTGTGAGGATGAACCTACCCTTTGAACCTTTGAAAACATAGGAACAAAACGTTTTCGTTTATGAAAGAATGTAGGTTCAACGTCATCGAAAACTCTGCCTTGTTCATCAAAGAACTTTGTGTTGGCAGATTTACCAAAAACTAGTTTCTTATGAAACCCTTGGGGTGAATCAGCAGGTGATGGATAATCCTTTGCCATATGCCCTGGGCGACGGAAAATATAACAGATTCGTTTCGTTTCATCCCATCTTTGATGTACCTACAAAGAACAAACATGAATATCTCGAACATGATCAGAATGAGAATCATATACCTGATGCATGTGATCATGTACCCATTTGGATGTAGGGCTTCGAGATTGAGAGCTTTCAGAAGAAACTTGAGCTTTCACAAAAACTTCTAGAAATCTTTCGAGCATCAACACAATGAAGAGGAAATTCTTTATCAGAGAAAAGCTGATCAAAACCTTTGAGCTTGTAGAATCGCTCAGGTTGAACTTTTTCAGCCTTAAACACATCCTTCTTCACTTGCTTCAGCCTCAATTTCTTCATATCTTGAGATGATGATTCTTGAGCCTTCTCAGCTTTATCTTTCATCCCGTGAAAACCCAATCCTTCATGCTTTCCAGAAATCTTCTCCTCAGGTGTAAAATGTCCATTCTTCGCTAAACGAGAAAATTCAGCTTTCACTTCAGTCACATTCTTCCGATCATAAAAGATCTTTTCATCGAATCCAAATTGTGACTTAAGCTTGTCACTTGAAGTAACCGACTTCTCATTATCAGCAGAAGATGAACCAGATACAAATTTTGGAGCAGGAGAAACTTCAGATTTCTTTTCCTTCTTTTTCTTATTCTTCATGTTCTTCTTTTTCGTCACAACTTTCTCATCCTCAACAGTAGATGATGAAACCTTCGAATAATCAAATTCAATCAACTTGTTCCTTCACGTCTTTGAAAGCTTCTTTGATATGAGCAGGGGGTGATGCAGTCTTATCAAACATTTTCTCAAAATTTGCATCATTAGCTAAGAAGCTTGTGAAAACTTGAGAATTTGAAACATTGTTAAGCAATCGATTAGCATCCAGAACTTGAATTTTTAGATCAGATTATTTTCTGTTGAGCCTCGGAATATTCTTTTTCTTTAGCAATCAATCGCTTTGCAACCTTGTGAGTTTCAAATTTTTACAGGCGAAGATTATCAAGGCCTTCAAATAATTCATTCTTCAATTTATCTTCATTGCGCTTTTAAATCTCTAAATTTGCTGCTTGAACTTTATTGACATGAACCAATTCTCGCTTCTCATCTAACAACTTTCCCATGTCAACTTGATACGCTTCAATCTTAGCAGTTGATTCTTCAACATTCTTTGTAAGCAGATCAAGCTTAATTTTTGATTTATCAAACAAATTCGTGAAATTAGAAGCAGTATCCTCCGCTTCATCCTTCCATTTCTTGACTTCTTTCACCAACTCATCCCTTTCTTCACAAATCTTAGCTTTTGCAATTTCAACATCCCTTTTATCTTGTTTAGAAATTTCTAAAACTTCATTTAGCTATTTGATCTCTTTAAGCAAACATTCATTCTTCATACCCAATTTCTTTTCATTTTCCTTAGAAATTCCCAACTCCGAACTAATCATTTTGAAATCAGCAGTAACTCTCTTGACTTCTTCAATCAAAAATTCTTTTTCTTTCATCAAGGCTTCAATCCTAGATTCAAAAATTTCTCAGTTTCAGCAGCATCATATGAACTCGAATCAGAATAATAATCATCTTGCTCATGAGTGACAATTAATGCTGATGTATCATATCCAAACTATTGACCCCAATCATAAACACCATCATGTTGAGCCGTCAAGGCTGTTGTCTTGCTTGTGTTACTAGTAGATGGTTGAGTAAAACCAGGCTTGCTTGCATGAGCCTGTTAACAATCTTTGGCAAAATGTCCAAGCTACGAACATTTATAACATTTTAACTTTGACTTGTCAAAACCCAATTTATCCCCATAAATATTTCTTCCATGTTTCTTGAAGAACCTTTTCGATCTTTGACATAACATAGCATATTGCCAAGATATATCCAATTCAATTAATTGATCATCATCAAGTGCATCAAGATCATCGCTGGTTAACTTTGCATCAGCAACATTCTTGATAATCAAACCAAAAGATGATGAAATCAATGCAGAAATCATTTTAGCACAATCATCTGTTGATTCAGCAGAAAAAGCATTCTGACTTGAACAATTTGGAATTGTAAAGCTACAACCCCGTGAAGACTTGTTCTCAGAATTATCAGAAATTCCAGTCAAGAAAGCTGTACTTGGTGCAGAACTCAGGCTTGGTTTAGCTTTAGCATTCATGCTTGCCGTATTCTCACCATGATACAATTCAGGATTTTGCAAAGTAGCAGTTGACTTCTTTGAATTTAACATTTCCATTTCTCGGGCATGAAGTTTTCCAGTACGCTCGTGAAATGTCATTGTAGAATAATCCGTTGTCATGAGTGAGCAACAAAACATAATTCTCCCACTTCTCAGGTAAAGTTTCCATAATCTTCTCTTTCAAATCAGCATCAGATTTCTCAATACCAACTACCTTCAATTCACTCATCAGATGTGAAAACCGTGAAACGAGAGCAGTAATGTTCTCATTCTCATAGTTTTGAAAATTATCAAATTCTGTGTTCAATACTTTCTTCCGACTCTTCTTGTAATCATCATTACCCTCACATCTTGCTGAGAGAGCATCCCACAATTGTTTTGATTTCTTACAAGTGCTGAATTGATGTAACAATTCGGTAGGTAAAGCCATAGTAAGATAACCATAAACTTTCTTTTCAAGCTCATAACTTTTCCTTTCAGCAGCATCAAAATCTTGAAGTTCTTTATAATCTCCTTCTTCGGTTGGTCGTTCATACAACTTTCGAATCGGAATCCATAGATCAATATCATTTGTGCTGATGTATGCAGAAAATCGTTTCTTCCAATTTTGATAATCTTCTAGCTTCAACAATTTGGGAACTTTCTGACTTGTTCCGATTTCATTATCAAAATTCAACATGGTTTGCATCGCACTTTGCATTGCAGCAAATGCTTGAAATTCCGACATCGTTTGAAAAATTTTAAATTCTGTCGGCCGAACTTGCTCTGAGCCTAACACTGATCTCCGAACTATGTCTGAACTTAAAACCAAACTCCGAACTCTGTCCGAACTTGCTCCGAAACAAGATCAACAGTCTGAACTCAGTAGTACCTCCGATCTAGCTCCGAACCTTGACACACTCCGAACTCTCACCGAACTAGTACCAAACCCCGAAACCTTGACCGAACACTAACCGAAATCTCACCGAGCTTGGTCCGAACTCCAAGTTCGGAGCAGTTACTCCGAACCTGACCAGTAAGGTCCGAACTTCGACATGCTTTTGCAAAAACGCGCGAAAATGAACTGATTTTGACGAACCTCGATAATGTGAGTCAGAAAAACCGATAGAAAATGGTTTAGAAGCAGATTTGACACCAAACACTCGATAGAAATGATGAAAAACACAAATACAAACTCGAGAATCACGAAAAACGCTTCAAAAAGTCCGAAAATAGCAACCACAGATCAGTAGAGTGAACCAGAAAGCTCTGATACCACTTGAAAATGCGTGAGCATCGGATCGTCTACTCGATCTAGCTAATCGGACATCGAAACGTAATTAACCAATTGTTTTATTGATCAAAACGAACAATTACAATCAGTGAAACACTCAGAATACAGACACGGAGAACACTCTCAGAAACACACACTTAGCAGAGATCTCACACGCTCAGAACTGCATATTACAAAGACCAAACAACTATTTATACACAGCTGGCCGATCCTTGTCCGAACCCCAAATTCGGCCAATCCGAACTCCAGGTTCGGACCAAGTTCGGCCAGACCTAATTTGACTTGATCTTGTACATTGCTTGATACTTCAAACAACGCACATATCAGGTATCAACATACTTTCACTCCATTTCTCATCTATAAATACCCTCCCTTGATCCCTAATAGCTTGCAACTCCTAGTTTGAGTATAAACAAGTGGAATAACTAATTTTTGGCGGTTCCACAACTACAATACCCCTTCGGGTGTCGTGCTTAGTAGTTTTTATGCTCTCGGCGAAGAGGTGCTGCCTTTCAAGCTTGTCTCGTTTGAAATGCTTCTTTGAAGGTAATTCTTCTTCTCTTTCTTTCTTTGCTTTCCTTTTCTTTCCTTCCTTTCGTTATTTGTTTATTTATCGCTTTATTAGTTTAATTATTTTAGTTTAGGTTCTTAGTTAGGTGCTCTAGGCTCGTTTAGGTAGCCTTGCTAAGGCTCGTTCTTAGAACGCCTAGCATAGCTAAGGCTTGTCCTTTGGACGGCCTAGCTTTGCAAAGGCACGTCATTAGGACGTGTTGCCTTGCTTAGGCCGATTTAGGCTTGTTACTTGCAGAGGCTCGTTAGGCCCAACGAGTATAAACTATAATGTCCAATTTCATCTATATTCTTCTAATCCAAAAGTTAACGTTTTTTATGCATGAACAGATTGGGGATTAAGACTTGTTTTTTTCACAAATCAACAATTAAACTAATTCTTAATCATTATAATATATACTTCAGGTTGTGAAAAAAAAACTCATTTTTAAGAATTTCAAATAACTTAGAAATCGATCTCTGTTAAACAACATATTTAGTGATGGTACTTGAGACGCGAATGACATGTAGTAACTGGAAGGGTGAAAACACCGGTAGTTGGGGTCTCTGTCAAAGGATAAGTGTTCGTATAAATCCCATAGTCGGACCTGGATGCTTACCTGGGATGCCCCGATGAGAGTGTCATAACCTATTAGGCCAAAGCATGTCTAGTAACGTTTAAGGTATTGTTACTCTTAAAAGTTAACATGTTTTCAAACTTCAATTTATAACAGTAAAACCCATTCCCCAAATGCATAAGAGCTTAGAATCCCATATTCCAATATTCATGATCGTCCTCTTCTATTCTTTTAGGATGAATCCTCTGGACCAATCCTTTCACCTTCACTTTTCGATTCGTGGACTTAACTTCTAATTCAAGTGACTAATCCTTGCCCCGTTTCTCATTTTTTGGGTTGCAACATGTATCCTATTTCAAAGTGTTGTCTTTCAAGTTTATCATTTACCATGCATATGTGATCTATGTGTGAATTATGTGTTATGTGACTTCTAGCTGATTTGTCAATATGTGATTTTCAAAGGATTTTATGTTTATCAAAGGTTTTCATGTTTATCATTGGATGACAAGTATGTCATGTATGTCATGTCTTTCATTTGGCATAAACATTAACATAAGGCCTGGGGTAACAAAGGTAGATCTATCGATTGACAACCCACTCAACTTGACCGGTTCGACGTTGGGTGTTTAGAGCCTATTTCATTATTTCATATAGTCTACCCTGCGGGTTAGGGAATCTATCATATGTCATTGAGGTTTGTTTATGCCTAGTCTTTCATGTTGTCATTTTATACCAGCAATTTTGGTTATGCCTAGTCTTTCATGTTGTCAATATCTTCTAGCATGTTATATTTCACTTATTCTATCATATGACACGTAACGCATGTTTTTCAAATATATGTTATGTATCAAACTTGTGGTTACTGACCAACTATTTATAGTTGACCCCCTTTATTTTATACATGTTGCAGGCTATGGTGTTGATGTTTCAAGATGCTATCACATAGGGCTTCTGGACCTAGTTTAATAAAGAAATTGTATTTGTTATCAATATGTGGTGAATTGTCTTATTTTTCAATGTTATCAATAAAATTCATTATTTAACTATTGTCACTAAATTAGTTGTCATGAGCTTATGGGAAATCTAATCATGCCCCGACGTTTCCGCCATTGGTTGGGGTGTGACACCAAGACAGATCTGGTGGGTCTCAAGGTGGACATTAAAATCTGGTTATCAGTAAATAACGGAGGCTGGAGGTGGGCTGGGAACTCTGAGCAAGTCTTCACTATCAAGAACCTTAAGGAACTGGTGCTTCGGGCGAATGCGGTGAACAATGGGGAGGTATTCCAATGGAGTAAGGTGGTTCCTAGTAAGGTGAACATTTTCGCGTGGCGGGTGGTCCTTGAGCGAATACCAACAGCGGATGCTTTGGCGCGGCGGAACATTGAGGTGGTTCTTGGTGTTTGTCCGCTATGCTGCGATGCAGAGGAGACTGTGGAGCATATTTTCACTGGGTGCGAGTTCTCGGAGTTTGTTTGGAGTATTATAAAGCAATGGTGCGGGCTTCCCACGATTCCCTTCTTCTCTATCAAAGATCTTCTATTGGGGACTTGGGATATGAACAGCAGTGCTAGAAAGGAAAAGATGGTGAAGGCGGTGGTTTTAACGGCTTGTTGGTACTTGTGGCGGGCTAGAAATGAGGCTTTGTTCAGAGGCAAGGCACCTTCCGTCTCATTCACCATCAAAGATATCAAATCCTGGAGCTATCTTGGGGTGAGAAATAGGTGTAAAGGTTGTGATTTAGACTGCAACAAATGGATTAGATTCTGTATGTAATTCTCCTTTCTCTTTTTGTATGTGGTTGGGGCCTCAGTTTCTTGCTGTGGTTTCCCTTTTTTAATGTTACTGCTGTTCCAAAAAAATATGTATATATCCAGACATGTTAAAAACCAAGTATCTTCGTAACTAGTGTGCTTATAGCACGAATAACATGATCATATGCGCAAGTAGCGTGATTACATCATTAATTTATATTGACACATGATATACCCTTTGCCTGTAGACATGTTTACATTACGAAGTTCCTACACTTAAGCACACTTTTAGCATGTTAAATACTTTATACAACACATCAGTTATGTATTTGTAGAGTTTTTGAATTAGTATTACTGAAGCTCTTCTACCTCCAAACATAAACCATCGATCACCACCCCTGAAAACATTTTCACCAACACCAAAAAGGTCCTACAGAACAAACACAAATATTGCCAATTACACACACCTTAAAAACTAAATTCCAACTAAAAACATAAACATGTAACAAATCTTGTGTTTCATCTTGACAAGGAGAGATATCAAAAGAATATGAACCCAGTTAAAAAACTCGAAAGATTTACAATTAGTAGCCGAGTGTCACTTCAAAAAAAAAAATTATGGGTGTCAGACAGGGTATAACATTAGACGATACCAACCTGTTTACTCATACAAATTTGGTACAAACTAAAATTAACTGGACTTGTAAAATTATCAAATATATAGTTTAGTTTTTTGAAAAATATACAGTTTTAGAATATTGACAACTCAATTCAAAAACACTGATTTAACCAATAAAAATAAGAGGGTCGATAAGAGTTGGACACATGATAATAAGGAATGCGCTTTAATAAGATGCACTATGGTATACTTGCATGAATTTATCTAACGAATATTTATGTAACATAAATATGTATGGCTATTATTGATCTTCTAAAGGATAGAGAATGATTAAAAGATCCTGGCAAAAAATAATGTTGTTTAGTACCCCACAAAACCCTTTACATGATTACATCAAGTTAAAAGATAATCATGGTTAGGTTAGGGTTTAAAGATGAGAGGGGCGTTTTAAAAAGAAGGTAAACCGGTAAAACAGTAAATGCAAGAATCGAACCCGGCTTTCACCGCCCTAGTAAGAAGGAAGAAGTACTTTGACCAACTAAACTGGAGGTACAAATATGGAATTTCCTTGCTTACAATATACACATATTGATTTGTGTTTCTTTAGAAATATGCAAAACAAAGTTGTATATTGTATTATATAAAAATAGAAATTAATGGTAGGGTTTGGATATGATTGATAAACCAAAGATTGTCGGTGGCGAATGCTATAATAGAAACACTTGCGATTCTTATATTTTCATTCTCATATTCAATTAACATGATTTCAACTTGTGATTTGAAGTACAGATACTAAGATGGAAACAACAATGTTGGAGGAATGTCAGGAGATAAACACAATGTTAGAGAGCCTTGTTGAAACCATTAAGTCAGTTCAAATCGGCATTCGGGAGTTGAAGGACGGAATCAAAGATCTCATCACTGAAACCAACAATGAAGAGGAAACATTCACATCGGAAGATGAAGACTCGTGTGTTTTTCAATTCGGGGGGGGGGGGGGAGGGGATACATTGGATCTAAACAAGGTTTATGGATTGAAGCGCGACACACACAAGGATACAGAGCCAATGCCGATTATAGCATTGACTTCTGCCATTGCTAATGCATCAACTCACCAAAAGATGGACCAAACAGCAGTGCTCAAACATGTCGATGCAATCAAACGGTTCATGCGCTCAAACAAAGAGAACAGCGTCCTACGTTTAGAGTGATCGATATAGCTATCTACCTTGATGAGTTATTATTTCTTTTTATAGAATATATTTGAGGGTTTAAGAAAATTATTAATGTGTGTTTTTTTCAACTTTGATGCAATATATTGTTTTTGAAGCAAAGGAAAAATGGTTGATTGGTTATGTTATTTTGTGATTAACTTTGAATAAACCTATGGATGATACGAATACACTTGATAGTTCTTGAATTTAAAATAGATTGATAGCAATTTGTTGTGATATTTGAGAATTCTATTCAACAACCATGCAATCCGATGTGAACACAACCGGGTCCATTATTTCACGTGCGAAAAAAACAAGGGTGTTACAAACACTCGAGATTTGATCTAGTATATAATAATAAAAATCCCTAGTGCGTCAAATTCCTTTCAATCAAATTTTTTTTGCTTTACTTCTATAAAATGCTAATGATTTTAACTAATTCAATTATATTATTAAGGGAGATGTTCAAATGAAAAGTTTGGTTTGGATAAGAATGATAAGAAGAAATTTCAGTTCATTGGATCTTGATCTAATAAAAAAGAAATGAGGGTATTTTAGTCTTAGCCACCTTTATTGACTTTTTACCTACTTCCCCTATTGTTTTTAAACATTCATAATTTTTACATATGACATTATTATTTTTTTAATTTACACCATAAAAACGAGTATTTTTTTATCTTTAAAATGCGTATAGTGTTACTATATAAAAAATAAAAAAAATACTATTTAAATTTTTACATAATTTTTAAATCATTGTGTCATTGTGTCAAAAGTATATATAGTGTTGCTATATATAAAATTAAATACTCTTTCGGTTTTGACGCCATATAACACAATGATCTCAACAATTTGACACAATATGACACAATAATCTGAACATTTTTGACACAATATGACACAATGATCTGAACATTTTAACACAATGATCTGAACATTTGAAAGAGTACAAAAAGTTTTTAATTTTCTATATAACAACACTGTACGCGTTTTAAAGATATAAAACGCTCGTTTTTATGGTGTAATTTTTTTAATTGAAGATTTAATGGCTATGATTCCTTCTTATCTTTCTTATCCAAACTAAACTCTCACAATAACTTCACCGATATTATTCATATCAAATATATAAATGTTCTTATTTTAATAATTTTTTTAAAACTTAATAAACTATAATAAAATTTCAATTATATCTTATCTTAAAACATAATTTTATAACTATTTATTTTTTATCATTATTTGTTATTTAAAATTTTTAATATTCACTATTTCTTGTTTCGCATCTATATGATTAAAATTTGATTCGTTTTTTACGTTTACATTTAGAATTATTTTTAAAAAGTATAAGGTCTTCCGGTATACATGGAGTTAAGTGACGCCAAGAAGGTTTAGCGGCACCGAAGACCACCCCCCATCCACGTGATGGGTTGGTGCAGTGCTTTCCCGTGGATATGTTAACGAGCATGAAGAGGAAGGGGGTTGGGTCTTGCTCCATTCAAATAAGAACATGTAATTTTTTTTAAACTAATAAAAAATATTGCAACACCACATAACACAACCACACCACCACACCGTTCTATGTGATAACTTCATGTGGTCCAGTCATCATCTACGTGACAATCACACCACACCACATAACATGAGGTATATCTCATGCCTTAATAATTATTAAATACAAAGTTATTAATTATACAATTTTAAAACATACCTTAAAAATAATAACAATTGTCGTTTATACACACAAATCTTTTTTTTTAAGCCCCAACATGTAAATAAAAAAAGTTTGGACGGGTAGGATATATAAATTATGCCTATTTTCTTAGTCCTGAAAATTATACGCATAGAGAATTAGAGTTGCGACATACACAAAAATAAATTAATAATAATAATAAAAGAAGTTATATACATTATTTACAAATAAAAATATAACCAATTTAAGAGACTTGTGTTGGAAAGATAAAAGAAATTTAAATTTAGAAATCTGTAGATTTAAATTCCCAAAATCCTCGATGGTCATATGATAAACATCATAAGGAAGATATCTAGAGTTGAAGGAGGATTAATAAACCAAACAATTATTAAAATTAAGCAATGTTGATTTTAGGGTGGTACAGAAACGATTTCGAGGGGCGGTGGAGGAGATCACGCAAAGTTGAAGGATAATAGTGTTATACTATTATTATTAAATATTTATGTTTATCTTCATTAAGTTTAAGATAGGGTTTTAGTTGTTTTTGTTTATTAAGTAAGGTGCAAGTTTTGTTAGTCTAGAGATTAAATTAGGTTTCCTAATGTAAGTTTAAGTCGGTCAAGGAAGGCTATTTATATGGCTTCTCCACAGTCCACATTCTGTTTCTATAGAAAAAAATTAACAAAGGTTTAGTTTACGTTTCCAAGTTGTACGTGAGTTCTGCTTCATCATTGATTGCGAGATAGAAACAATGATGTTGGATCAATACCAAAAGATAAACAGGAAGTTAGATAGCCTTGAAGAAACCATGAAGTCGATACAAATCAGTATTCGGGGAGAGTTGACTGAGGGAATCGAATATCTCATGACTCAAACCAACGACAAAGAAGAAGAAGTATTCATATCAGATGACGACGATTTGCATGTGTTCATATCATCAGATGAAGAAACACAAAAGGTTGTAGAGCCAATGCCGATTATAGCACTGGCTTCTGCCCTTGCTAATGCATCAAGTCACCAAAAGAAGGTGGACCAAACAGAGGTTGCCGAGCCTATGACGGTGCTCAAACACGTCGAGGCAATCAAACGGTTCATGCGCTCAAACCGAGAGAAAAGTATCACGGTGTCCTACGATTAGGCGATCGATATAGTTGTCTACATTGATGAGTTTCTCTCTTGATCTTTCTAGCTACTTTATATTTGACTTTTTAAGAACATTATTTATTAACTTTGATTTGTTCACTTTTTTTAAAAAAAATTGAAAATCAAATGAGCAAGAGCAATGCAAAATAAGACAATCAAATGACCTTATGCATAAAAATAATCAAATTAGCATCACATAAAGATAAAATATTAATTGAAGTCAGTAATCTCAATAACGAGTATGTTCATATAACATCCCCTATTACCTATTATCAGTGTATAATCAACAATGTATGAATATATGGAAGTGGTTTAAATCTTCAATTACTACAATCATTAACAAGTACACAAAGAAAAGGGGGCAGTGCTTGCTCGTTTGCGATATATAGGGTGCGTTTGGTTGTGGTTTAAATCTTTATTAATTTCGATTTATTCAATTTTTTATTTTAAATTGAAAATCAAATGAGCTTATGCACAAAAATAATCAAATTAGCATCACATAAAGATAAAATACTAATTGAAGTCAGTAATCTCAATGACGAGTATGTTCATATAACATCCCCTATTATGAGTGTATAAGCAACAATGTACGAATATATGGAAGTGGTTTAAATCTTCAATTACTACAATCATTAACAAACACAAAGAGGTTTAAATTGTTGATTAAACAAAGTACTTGTAAACTTATTAATTTCTTAGTATGTTCTGGTGGGGGCTAAAGTTCTTTTGGATGAAGAGAGTCTTTAAGTTTTTTGCTCAAATTTTTTTTGTTATATATATCCTAGTCATGTAAATGTAATTTTGTGCACTGAATCAATTAAAAAAACCTCGTTGCAGCCAGTGGCGGATTCAGGAAAGAATATTAGGGGTAGCGGGGACTAACGGGGGTTCGGGGGCAGCGCCCCCAAAAAAAAATTTAGGTAGTTAACGGGCTTTTAATCATATTTTTAAGGGGCTTTTGATCATATTTTTAAGTAAAAGCCATAAAATTTCTTCCAGGGGTCGCGAAAAACCAAAAACCTATAAAAAAAAAATTGCACGTCGGGGTAAAAGTTCAGGGGTAGCGGGCCCGCCACTGGTTGCAGCCCGTGGCGTAGGTCACACCAACCGAACCACGTTAAATCTTATGTCGTTATCTAGTTTCTTTATTGTTTGTGCGTGTGTGTTGTCACTTCCGCTGGCCACAAACCTATTAAGTGACATCAGAGTAAAGGTTGGTTTATCACACTTGGGTGTATACTGAGACGCGGTAAGTTTTATCGGGATTTTTTTTTTGTTTGTAGGAAAAAGTTTAATCTCCTTGTTGGTATGTTTTAACCGTTTTGCGATTAGGGTTTCCAAGGAGGTAAGAACCATATTTTTTTTCTTCTGTTCGAAAAAAAAAATTCTAGGTTGATCAAAAGTTCTTGGTCTTATATATTTTCCCCTTTGGTGGTCACTGACGGAAAGGAACGAAATAAAAGAACAAAAAAGGTTACTTCTTTTCCATTTTCCATTTTTAATCTTTGCTATAATCTTGTGTAATTCTGTGTTTGTATATGTTTACATTTAAACTTATATTTATTATCGGATTAAAGAATTTTTTATTGATGATACGAAGACTACGATTCATATGTTTTGAAGACGGCTTGACTTATGATATTTTTCCTGACAAAAAATATATTTATAAATTTATTATTATATTATATTATATTATTTTTTAGCCATTCTGTGTGATAGTTGATTATAAGGCTATCTATATCTATATAATATATAATATATATATGAAAAGATTAGATGCCACATGGCATCACCACAACAATCCTTGGTATCATTTTCCCGCTCAAATGACTCCCACCTTGAATAAAACGCGGATCCTAGATGATTCACACGCGGATCGTTACTTAAACCCAACCCACGTTTAAAGCAGCGTATAAGCAACAAACCCTAATTCCAAATATGATTATAATCATCTTCATCGAACCCTCTGCATCTCATTCTGCTCCTCCGATCAATCGCCTCCTTCAATAATCATAACCCTCGCACAATCTCGACCTCACTTTCATCGATTCCAGGTAAAATCTAAATGGTACAAGATCGCAAATCCTCATTTTGTGTAAACCAATTTTCTGTTCTTCTATGTTTTATATTATTCGTTTGTTTTCTGATGTGCGATTTCTCTAATCGAAATCGATTCTGATTTCTGATTTCTACTCAAACCCTAAAAGAGTTAACCCTAAAAGAGGCTATCAAGATTTCCGTTTTTTGATTTCTGATGTGCGTATCAAGATTCGGGTTTCATAACCCTAAAAGATAAAAACCCTAAAATCTATCTATTGCATCTGTTAATTGATTGTTCATCTATGCATGATTCTCATCGATTACTAAAAAATGGTGAAGTAACAGAACCCTAGACGCGATTTTAGGGTTACCTTATTATTTTATTTCAAAAGATTTGATGTTAGTGTTCATGTTATTGTTCATTCATGTCTATGATTGACTGATTTTGATAGTTTGGTTTTATTGGGTCATAGAATTGTTTCTGCACTGATTATTATGATAAAAGTATAGATTTTTAGTTTGGTGTTATTGGGTCATAGATTTATTTGTTCACTTATTTTCTACAAAAAAAAAATGTGTTCTTGCTTTGATGCTTTAACATGTGAAATAAGTGGGGTGTGATTATATCATAATTTCATATACTAGGTAGCCTGCCCATTTGCTCTGCTATTTTTAAACCTTCTTTCTGTTTTTTGGTTTTCTATGTGTGATCAGATTGGAATTTAGAATGCCATAATCAAAGTTGGAGCTAAATAACCTTTTTTGTAATTGTACCTCTAATCTTCTTCCTCAATTGGTTGTAATATGCAATAGTTAAATGTATGTATGTGTATTTGTAAATACATGAAATCACTATCTATTTTTATTTGATCACTATCTGTTACATCTGATCACTTAACTTTAATTTGATATCATTGAAATCCATGGTTGTTTTATTCTTTATTGATTTATAAAAATGTTTCAGTACTGTTGATGTTGATTTGAGTCTAATGTTTAATTCTTTATTGATTTGCAGGTCTTATGTTCTGCTTATGCTGGTTTTAATATATTGAATCTCATATTGACAAATGGAGAGGACCACAACAGGTTAGAATTTGAATTATACTAAAACGTTTTCTCATAGTCAAATGATACATTTTCTACTTTTTTTACGTGCACATTTATTTATAAATCAATAAGAATACATTTTTATGACAATGAATACATTGAGGCTATTAAAGATAATGCATCTTATGTGAAACTTTGTCCCCAGAATTGTTATTTTTGCTTCTTTGTTTGTAGATTTTTGTGATTCGGTTTCTATTGCTTAACTATAAAATTTTCAACAATTTTGGTTGTTCTGTGACTTTCCATGGATTTTAGCCTATAGGAGTTGTTGATTGCATCATAGCTATTGTCATATTGTGTTGTGTTCTTTTCATAAATGACCAACAAGGTGGATACTGCTTAAATTTCAACCTTATCTATATATACTAATATATAAACAAAAAGTTCAAGTTTTTAATCAAGAATTCATGGACTTTTAACTTAAGAATCTTGGTGCAATGTGATGTGTAGTTATGTTGCGTCTTTATTGGATGTACTGGTTTTCTTTTTCCATTTATGTTTTTACTTTTTTGCCTTGGTACAGTTTTGATGAAAATTTAAAGCCAGTGAACTCCATACTTCAAATAAGTTTAATGGCATTCCGATAGGTTCTGTGCGTTGTTAACTTGCTAATGCAAAGTCAATTTAGTCTTTATTGTCGATATGCCGGATCTGGTTTTGAAGTTGATCTTTGAACAGGTTTCTGGTTCACTATCAACCAACACTTGGGAAGCCTACACTGCATATATTGGATTCGGATGTTGTTTTAGCAATCAAAGCAGGTGTTTTGTTACCTATTCAGGTTTGATTGATTCAAAGATTATGATTATTTAATTGATCAATTTGTTAAAGAAGATCATATTATTGCTTAAAGTTGAAGGATCTTCAAGTTTTTACTATTATTCGTGTTATTTTTCAACTTTGTGACGAAATTCCTTGCATTTCCGCTGTTGTCCGGCCTTACTTTCTGAGGTAATCCATACTAATTATGTTAGATGCATGATGTAACATACTAATTAATATCCAAATATGTTATGTTAACAAAAAGTCTAGAATAATTCATTTGTACAAAAAAGGTGTCACTTTTTGCATTTCTACAAGAATGATGATCTATCAGTAGCGATACAAAACCAAATAAGAAACCCAAACATATTGGTTTAAAAAGTGAATCACTAAAACATACTGAACACTTTAATTTGGTCCAACTTTTTCTGGTCATGTTTGGGAACTAGAATTGATATCGCAATTTATAAAGGAATGCATATAAAAGAAGGGCAATTCATTAATATGGGGATTGTGTTCTAACTCGAAGTATTTATATTGTAGCTTATCACTTCAAGTTAGAACACATTGCACACAGTCTTTAATTTTATAAAGAAATGTGATCCGAATCTAATAACATTCTTTAACACCCAATACTATGAACTTCAATGGCTAAAAAAGAAAAAAAGAAAAAAGATTAGGTGTATGGATTGACCACTTAAGGTAATTTAATATATGGATTCAAGAGTTTAGGTGTGTTTGGAGAGTCTTGCAACTAATATGTACTATTTTCAATGTCATGTAGATTGATCGAATGATCGGTTTATTGTGACGGTTAATCAAAATAATGGGTTATAATGATTCTTAAATTATGAAGTAGCTTTTTTTCTATTTTTATCATCTGCTATTTATGTGTGTTGTCATCTTGATAAGCAAGTTGATGAGGGTTGTTTGTGCATAGAGAAGTAGGTATTTAAAGAGCATTACGTTCTCCAATGGTCACCGTTCATTGATATGATAAGCCAGGTATGTATGCAGGAGTGTGTATTTCTATGTGTATATTCACACATACTGTTGAAACAAATTATTCTTCTACTTTAGGTTGACAATCTACCCTTCTTTTTCAATTTTCTCCAAAGAGGCAACATTAACATGCTCCATTTCAACTTTACCAAAGACAGGTTTAGAAACTCTACAAATTCTTTGAAGTTGGAGTGAAGGTGAAAAAACATTCACGGCTAATCATGGCCTAACTGGGATCCCACCATTGATGGTTAGTTAAAGTTCTTGGTGATAAGATTATTTACGAGGCTAATTTCTTAAATGTGAGTTATTTTTTATTATCATTTTTTTTAAAAACTGATTCTTCTTTTTAATTAATCATGTTTTATACATTTGATATAAAAAACATTATTAACCTTTTTCATGACATGTAGATATCGAGGCTAGGGGAGAGGACTTTAGAGGATAGGAAAGTTGGCAAAAAATTTGAGCTGAAAGAACTGGTCATGTTATTTTTGAACTGCTAGCACATGGGGCGGCTAAGATTTGCAAACTGCATGTAAAGGACCTAATTCATTAAGTTAAAAGAGGATGCACGAGACTTATTTTTATAAAAGTATTTATAAATTAGGTAACATTGATTAAAGGGGGAATTGCATATACCCCAATATTTTTAACTCTAATTGCATATTTACCCAAAGCAAAAAAAAAAAAAAACAATTGCATATATCCCCTTCTTTAATCAGATGACAATAATACCCTTTAATTGAATACAATACTTAATACTTAACTAGGATTAAAAAGTCGTAGGGTATAATCGAAAAGAGTGTTTGAGTTCGGATTGTCTATCAAACAAAGGATGTTTAAGATGGTGAATATCAAAATATGTACTCACCAGTTTTTCTTAATGGATTACAGTTATCGCTAAATGTAGTATATACAAATATTTATTTCCTACTTTGTAAATTATTTTTCATTATTATCAATAATTTAATTAATTTTACCGCTGTTGAATATTATTATTTTTATTACTATTTTTTACATTGTATTAAAAGCCAAGGTTGGTCACTTTCAAGAGTTGGATTGTATTTAAAGAATTCATGCTTTAGTTATGGTCAGCTTTATGTTGCATTATCAGTGGTTAAAAGTAGGAATAGACTAAAACTTCTCATATTGAATGAAGACGGAAAAGTGACAAACAAAACATCAAATATTGTTTATAAGTCTGTATTTTCAAGTTTCTAACTCTTTTATATTGTTGGATATTCGTATTTTTCTTTAATTTTAATTATGGAATTACATTTATTATAATATTTTAAATTTTGGATATATTTTTTTAAAATCCACCCGTGCGTTGCACGGGTATCAAAAACTAGTTATAATATATATCAAACTTTATTAAATGTGTGACGAGGCCCACTAATCGTCGTCAGAATTTATTGAGAAGTTTCTAAAATTAGAATTTTAAATTTTAATCCAATCGTCTTAATTAACTTTCTTTATTTTGTATCTATTTCCATAATCATCATTAGTTTTTTAGCAGCTAAATATTAGAGTAAATTACATAGAAGGTCCTTTATGTTTTACCCAAATTTCGGAGTAGGTCTTTTAACTAAAGTAGTTACACCAGACATCATTTATATTTTATATTTATTTCGTAGAGGGTCCCTTATTACTAACGGAGTTAAAATCATTCGTTAAGTTAGGGGTATTTTTGTCAAGACATTAACCCATTTTAATAAAACATTAAAAATATAAAATATCCCATTTAAAACAATCAGATCCGTTCCCTCTGATTAGGCTCCAAAGCATCTTCTTCCTTCTAATTAGGGCAACACTCTTATGACTTATCTTATCACCGGCTATAAATCTCGTCAGGTAGAGGAGACTGGCTCGATCACTGTTTCCATCGAGAAGGTCATCTTTGATTCTTCGAGAGAGTTTTTTTTTTGGTGGCATGAATTTATGAATATCCAAGTGAATGAATTTATGACATCGAATGAATAAACTTTTTAGGTGCGAATGAATATGATCCGTATGCAAAAGAGAAAGAACCAGCGAATGAAACAGTTTGACGTTCTCAAATTTTTTGATTTGGTTATCCTTCAATTAAACTCAAATCTGAAACCTCCAGTAGATTCACGATGAAGAATCGAACATAATGGAACCAGAAGTGATGACATATGTTGAAGATTTGAATCTATCTATACTATATAATAAACACAAGTTTTTAATGTCTAGGTGACACAATTTAAGGTGTACCACCTAAAATTAACTTATGTGTCATTTTTATAAATTTTTGAATTAAAAAATTAAATGGTATTTATAAAAAGGAAAGATCTTATAATTAAAAATAAAAAAATAAAATTCTTTCCATACAAAAATTATCCATATTTGTTTTACAATACCATAACTTTGATTCATCAATCTCCTTCATTTCTCAGTGAAAATTTGAAAAAAAAAACTTTCATCTGTTACTTCGTTTAATTCTTTTTATATTATAGCCTCGGGTATTTACCCGGGGCACTAACTAGTATCTAAATAAGAACAACAATGTCGTGAACAAGAAATAGGAACTTTGATTTCATATTCTATTCAAACTTAAATAAAAATAGAATTAGATTGCAGCAATGAACTCATGTCACACAACCAAATCTAATGATATAATCAGGGGCGGATCCAGAAAAAATATTGAGGGGTAGCGTTAAAAAAAAAAAATAACCGTAATTGATAACGTTAAAAAAAAAATTCTAACCATAATTCATATAATATAAAATTAAACACATACCTAATAGATGTTTCTTTTTTGGTTTTTAAAAGCTTGAAATTGAGCCATTACACCCTCTTTTTTTACTTGAAGGAAACTTTCTTTTTCGACCGCACAAATGAGAGGGTGATAACTCAAAATAGGTGGTATGTCGGAGGGATCCGGAGGAAGATCATTCAAATCAATTATATTTCGCGTTGAAGGAGTTGGACTTGGACCGATATTATCATCTTCTTGCATACAATTATTCTCAATATTTACACTTGAAGTTGGAAAAGTTTCATCATTTTTCGGGGCATTTCTTTTAAACAAATTGCTAGTTAAAGCTTTTTTATGTTTTGGTTTCATCTTCCTAGATAATTAGCTAATGGCAATTAGGTAAACCCTAAAATAAGAATTCAAGAAAACAATATAAAGTTATGATTTAGTCATTTAAAACACTTTCTAAATGCTATTTCCTAACACAATTAACAATTCCACATAACATTTGTTTCTAAATCTCTAAATCAATAAACCCTAAAACAAGAAAATAGGAGATTAAATAGGAGAATACAAGGTTACCTGCGGACTGACGTGGAGTTGTGAAAGAGAGGCGTTCCGACGGCGGCGCTGGCGGTGGAACGACGGCCGGCAGTCGCCGGGTGCCGGTCGGAAAAGAGGGGGCGGCGGTTGGGAGCGGGGGAACAGAACATGCGTAAGTGGGTTTGGGATTTGGGATGTGATTTCCGTTCTTTTTTTTAGACTTTTGTTTCAAATATATTAATTTAAAGAAATTACATAACACCCCCTATACTTATAAGCTCCTTGTTTAAATTGCATAAACTTATTAATTGATCGGTTTTAGGTTATTAACGGGCGTTTTGATTATATTTTCATCTCGGGATTCAAATAGAAATCATAAAAATTTTGGAGGGGTAGTGTAATATATTTTCAGGGGTAGCGAAAAATTCGTTTCAGGGGTAGCGAAATCTCAAAAACCTAAAAAAATAAAAAAAATTACACGTCGACGTAAAAGTTCAGGGGTAGCGGGCGCTACCCCTGCCATATGCATAAGTCCGCCCCTGATGATATTAACTTTGGACAGAAAACTACAGAATCAGAAATTCGTCCATTGATGAGCTTCGAAGAACAATGAACTATGATTTTTTAATTTTAAAAAAATGTGAGCCAAACACAAAATTGAATATATCATTACACTCGTAAATCTATGTAGGAGAACCGTTCGTAATTTAAATAAAATAAATATTTTTTATATTACGGCACGATTACAACAAAAGAAATCTAATCTATTACAATACAAAGGAAAGAAAGTTCTCCTCCTATCAATACGATTACAAGGAAATAAATAAGTTACGATCCAGGGAAATGAAAGGAATTACAATACAGTTACAAGTTTAGAAGAAAATACAATTACAAGAAATGAAAGAAACAAACAAAAATAAATACATTAATGAAATTTTGATAAACTAAATAAAGTTTCAAATGGTTTTTGAGAATTTAGAATAAAGACAGAAACATGGAAAAAGTTTTCTTGAAAAAATTTGAGTAAAGAAGAAAAACACAAAATCTTTGGCGAAGGATTCGGTTCAAAACTCGGGTCCCTTAAAACAAATTTTGGGTCTACCGAAGATCCGTTTTGTCTCCCAGGGTACAATCGCCTAAACCGTATTGTAGTTACCTTCGAGTTCTTGAAGTTCTCGACGAACGAGATGAAGATTGGAAGAAGAGAGTGAGCAGAGAAGAGAGAAAGAATTTTGTGTAAATTCTGGTGTGTTTAGCCTCAACTAATGATGCTATATTTATAGTGGTGGGCCTCATGGTGCCTCATACGCCCACGCCACGCACACGCGCGAGTTAGGGGTGCTTCGCACCCCTCAAGGTCAAAGGGATGTGTCCTACTAAGGAAAACAATAGTTGGTAAGGTTCCCACCTTATAAAGCACTTTTGGTTTCATGTCCCAATTGAAACCCTAAATACATAATGGGCTCGTGGGCTCATAATAATAAACCTAATATCCAATACTCCCAACCAATGTGGGATGAGTTCCATGCCATACTTGGCATTTTTCTCTCTTATTTTCGCAGCTTCACTTGCTGCGAGACTCAACGTTGAGCTTCGATATCTCATTCATACGAGCTCGGATTTGGACGTGGTTTGATGCGTTGGTAAGCCCTCACAACGTACTACACACACCCATAAAATACAGAGGAAACAACCTATGTTATCTGCATTTTATTTTAGTCCAAAGTTGGTGAAAAACTCATTTTCACACTTAGTGAAAAACCCATTTTTCACTAGTTTTTCTCCCAAAATTCTAACAATCTATACCAAAGTAACCAGGCCATAATTAATGAATATTAGTCAAATTATTGACATTCAAATCGAAGAACAATGAAGAAATAAGTTGACCAGAAAAAGTCAACTCGATCAGATCTATCAAATTGGAAAAAAAGGAATCAGTTGGTCGAGAGATATCTTTGGTGACAGATCTCATGAATTTCTGTTAGAAAAAAAGTAATCAGTAGGTGATCTTCGAAAGAGTTTTCAGGAACTTCTTCTTCAGGCCTTTGTTTGCTGCTGGCGGCCGGCGGCGGCGGTTAGAGTTTGACCCCTACGGCCGATTGTTACTATGCTGGAGATCTGATGGATCCAGATACGGCGCGCTCCTGCTACGAGGCCGAGGATGCAGATTAAGGGGCACAAAAAGGCGGCTAAAATGACAACGAAGTCGGAGTTGAGATCGGGCTCCGGCGATGGCTCTGTTGCCGTCGTGGTTTTTGAATCCCGGCCGCTAAGCATTCTGAAATGACGATACATATATGTTAATTGTTGGTTTAAAGGGGAAAACGTATCTTCTGGCTTTTAGAAAAAAGAATAATTTTGATTTTAAGAGTTTTATTAGAAGATGTTATTAAATAACTAAAATGCCCCTTACTTAACAGATAATTTTAACTCCGTTAGTAACAAAGGACGTTCTCCGAAACAAGTATAAAACATAAAGGATGTTTGGTGTAGCTATTTTAGTTAAAGGACTTGCCCCAAAATTTAGATAAAACATAAAGGACCTACTGCGTAATTTACTCTAAATATTATAACAAAACTAGCAGGCATCTAGAAAAGTACAGGAAACAAACAAAAGAAAAAGCAAACAAGGAGCACCATGGTATTAATACCTCTAACAATGGCCCGTCTATTTTGCATGTTCCTTTCGTGGACGATGCGCTCTAAGGATCTCTAGGATGGTTTCGGGGTTAAAAGTGAACTTGAACAAGTGTCGCTTGTATGGGCTGAACATTGGGGATGAGGAGATGCTCGAGATGGCTTCGATTCTTAAATGCAAAACGGGCTCCCTTCCATTTGATTGTTTAGGCCTCATTGTTGTAGTTAATATGAATAGAATAAAATCATGGGATCCGCTTTCGAAGACTTTTGAGGCTAGGCTCTTAAGTTGGAAAGCTAAAAGATTATCTATTGACGGTAGGTTGGTGGAATGAATGGGCGTGAATCTAATCCCTATCGACATCAGTGAGGCCTGTCTTTGTAAAGGATTCGGCTCCACACTCCGGTCCTTGATAGCCTTCCAACTTACTTTTTATCCATTTATAAAGCCCTTCTAAGGTTATTGAAAACCTTAAACGAATTCGGTTTCGTTTCCTTTGGGGTGGTGATGAGGATCCAAAAAGATGTATTGGTGGCTCTTGAGGAGGTGGCGAAACCAGTTAAAGAAGGAGGTTTGGGGCTGGTCCCCCTCGTGCATTCGAATCATTGTCTTCTTTCCAAATGGCTTTGGAGGTCTTTAAAGGAACTCGATAACTTGTGGCACAAAGTAATCGATGGAATTCACTTCAAAGTAAGCGGGGCTGATTTATTTCCTAGTAAAAGGATGAGTGTGGAACAACATTGTTAAGGTTGAGGAGCTCTTTGACCAAGCATCCATTGATTTGCGAGGGCTCATGGAAGTTTCTAGGGATCGGGTTGTAATTTGGAAGGGGGCGACTCCGGTGAGTTTTATGTTGCCTCTTTGCGATGGAGGCTGTGGAGCCCTCCTCGGGTATCATCATGCCTTGGAACCGTCTCATCCCGCGTAAGGTCAATATATTTTTTAGAGGGCTATGTGCGAGAGGATTGCAAGCTATGTAGCACGAGAACGGGTACGAGAAAGGGGTACGGATACGGTAAACGTCAAAACTTAAAAATTCAAGAAGCGGGTACGAAAATAAAAAAAATATAAAACAAATAAATATATATTAAAGATATTTTAATACAAACTCCAAAATAGACATATATTGATGTAAACTTTAAAAATCCTATATTTTTCAAAGGTAATCAATTAATTAAATATTAATCAAATCGGTAAGAATTCTCAAAAAGCAACATTGAAACAAAAGTAACCACTTAAAACAAAAAACAAAAGTGGCACGAGTCATAAAGCAAGAGTTAGACATGGAAGAGGAAACAAGCATACTCTACATGAATACATGGACACTTTCAGAACCCAATTTGTAGGAGAGAGAAACTATCAAGAATTTTCAGAGACGGTCCCTGAGATCTGGAAACTCCCAAGAAACGTCCTTCATTTTTCGGAAACGGTCAAGAAATGTCCCTGAGATCTGGAAGCGATTCGAAAGCGCGTTGGAAACGTTTCCAAGGCGTCCCCGTGTCGTTTCCGTCCCCATGCCGATTCCGGTACGGGAGACGGATGTCCCTAGGCGTCCTCGTGCTTCATAGATTGCAACTCTTGTTGGTCTTTCTTTTCAGAATATTCCGGTGGTGAGTGTTGTGTGCCCAATGTGCAATGAGGTAAACGAATCGGGGTACCATTTGCTCGTGGAATGGTCGTAGATTTGGCACTTGATCTCTGTTTGGTGCGGTGTTCCTCCATCTATGCCTTCAACATTCAAGACCTTCTTATCTTGGTGGATGATGCTTTTGCGTGTGGTAAGAAAAAGATGGTGTTCTATGAGGTGATCCTCACGGCTTGTTGGATGATTTGGAGGAGTAGGAATGTGACAGTCTTCAAGAAGAATAAGCCTTTTGTCCCGGCTGTGTTTTGCGAAATAAAGAGTTGGAGTTTTATGTGGGTCAAAAATAGGGGGAAGTGGAGAGATTTGTCGTGAGAGGAATGATGTGATTTTAAAAGTTAAGCTTTCCTTTCGTGGTTACGTTTGTTCTTTCCCATCCTAGCGGCTTGCTAGGGTGGGTGTGGTCGTAATGAAAGTTGTTTGAAAAAAAAAGAGACATTACAAATGGAAATTGAAATCCCGCCAATCAACCGCCACGTTTTTAGAACTGTTCTTAATCCATCCGTAAGCAGGAGAAAGCCTTCACTTATCCAAGGATATTCACCGCCGAACTCATTTCTAGCCCACCAAGTATACCAACAAGTGACTGACCGGCGTGATAGCTTGGATAAGTTTCCTCTTTAGCTAGTACTTCCACCATGGACTCATTTGTGAAACTCAAATAATTAGTCCATAACAGAGGAGTGGGGGGGGGGTTGAGTGTGTAACTACTCTTAATCCAAGAGGAGATGAGAGCCCAAGTGTAAAGAGGTGCTCATGGGTTTCGAGGAGATCATTATATAGAGGGCATAAACCCGGGCCAACATTGATTACCAGGAATGATTGCTTCCGCCAAAACCACTTTGAGGGGAGAGCACGGTTAGCATTGTCGGCCCCTAAATTACCCCGTTTATCCTTTGGGGTAGTAACAACATCCCATCCCATTTAACCCGGTGGATTTTCCATCTATCAATGTTGCTTCCCAAAGAAACACTGTGGTGATCGGATGCTCTGGTGAACATCACGAGTGAAGTATGGTGGGTGGGATCTGGGATGGCTGAGAGATCTAGACCTGAAATTCTTTATCTTTCATTATTTTTGTATAAGTTATTTATTTTTAGTTGTATTATTTTTATACTAAGGGTTGTATAATTTGTAAATCGTATATGGGTAGAAATGTCAATTATGCCCCTTACTTAATATACCCGTTAAACAATCATTATGACGAGTGACGTTAAGTGTTAAAATTTTAATTTTTTTTATATATAATTGAAACAAAAAAAGTTCAAGGACATAACTTGATTGTTTTAACATATCTTAGAAAAATCTTCTACCTAATAAATGATTACGAAATTGAACACTTGTTAGCACTACATTTTATCTCACAAAAAATTCTCTAACTTAAAGACTTGTATTTTCTTAATAATTAATCCATAACACACGAGATATATCCTGGTAAATTATAATTTACTCATTATATTAAAGATAAAACCAAAAGTTAGATATGCAAATAAAACCTTATATGTTAAATTAATTATTTTATTTATTTATTATCATTGGTAACTTTAATGTTACTATGTCGTTAATTTTAACATTTTATTATACCGATGTAGTTCTTAATTGAAATCAAAATATATATTCAGACATGTTAAGTATCTTCGTAACCGTAAGACAATAGAATGACTGAATTATATTATCAAATAACTGGGTTACAATATATATGAAATAATGAAACCCTAATTAACATAAACCGGGCCAGTGAGCTACAATACTAAACTTAATATAATCTTATGGTCCAATACTCCCCCGCAGTCATAGCGGAAGGAAACCGGATGCTAAGACTGAAAAATAAAAACAAAAAACACAATAAAAAAACATAAAACATGCTTCGATCGATTCATAAATCCAAATTTTTGCCAACATCTTCGTTATTTTGCTTGAGTTTGTCATCCATAGTATCCTTCAATTTTGCCATCCATAACCTTCAAAGTCTTCAACAATAGAACTCGTAATCGTACAAGAGACATACCATGCAACGGCGGTTGGGTAAAAAAACTAACTAATATAGTTGCGTGGACCGTAGTCCAATAAGTGGCTGAATGAAAAGACAACTAATATAGCGGCGCGATAGAGGATCGTAATCCAGTGGCCAGCGTGGCGAAGGGTCGAAACCCAATAAGCAGCAGAGCGTAGTCAGCAGAAATAAGCGAGAAAAAAACAGACCGAACCGAAGTTCAATAAGCGGCGAACCGAAGTCGGCAGCAATAATGAAAAAAACAAAAAACAAAAAGAATATTTACCATTATGCCCTTTAAGTTAATGAAGTAATTCAAAGTGTTTCCGTTGACTTCACATCATATCTGCGATTTGGAATTTTGTTTCCGCATGAATGAGAGACTTCGAACAAAAGCATATGAATGAAATGGATTTTCGAAGAAGGCTAATGAGGCCATGGTGGTTGTGACAGTGGTAACGACGTCTTAAGAAAAAGGATTTAGATAAATGGCTGAAGTCCTCGACTGATAACGAAGCTTTATTCAAAAGAAACTATAATTTAGAAAATAAACAAAACATATGACGAAGTTGGGACAGGGAAAGTAAATAGAAAAACGAAGTTAGGACGGGGCGGCGGCGGCACGCCTCCCTGTCTAGGGTTTGAACTCGGTGGCGGCGACTAGGGTTTTTGGATCGTTCGCTGTGATACCGTGTAAGACAATAGAATGACTGAATTATATTATCAAATAACTGGGTTATAATATATAGGAAATAATGAAACCCTAATTAACCTAAACCGGGCCCGTGGGCTACAATACTATACTTAATATAATCTTATGGTCCAATAGTAACTAGTGTGATAAAAGCACGAATAACATGATCATATGCGCAATTAGCGTGATTACATCATTAATCTATATTGACACATGGTATACCCTTTGCCCGTAGACATGTTTACATTACGAAGTTCCTACACTTAAGCACACTTTTAGCACGTTAATTACTTTATACAACACATCAGTTATGTATTAAGGCGGAAAAGTCGAGTCTTTGAGCGAGAGTTATTCTTGGAATTCATGGGGGAAGGCGTAGGGCCGAAACTGTGACGTGTAATAAATCCATTAGTGGCCCTTGGAAAAATATAGTTAAGGTGATTGAGCACTTGAAGAGAATTGGTATTGAACCATATAAAGCTGTAAGATGTAAATTGGGTGATGGAAAGGATGCTCAGTTTTGGTTGGACAATTGGTCGGGATTCGAGAGGTTCAAAGATTTGTTCCCGGAATTATATAAAAGGGATAGATGTAAGGGATGTGCGGTGGCATCTAGATTAAGATGGGAGGATGAGATCCTTAATTTTGTGTGGGATTGGAAAGGGGCTGGTCTTCCGGAGGGCTTGGTGGCGGATAGAATAGATTGCGAGTCTATGTTAGAAGATGTGAGATTGTCGAGCAAGAATGATAGATTGGGGGGGGGGGTTGTGACACCTCGTCCAAAAGTCAGGTCAAACCTCATTACTTTGACTTTTAGAGTAACTACTATGTGCCTTGATCTTAACTACTTAACTATCAATAACTTAATTTAACTGATAAAACCGGACGTAAGTTAATTCTCACGTTTGTATTGGAAACCATGCCCTAATTAATGGAATTGCAATAATAAGAAAATAAATATAAAAATATACTTTTTATGTTCTCTTTGGAAACCAGTGTCACGGATATACATCAACGACACAACGACATTTTAAGCGATTACGTAATTAAAAACAATTGGTTTTAAATACTCATGGTGATCGAGCTTAAAACCGACGCGAACAAACGAAACAGTCTTCGTTAACTTTCACGCGTACAAAAACCGTATCATGTATCAGTTGTGAAAAAAAAATTACTCAACTCATATATTTTTACGTACTAAAAATGTAACGAAACATTTTGTTGTCAAGACTCAGCCAAAACCGATGACCCGTCCGGGCCCAAATCGGCCCAACAAGCCCAACAAATCAAAACCCTTGAAAACGAACTCGTAACTCGACCCGATAACCAAACCCGAATAACCGATCATCCGACGCGAACCGGAGGACCCGGCCCACGGCCCAACCAGCCCAGGCCGAACCCGACGCCCTGTTTCCTCTACGGCCCAACCCGATAAACCCGGCCGTTTTCCTCTTTATTTCCCTTGGGCTTCGGCCCGACCCACGAACAATTTGTTTAATTATCTTTGGCCCATGATTTTTATATATTAAGCCCACTACAACTTTTATAATAATATGTGGCCCATCAACTTAATAAAAGTCACCACCTTTGTAGTTATTTATACTTGGGTTATATTTATAAAAAATTATGATATTTAAACATCACTAACCTCCTCATATTTTATAAAAGCCTTGTCATTTTATAAACATGACACACCTCTTATAAAAATAAATCACCAACAAGTTAGTGAATTTAGTGTGGTGAATAAAGAGCCACATCTCCATCTAGCTTTCCTAATTTAGGCACAAGCCTAATACAACTAGACTTAGTTGTCTTAAGTACTAATGCATTGAGGATTAAGCTATTGACCAATGTGTTATAACCCAAAATTTACCTATAAAAAGGAGGCATTACCACACTCTTTCACCACACCAACACAACACACTCACTCCCCCCTCCTCTTGCTCTCTTTCGGTCGGCACTCCAAGACCCGCCACCGCCGCCGCCGGTTGGCCACCACCGGCCGCCGTAGCACCGCCGATCGCAGCCACCCACCTCCTTCCTCTCGGTTTCATTCCCCACTCCATTGTGAGTGTTCTACCCCCCCCCCCCCAATTTCTCCTATATCATCTTACATGATTAAACACCCAAGTATACCACAAAGTCTTGACAACAACCACCAAATATTTACATTTTGTTTAAATCATCTAACAAAACTCTCTTCTCTATCTCATCCTCCAAGATCCGGACATTTCTTTGGTGCCTTAAGGCTTAAAGTAGCCAAGAAATGTTGTGAAACACACTAAGTAATCCAAGGAAATTATTAGTGTGCACCAAGGATTCTTGTATTCTTGCAATTTCATTTTATCTATGTTATTTTCTTTATTTGGTCCTGACACTTAAGAGTGTTGGTAGATATAACCTAATATATAAAATGGCTAACAAATGAACTGGAAATATAAAATGGGTGTTAAATTTATGATCATATGCTTAGTTTGTCCTAACACACTAAGTGTTAGTTGATTTATTTATATCTCATGTTAATAATATTATTTGGTCCTAACACTTTGTGTTAGTAGATGGAAAATGATCATATGAATATATTGTTACATTTGGTCATAACTAGTAAATGGATGGATTAAAAGAATATGAGAATTGACAAGATTGGTTAAATAAAATACATGAGACTTACTTATTTTAATAAAAAATGATATTTATGTCAAATGATTTGTTTGTAATAAATATTTGGATTTATTACAAGTTTTAACTATATAAAGACATGTTTTAAAAAGGAATAAAGTTTCTAAATATATTTATAACCTATTAAATCTTACTATGATGAATCAAAGTAATCAAGACAAGAATACGTTGCGTAGTAATAAAACCGAGACCCATACGGCGATATACACGATAACGTAAACATTGGAATCTTTAAATCAATCACTGTCTTATTTTTGCAAAATAACTTAAATGTTTATATTAAATAAACTTTTATAAATCCAAGTATCCTCATGTATTATTTTAAAATAATGCTTTAAAACTTTAAATTGAAGATGAATATTTTATGAGTATAAAATATTAAATGATTTTTATTTACTAAATTATTAAACGTTGTAACTTGAAACATATCCTTAAATGATTCAAATGATAAACGTTTTACGACGAAATAAACTTTAAATAATTATTCCTTGATTAATAATTATTTACAAAAGTTTAAGCTATGTTTTATTTACAATTCACCAAGACTTGTTAATCATGATTATTCAAACAATAATAATTATAACTTATAACCAATAGAGCTTATAAAAATAATAATAAACATATTTATTTAACACAATATTCAAGACTTGGTTGACTTATTTAATGAATATCCTCATTTGTTTTTATTTGTTTGACATAAATATAAATCATCGCGTACGTATTTATTTTTACTAATAAATACTAACTAACGGGTTTTCAAACCAATACAAACGAGATTATACGTCAAGACTTGACCGGTATCACTTGGGTGACAATTGTTACTAAATTGATTATAAACCTTATGCAATTGTCTTATTATTAAATTAGGACGTTACTTGCTATCATTATCATCCGGTTTAGCTCATCATCCACTGATCAAGTGAGTTTCATAGCCCCTTTTCTTTTAACTGTTTTTATACTCTTGGGGGAGAAATCAAGAACTGACAAATACTTTTTACCTAATATTATGGTTTATCTGTTAGCCGTATGACTACTTGTTCTCTTACTGATTTCCAACTATGGTACATTATCGTTATAAACGTTTGTACAACTGTATCCCACCATTAATTGATTTCAATTATTTTTGTACGAAACGATAGCTAGTGAATAGATCTATTTGGGTTGACAATGCTGCCAAGTTTGGTCACTCCAATCCTGACACCGATAATTGTCAAGGGGTACACGTCAGTTATTCTGCTCTGTTCGGTATATCCCGGGCGAGATACCATGGGTGGGTAAACCGTTAGTATTTGAAATCAAGGTTCAGGTGAGTTCATACAATCACAAAGGTAAACCGACGTAATGTTTAAGTATGCCAAAACTATTTTACAAACTTTAAACGTAGAGTCATAAACCTGTGAATCTCACCAACATTATGTTGACACGTTTAAACTCATGATTTCTCAGGTAACTAGGCAATCACCGAAGACATGCAAATGGGGCTTAACTCAAACTATCGGACCTGCTTCGTCGGAGTCATAGTTTCGACCTATCCTAAATAAACTATCTTATGCTTTTATCAATAAGTTAAGACTTTTTATATTCAAATGTAAGACATTATCATTTTCACCACTTTTCCGCTGCAATCTAAATGATGTGATGTTTTATTATAACGTTTGAATATATTTAGTTGTTCTATGTGTCCACCACTATGATTCCATCCCGTCCACACCCGAATCCGTTGACCGGGGTGTGACAGATTGGTATCAGAGCCGTGGTTATAGCGAACTAGGTTAAACAAACAAACAAAAACCAAACCTGGACTATAACCCGCTCTGAAGCTTCCATTTGCATGCAAGACCGCTTCTCGAACATATTGGTTTATGTTAACTTATGTGTTATACATGCTTTACTATTTCTGTAGCAATTATTTCATTTAGTTTATATGTTATTATAGTGTTACTAACTCTGTCTTTTTCTCTTGGAATATTATCGCAGAGATGACTTCCAAGGAGGTCATCTGCATTTTCGGTTCCGATTGTCAGAATTGTCCGCCAGTCCTTCATACCCTCATTTATCTTGGATTCCCGGGCAGCTCCATTCCTGGAGGCTGCGTGAGGGATTGCCCAGCTCTTACGAGCGAGGTGAGCCCTCCATCAGAGGTGGTGCCACGCGCCATCCTCCATCTAGCATCTCAGTGCTCATCGACGAGCCGATAGCGGACACTGTTCCGCTACTGGTAGCACGCTTGCGTTGTCATGAGCATGTCTTCGAGTTGGTTGAGTGAGATATTTCTCAACACCCTGCTGTGACTGACCTTGGGGCTCTCGAGACCCAGGTAGCCAGGGTTGCTGGTCACATGGATGTCGTCTAGGACTCCATGGACACCCTACATACTCACATGACTGGTGTCAACACAGCCGTCACTGACCTCCTTCTGGAAGAGGACCTCCATGCGAGAATCGCGACCGCAGAGGATTTCATTGGGCGTATGATGACCTTCATGACCCTCATGTCACAGATCACGACCACCCTAGCCATACCCCCAGGACATCCACTTTTCTAGATAGCTTTAGATCTAGCCTTTTGGACCACCATTTTAGCATTTAAAACATATCCACATTTTGTACGTTGTATTATTGGGACTGCGAGCCCAAGACAAAACATATCTCATTTGATTTTTGTATGATTTATCAGTTAATATGGAGGAAATGGAAACTAGTACTATGATTATGATTATGTATGTTATGATTATGTATGTATGTTATTATTTTGGTTACCCTTACTATCATTATGCCATGTTGTTCCTTCGCGTACATTATTCCTTTCCATCTTATGTTTCTTGGTTGCGTTTGGGCGTGTCATGTTATGGTATCTTTGATGTATGTCGTGGCAGTTATTCTCGAGCATGTAATAACCCCATTCACATATTATATAAAATCTTCCTTTGTGTTGACATTGGTAACTTAAAGCAAAACCATGCCACCGAGACGCCAAACCGCCAGAAACGCTTCACCTCCTCCTCCTATGAGCGCTACTGAAATCGAGGAGATGATTGCTCAACGCGTTACAGAAACCATTGTAGAAGCATATTCCTATGCTAACATTGTGTCTCGTGTATTGTATCTAGACAAGAGCATCTGTGTGAGTCAGATAGTCATCTGGCCAGACCACATGATCCGCCGGACCAGTTGGTACAGCGTACCAGATGGTCCGCTAGTGGTCCGCTGGCCTGTGACTAAGTGACTATAAATAGTCCGTGTTAGAGAGAGTTAGCCAGTTCTGTCATTTGCAACATCTTAACTGTGTGTAAACTGAGTGTGTTTCTCTCTCTACATTGTAACTCTTTGTGAATCAATAAAGCAAAGCTTTATTTACCTTCTCGTTGCTATCCGATTACCAAATCATGTTGTAGTAAGATCATCTCGTGGTTCTACAAGTGGTATCAGAGCATTCCAGGTTGCTCTACTGCTGTGATTTGGTAAGTTTTTCGGATTCTAGAGAGAAAAAGTTTGGGTTTTCTACATTTTTCATCAATTTTTCATAATTCTGAGTGATTCCGAGGATAAAAATGATTTCTGGATGTTCCTGGAGTGTTTTCGCATCATACTGATCCAGTTTCTAGCTTCAATTGTCGAACTCTGTGAAAATCAGCCAATTTCAGCTTCATTTGCATTTGGTCCGCCGGTTGAACATTTGGTCCGCCGTTTGGTCCACCCCGGCAATCTTCATCAGCTGGTCCGTGGCAGTTACTTTCTGGTCCGCGGCAGTTTCAGCGTACCACATCTGGTCCGCCGTACCACATCTGGTCCGCTAGTTCATCTGATTCGAAATCTGGTCCGCTAGTACAAATCTTATCCGCCTGGTTAATTTGATCCGGAACTGGTCCGCTGGTAATATTTTGATCCGTCGATTTGTTTTGATCCGCCGGCAGAATAGTGACTTTCACTAAAACTGACGTAACTTGAGAACCGTTTGGAGTTACGGAACCCAATACCAGCCAAAACGTTCGTCTTTCCGAGATCTAGACGTGTACTAACCTGAAAGGTCTGTACCCCCCAGTTTGAACCCCAAAATCCGCTTGGAAGACGCCCGTTTTTCAGTTTTAAGTTTTCGCGTTCGGTATTGAAATTTCAAAATGAGCAATTTCCACGCTTTTTCAGCTGTTCAATCATCAATGCAAGCCATATTGAACTATGATAACGAGATAGGAACAACTCAGAAAGTTCCTAAGTTACTTCGATTGGAGGATTATGAGAATTGGAAGCAACGATTTGAATCATTTGTTAATGCTCTTGACATTGATTTGTGGATTTCTATTGAACAAGATTATTCATATCCTAAGAAAAATGGAGAACCAATTCCACGAAGTGATCTTGATGAAGATCAAAGGAAAGTTTATGCCAGAGAAAAGAAAACTTATGCAAATCTCATAATGGCATTACCAAGAGAACTCTTGCATCAATTCAAAAATTGCACAACATCAAAAACCTTATGGGATGCATTGAAGGATAGATGTGCAGGAAATGAGCAATATAAGAAGAGTCGAAAGAAAGTTTTGTTAAAGGAGTTTGATAACTTCTAGCATTGTGAAATAGAGAGTATTGCAGATTTGATTTCTAGATTTTCCCATCTGATTAATGAACTTGATGTTGTAGGAGTCCAGAAAGAAAAAGATGACTTGAAGGAAAAATTTCTGGAAGCTTTACCGGAAACATGGGAGAATTTTGTTATGATGCTTGCTAATGATCCAAATTATTCAAGTTGGACTTTCAATCAATTATTAAGCAAGTTACAAGCTCGAGAAATGGAATTACTTGTAAAGTAGTCAGCGATTCCATCAGTTCAGAATCCTGCAGTTTATTTTGGAGAGAATTCTGCTACTGTCCATGCTAAAGCTAAATCAAATTCTGTTTCAAGCAGTAATCCACCAGTAACAGCATTTCTTGCTGGAAAGTCAGATAATGCTGGTTATTCTTCAGGCTGCAGTTTTACTATTCCTGATAAATCTTCAAGCAAGTCAACTTCTAATCAAGCAACCGAAGATCTAGCTGCTTTGCTATCTGCTTTTATATCTTCTTCGTCTGGAGCTATATTTAATCAAACTGGTCAGTCTTTTTTGTATGGCGAGGATTTAAATCATCTGGATGATGATCAATTGAATAAACTCGATTTGGAATGGCAATTTGCTATGGTTGTGGAAAAAGGAAAGAGATTTATGAAGACACATGGTAAGACTTCTATTTTTCAAGGACAAACACTTGGCTTGGATAGAAAAACGATTAAATGTTTTAAATGTGCCAAACATGGACATTTTGCTCGCGATTTTCCTACCAAGTCATCTAACAAGGATATTTCCAATAAGAATGGTCAAGATAAAGATGTTAAAGCTATGATATCTCAAACTGATGAAGGTTATGATTGGTCTAAAGATTTTCCAGATGAATCTGCATTCGTAGTTCATTCTCAAGATAGTTATGCATTGATGGCAAATATTGAGGTTGAATCGAGTGGGTATATATCTGAGACCAGTAAATCTGACTCAAGTCATTCTGATTCCGAAATAAGTGGTTACGAGTCCGTGTGTGAATTTTGTTCACAAAAGGATAGTCGAATTAAAGGTTTGATAAAGGAAATAGAATGTCAATCTGTTGAAACCAAACGAAAGGATGAAGAATTGGAGAGTTTCATCAAGAAATGTCAGGAATTTAATGAAGTTTGCAAAACAAATGCAGAGTTACTCAAGGAAAAGAGTGTGTTGGTGACAGAATTAGCGAATGTTCAGAAACAATTGTCAGAAAGCTGTATTCAGAATGATCAACAAAAGTTACAACTTCAACACGAGAATGATGAGTTCATGTCAAGAATTGTCAAGCTTACTTCTATCAATGAAAAGCTGGTCAAGGAGGTTGCAGAATATAAGTATCAAGCTCAAGATGTTAGTGAAGATTTTGAACAGTTATTTCAAAAATCTGTCAAAAAGGTTGAGGTACTTCAAACATCAAATGATGAACTTCAGAAGGCATTGGATGAAGTTACTGCTGATAGAACTCAATATCAGATTGTTCAGTCTGAATTGCAGGACACAATCACTTCTTTGAAGAAAGACAAAACTTTATTAACAAGGAATATTGAGATATATAAGGAAAGAGTGGATAAAATTACCAAAGAGGTGCATGTTGCTCATGATGGTTTGAGAAGAGAAAAATCATTAGTTAACAACACATCTGAGAAATTGATACGTTCAGAGAAAGTTGTTGCAGAATCTCACAAAACCATAGCTGATTTAAATATTGAAATTCTGGATCTCAATCGTCAATTGCATAACTTGAAGAATTCTCATTCTTTTACAAGTTATTTGTGTCAAGATGACAACTTCAAGACGGTATTTGGAGGTGATGATTTTAATCAAATTCCTCATCCAGTGATTCAAACAGAGTCTGTTGTTGATTTAAGCACTCCAGTTGTAAAACAAGATTATTCTGAATTTGTATCTGAGAAACTGGAGGCGAAGAATTCCAAAATTTGCAACAAAAAGGTAACCTCTGCAACATCTGATACACCTATGTTTGTTAAATTTGTTTCAAGTGTAGGTGGTGTTTTTGGCAAAGAAAAATGTCTGATGGCGAAAACGTTGAGAAGAATGAAAAGAAGTTGAATGAAGCAGAAGTGGATGCTAAATTGGTTGAAGAAAACAATTTGAAAGGCATTAAAGCTAAATTTACAAAGGCTGCTAAATCTGGTTATTCAGGGTCTACAATAGATGTATCCAAACTACCTGGTTACAAACAATCTGGGTTGGGTAGTCAAGGCAAGAATGTTCCAAAGCAGCAGAACACGCCAAAGAAGGTTCAGAATGAAAAGAAGGATACAAACTTGGAGCAAATATATCATCTAGCTCAAGTATTCATTTCAACAATGGAGAAAGGATTTGGAGGGAAGCAAAAGAAGAAAGTTTCATCTGCAAGTTCACCGAACGAATCTTCTTCATCTGGTTCTAATGCTACACCTCAGAGTCCTACTTCGAAATGGGTACATTCTAACCGGTTTCAGGTTTTTGATGATGTTTCTGATGAGTCTGAATTTTCTGATAAATGTCATCCAGTTCAGGACAAGTCACAATTTACACGATCATATCGTTTGTGCTATCATTGTCGCCAAAAGGGACATTTAGCACAAGATTGTCCTGTCACTGTTAAAAGAAAATTTTCTGGAAAAACTGCCACGATAATTGATGAATCCGGCAGAATTTTTACTGACTCACCAACATTACATTTTAAATCAAAAAGTAATTCAGTTTTCAACAGTGAGTCTAGTGTTGGTGATTCATCACAAGATGATGTTTCTGTAAAAACTGCACCTGCAAAGATGCAGTGGCGACCTAAGGTGGTCAGCCAAGCTGTGACTGATTTTACGGAAGACACTGGTCGACCAGAAGCTGTGTGCTTCGGGTCATTTGAGTACTAATCATTTAAACCAGTGTGCAGGTATTCCTAGAAGGCCCGTTAGTGATTGCAAAGTTGCTGATGGAGGAGTATTCTGCATTTTTAACTTAAATTACATGTGATTTTATATTTCAAAACTGAAATTTTTCTGAAAGCTTAAACTGAACAGGTATCCGTATCGATTGGTCAATTTTCTTTCTTTTATGCATTTTGTTTGTCGTTTAGGGAGAGAAAATTGAAAAGCCAAAAATAGTGTTTTTTGTGTTTTTGTTAAAATGAAAATCCAAAAATAGAGTTTTCATTTTAAGGGGGAGAAAATGAAAAATACAAAAACATCGAAAAATGGAAAAATACAAAAACATTGAAAAATAAGAAATTGTATCTGACATGATTGGGAAATGATGGTACATTGGCTTACGTGTCTGACTCATGGATAAAATAGATGAAAAAGCCATAAGATCATTGTTTGATGTACTTGGTAGGCTCGGCATTGAATCAGAAAGTATTCAGATGTGATAAACACTAAATATTAATGCTTGACCAAGTGGACAACCTCTTGATGCATATCTCATGATATATCAAGAAAAGATATGTGAAAAAGAAAATGAGAAGTCATTGTGTATACATGTGTTCATTTTGCAAAGATTTAAACTTGTTTGATATTCTTTATTTTGTCAAACGATCGGACTTTCTTTGCGTATCGAAAGATCGACCTGATTGTTGTTCGTTTGATGTTCTGCTTTATTTTCTTTGGTGTTTCGTATAACTCATCGGACTTTCTCTGCGTGTACGGGAGTACCGACCTGATTGTTGTTGAGTTATACAATTTCAACTTGTTTTTTTTTTTTGTTAAATCCGAGGTCTTATCTGCGTATCGAAAGATCGACCTTAAGGTAGACGATTTAACGTTCTTATTTAATTTGCATGGAACACAGTTGACTGATTCATGAATACAATCATTATGTGATTAAATCACAAATGAAATCACAAAGTGTGATATAAAAAGCAAAAACATATCTGTGTATGTCTGATAGTGTGGGGTACACTGGTCAAGGCAAATCTAATCAATACAATAACATATCCAGATGGTATGAGTATGATTGTGCCTGAGTTTAGAATGGACAAATTATACCAGTAATCGACATGACTTATGTGCTAAAATAATTGAAATTGAAGTGTAGTTCAGCATGTCATGACCAATATGATCCCAAGTTGTGATCTTTCTCGCAAAATACAAAAATAGTGTGTGATTCAGTATTTCATTTCTGTATTGCATTTATGTTTCATATCTGAAAAATCTAAAAAGATTTGAGGTGTGTTTTAGCATAAAGTTTCAAAAAGCCAAAAAGATTTTGTTTCTTATTTGTTTTTGACCAATCGATATTTGATACAAAATTCAAAATTTCAAAACTATATCCTGGATTCTCGAAGAGAAGTTTTGCGCCAAGATTAATTTAATTTTCAAAAGAAAAGGAAAGCCGCGGTTCTGTCTTCTGAATTTGCAGGTTTTCTGTGTGGTAAGACTCAAGCATGGTGAAAGGGGGAGTATGTTATATCTTTCACAAGTGGATCTTGAAGTTCAAAGTTTGTTCGAGACTGATCCAGCCATGCAAGCTCTCTTTCTGACAAGATTTCAAGTTAAAGATCGGATGCAGCAATGTTGAAGATTGAAGTTTAGTTAGAATATAGATACACTACACGTTAAGGGGGAGTCTGTAGAAGCATATTCCTATGCTAACGTTGTGTCTCGTGTATTGTATCTAGACAAGAGCATCTGTGTGAGTCAGATAGTCATCTGGCCGGACCACATGATCCGCCGGACCAGTTGGTACAGCGTACCAAATGGTCCGCTAGTGGTCCGCTGGCCTGTGACTAAGTGACTATAAATAGTCCGTGTTAGAGAGAGTTAGCCAGTTCTGTCATTTGCAACATCTTAACTGTGTGTAAACTGAGTGTGTTTCTCTCTCTACATTGTAACTCTTTGTGAATCAATAAAGCAAAGCTTTATTTACCTTCTCGTTGCTATCCGATTACCAAATCATGCTGTAGTAAGATCATCTCGTGGTTCTACAACCGTCGCCGCTGCTGAAACCCAACGTCACGTTGACAATGGGGCACGGGGTAAGAACAAATTAACCGATGTTAGAAAACAAGGCTTATTGGATTTAAATAATGCCAACTATCATCAATTGGCCGATAATAATCCCAACTGAGGAAATGTTTTTTAACGAGCCTAACTTTTATAATATTTTCCTCTGGCAATCTCAAACTAACAGAATGTTAACATCGTTAACTTTTGATTAGGTGGCATGTCTAGGTGGCGGTCCAGGTTGTATTTTAATCTGATGTGGCAAATTAGGTGGCAATATGCAAGGGATTTGTAAAATAGAAAAGACAAGGGGCCATTTATAAACTTTTTTTTTAACCTTCAACCCAATCTCACCTTCTCCACCACCATACCTCACCACCACCTGCGACCTCCGTCACCATCCTCACTACCGTGATGATTTACGACTCCCCCCTTCAGATCGATTTCCAGTCCCCCCCCCCCACCCACCCACCCACCTCGCACTGAACCCCAACGTCGATCCTTCCCCCTCGCTACTTCCTTCTGACGACACCATAGCAAGCAACCAACGACCTCCTCTCCATCTTCTTCCCTTTTTCTTTCCGGTTCGCGATGACCCAAGCAGAGCGCACGACGCTGCTGCTCCGCTCGCCTCCGGCGGCGACGGTAGCCTTGAGCTCGCCTTCATTTTGTCGTTGATTAGGTAATGGAGTTGTCGGATCTGTTGGAGTTCGAATGGTGGTTTGGACTGTGGTGGTGGTGGTGGCTGATGAGGAGGTCGCGCGGGCTGGAGATTGACCGGAGATTGGAATCCCATGGTGGTGGCCGATGAGTCGTCGGGTGGGTGGGTGGGTGGGTAGGGTTTGATTTAAAAGTTTTTTTTAAGTTACATTCAAGCCCCTCATATTTTTTTTACACAAATACCCCCTAATGTTGCCACCTGGACTGCCACCTCAGCAAAAGTTAACAGTGTTAACATTCTGTTAGTTTGGGATTGCAAGAGGAAAATAGGTTAAAAGTTAGGCCCGTTAAAAAACATTTCCTCGGTTGGGATTATTATCGGCCAATTGATAATAGTTAGGATTATTTAAATCCAATAAGCCAGAAAACAATGGTCTACAATTTCACCGAATTGTATTCAACGTTTTAGACTAACATTGCAGGCCCTCGTGAATGTTCATATAAAGAATTTATGAATTGCAAACCCACCAACTTCAATGGTTCCGAAGGCGCTATTGGGTTAATCCGTTGGTTTGAGAAAATGGAGTCAGTCTTCCGCATAAGCAACTGTCCCGAGCAGTACATGGTCAAATATTCCACGTGCACGTTCACTGACGGTGCACTAACTGGTGGAACTCCCATGCCGATGCTATGGGAACTGACTTGGCCTATGCCATGACATGGGACGAGCTCAACAACTGTTGCGCGATGAGTACTGTCCTAGAGAGGAACTGCAGAAACTCGAAGCAGAATTCTGGAACCTCTCCATGAATGGAGCCGATGTTGCTGGCTACACTAAGAGGTTTCGTGAACTTGCTCACCTTTGTCCGACTATGGTCACTCCGACCTACAAGAAGATCAAGCGGTACATCTGGGGACTTGCGCCACACATTCAGGGGAATGTCCTTTCCTTAAACCCTCAGACATTTCAGGATGTTGTGCGTCTAGCACACAACCTTGTCTATCAAGCTAATCTTCAAGGTGTGAACTTTGGCAAGAAATCGTCTGAGAACGAGTCCTCCGATGTTAGTACCACCCCTTCGTCAAGCAAACGGAAGCGTGAATTTTGGAAAATCTGGAACGAGAAGAACTCTGAAAAGACCCCTTCTAAGGAATCCGGACCAGAGAAGGTCTATGCTGCTACCACCCCTGTCCAGTCCCTCCGAAAGGCTGGTTACACCGGTACTGCACCGCTGTGCAACAAATGCAACCTCCACCATACTCTCGATTGTGGAAATGTCTTTTGTAATATCTGTAAAGCCTATGGACATGTAGCACGTGATTGCCCAAAACGCACTTGCTACGGTTACGGGACCATTGGACACTTTAAGAGTGAATGCCTAAAAAAACAAGGACCAGAATGCTAACCAGGCTAGAGGAAGAGTCTTCGTGATCAGCGCCAAAGACACCCGCCGTGACCCCAACACGGAGACGGGTACGTTCCTACTAAACAACCATTATATTTCTGTTTTATTCGATACTGATTCCGATAGAATCTTTGTGCCTACCGATTTTATTTTTAATCCTTTAAAATCGACCCTTCTGCCTTAGACGCTAAGTTTACCATAGAATTAGCCAATGGTGAATTAATCGAAACTGGAGTAATCTACCAAGGTTATTCATTGGACTCTCCGACCATACATCAACCTTATACCCGTTGAATTAGGAAGCTTCAACGTAATCATTGGTACGGAATGGTTGTCAAAGAACCATGCGGAAATCATATGTCATGAGAAAATGGTAAGAGTGCCACTTGCAAATGGCAACACTCTGAACGTGCAAGGCGAGAAGAGTGGAGCCAAGCTAAACCTTATATCTAGTATAAAAGCACAAAAAATTCCTTCGCAAAGGATGCCATGCCATCTTAGCTCATGTCACTAAGAAGAAACCTAAGGTGAAACGTACCAAAGATGTTCCTATTGTCCGCGAATGCTCGGAAGTCTTTCTCGAAGACTAGCGGCTTACCCCAGCAATAAGTAGAGCTACGCATCGACTTAACACATGAAGCCGCCCCCGTTTCCAGATTCCCATACCGTGTGGTACCGTCTGAAATGCAAGAGTTATCTAGCTAACTACAAGAGTTGCTAGATAAAGGCTTCATTCGTCCGAGCCACTCTCCATGGGGTGCTCCCGTATTAATTGTTAAGAAGAAAGATGGAGCGTTTTGAATGTGCATCGACTACCAATCGGTGAAACAATTTACCCAGTGGCGTACCGACTATGTCTGCCTGCCGAACAAAGTAGCATTTATGACGTTTTTCATGTTAGTAATTTGAGGAAGTGTCTGTCCGACGAATCTACGTCTCACTTGATATAATTCAAGTCGACGAGACATTGCACTTTGTTGAGGAACTTATCGAGATACTTGACTAAGAAATCAAGAAAATGAAACGTAGCCATGCGATGGAACTCCCGACGAGGTCCAGAGTACACTTGGGAACGCGAGGACCAAAATGCATCTGAAGTATCCTCGTCTTTTGGAAACGTTGCATCCACCAGTGGTCAGAACTGAATTTCAGGACGAAATTCTTCTAACTGGGGGAGAATGTGACACCTCGTCCAAAAGTCAGGTCAAACCTCATTACTTTGACTTTTAGAGTAACTCCTATATGCCTTGATCTTAACTACTTAACTATCAATAACTGAATTTAACTGATAAAACCGGGCGTAAGTTAATTCTCACGTTTGTATTGGAAACAGTGCCCTAATTAATGGAATTTCAATAATAAGAAAATAAATATAAATATATACTTTTTAGGTTTTCTTTGGAAACCAGTGTCACGGATTTACATCAACGACACAACGACATTTTAAGCGATTACGTAATTAAAACAACTTGGTTTTCATTTTATCTATGTTATTTGCTTTATTTGGTCCTAACACTTAAGAGTGTTAGTAGATATAACCTAATATATAAAATGGCTAACAAATGAACTGGAAATATGAAATGGGTGTTAAATTTATGATCATATGCTTAGTTTGTCTTAACACACTAAGTGTTAATTGATTTATTTATATCTCATGTTAATAATATTATTTGGTCCTAACACTTAGTGTTAGTAGATGGAAAATGATCATATGAATATATTGTTACATTTGGTCATAACTAGTAAATGGATGGATTAAAAGAATATGAGAATTGACAAGATTGGTTAAATAAAATACATGAGACTTACTTATTTTAGTAAAAAATGATATTTATGTCAAATGATTTATTTGACATAAATACTTGATTTATTACAATTTTAACTATATAAAAACATGTTTTAAAAAGGAATAAAGTTTCTAAATATATTTATAACCTATTAAATCTTACTATGATGAATCAAAGTAATCAAGACAAGAATACGTTGCGTAGTAATAAAACCGAAACCCATACGACGATATACGCGATAACGTAAACATTGGAATCTTTAAATCAATCACATGTCTTATTTTTGCAAAATGACTTAAATGTTTATATTAAATAAACTTTTATAAATCCAAGTATCCTCATGTATTATTTTAAAATAATGTTTTAAAACTTTAAATTGAAGATGAATATTTTATGAATAAAATGTTAAATGATTTTTATTTACTAAATTATTAAACGTTGTAACTTGAAACATATCCTTAAATGATTCAAATGATAAACGTTTTACGACGAAATAAACTTTAAATAATTATTCCTTGATTAATAATTATTTACAAAAGTTTAAGCTATGTTTTATTTACAATTCACCAAGACTTGTTAATCATGATTATTCAAACAATAATAATTATAACTTATAACCAATCGAGCTTATAAAAATAATAATAAACATTATTATTTAACACAATATTCAAGACTTGGTTGACTTATTTAATGAATATCCTTATTTGTTTATATTTGTTTGACATAAATATAAATCGTCGCGTACGTATTTATTTGTACTAATAAATACTAACTAACGGGTTTTCAAACCAATACAAACGGGGTTATACGTCAAGACTTGACTGGTATCACTTGGGTGACAATTGTTACTCAATTGATTATAAACCTTATGCAATTGTCTTATTATTAAATTAGGACGTTACTTGCTATCATTATCATCCGGTTTAGCTCATTATCCACTGATCAAGTGAGTTTCATAGCCCCTTTTCTTTTAACTGTTTTTATACTCTTGGGGAAGAAATCATGAACTGACAAATGCTTTTTACCTAATATTATGGTTTATCTGTTAGCCATATGACTACTTGTTCTCTTACTGATGTCCAACTATGGTACATTATCGTTATAAACGTTTGTACAACTGTATCCCACCATTAATTGAATTCAATTAGTTCTGTACGAAACGATAGCTAGTGAATAGATCTATTTGGGTTAACAACGCTGCCAAGTTTGGTCGCTCCAATCCTGACACCGGTAATTTTCAAGGGGTACACGTCAGTTATTCTGCTATGTTCGGTATATCTCGGGCGAGATACAATGGGTGGGTAAACCGTTAGTATTTGAAATCAAGGTTCAGGTGAGTTCATACAATCACAAAGGTAAACCGACGTAATGTTTAAGTATGCCAAAACTGTTTTACAAACTTTAAATGTAGAGTCATAAACCTGTGAATCTCACGAACATTATGTTGACCCATTTAAACTCATGATTTCTCAGGTAACTAGGCAATCACCGAAGACATGCAAATGGGGCTTAACTCAAACTATCGGACCTGCTTCGCCGGAGTCATAGTCCCGACCTATCCTAAATAAACTATCTTATGCTTTTATTAATAAATTAAGACTTTTTATATTCAAATCTAAGACATTATCATTTTCACCACTTTTTCGCTGCAATCTAAATGATGTGATGTTTTATTGTAACGTTTGAATATATTTAGTTATTCTATGTATCCACTGTTGGAAATAGGGTGTCCTAACCCGACGATTTAACGAACCCGACCGATATTGACCCGTAAGAGTTACACCCGGGTCAACGGACTATAAATCTGATTAAGTGTTAATTAGTATTAAAACGAACTATGTGGTCAATTAAATAAATACTTGATTATTTATTTAATTAAACGACAAAAACTTTTTCGGATAAAAACGCTCGCAAAACAAATTAAATGGACTGATCAGTTGTTACTTGATGAACTGACTGATCAGTATGGTGGACTAGATGAAATCGTGACGGGGCCTAGTCCGTCAGAGCCCCGGTCCGCGATCTTAATAATAAAATAGGGAGAGAGTGTGGATTTGACAACAAGGTAATAAAAAAAAATACCTAATCTCCTCTTACCCTCTCTCCCTCTGCGTCGATCACCAAACCGGCGCCCACCTTAGCCGTCGGCCACCTTTGTTCGACACCACCATCACCACCGCCGATCATCGTCGTGTTCCGATGGATCCCCGTTTGGCCAGCATTTGTTCCCAACTCGAAAAGGAAGTTGCAGCCGCCCGAGCCAAAGCCGCAGCCCGAGCCGAAGCCGCGACCCGAGCCGCAGCCGCCGCTGCCTCCGCCGGTCGATTCCCTGTTGGTGGTCCTCGTGCTTCCAGCGCAACCGAGGCCACCGCGCCCCGTTGCCTCGTCGAGGCCACCGCATCACCGCCAGTCACCGTTGACGAGATCTTTGTAGGGACCGTTCATATTGCGATCCCGATGGAGAAAGTTTTGTCACCACCACTCGTGGTAACCCTACCACCGCCGCCACCATTGTCGTCGCCGCCATAGTCGATGATCTGTCTCGCAGCTTCGTGTCGGACGTCTCAGTTCGTACTAGCGAGAGTTCGTTGAATCCGGGTGTCTCGAACGGTTGTTCGAATCCCGCCAAGGTATATCTAATTTGATTAGATATTTATTTTATTTATTTATCTTAAATAAACCTGTTTACAGTTATATTCGCGTGATTATATTAAATTGTTTCCGCTGCTAAATTAATATGGCATTGATTTATATTAAATTGGTTTTAACAAAAATTAAAATCGGTAACCCAGATATCCACTGTAAATCCCAACATCCACGACTATGATTCCATCCCGTCCACACCCGAATCCGTTGACCGGGGTGTGACAGGGGGGTGCAGGTGTTAGTGATTTTGAAGTAAAAACTGTGAGATATTCGGTCCAAAAATGTCTGTTAGGAGTCTTTGGAGAAAAAATTAAATTTAACGCTTGGGTGCCTATAAAAGTAAATGTGTTTGCGTGGAGGGCTTCGATTCGATGAATTCCAGTATCTTTGGAACTAGCTAGGAGGGGTGTAAATGTGAATAGTGTGTGCTGGGTACAATGGGGATTATGAATCGGTGGATCATGCTATGGTTCTATGCCCAAAGGCGAAACATGTGTGGAACTTTGGAAGATGGTTTTTCAATGGTGTAAATATCCCTAGGTGATTCCCGGTTCGGTCGAGGAGGTATTAAAGGTCCATACAAATGCTTCTTATGGTAAGAAACGCTTGAAATTATAGAAGGAATCACCCTTTCTTCTTTATGGATTATTTGGAGAAACCCGGAATAATCGTATTATTGAAAAAAGATCTTTTGAATATAATGAGGTTGTTGAGGACATCAAACTGAATAGCTTTCTATGGATCAGAAATAGGGGGCCTTAAGGATATTTCATGGGAACAGTGGAGGAGTTTCTCATTTTCTAAATGATGTGGGCTGCGTGTTTGGGAATGGGGGGGGGGGGTTGGGGGTGTTCTCCTGTTTAAGTGTATTTTGGTCATGTGTGTGATAATTTTGGCTGGTATGGGGGTCCTTATTTTCCTTCTTGTGCAGTATTTCGTTTGTCTTGATATTGGGTGTTGTGGGTACTGGGGGATGCCGGGTGCCTCAATTATCATGTGTTATGTTTTCCTTTTTTCTGTCGTTTCCATCGAGTCTCGCTTCAGTTTAGGTTTCTTTTATGGGGTTTGTGTTGCTTGTGGTCTGAGAAGGTCTTGTATTTTATCGGTCCTGTGTGGGTTGTGGTATGGAATCGTTTTGCGGGGTTTAGGGCTTGTGTTGGCCTGTTCGTAACTGGCTGGGTGTTGGTGTCGTGTATTCGAGTCTGGTGGGTCTTCGTGTTGGGTTTGAGATGGTCGTATGGTTCACTGTCTTGAAATCAGAAGTGGTGTGGCTTGATAAGGATTGTAGCAGTTGAGGTAACAAGAAAAATGTGGAAACTGGAATAGGTGGAAAAAAAGGAAGAAAAAAAGGGAAAAAAGAAAGAAAAATAAAGAAGATACTAAAGAAAAAGGTATAGAGATGATAGAAATGTGCGGGGGTGTCTTAGACCGTGATGAGCATCTGCGGTGTTTTACTTGGCGATGTGTGGGGGGGGGGGGGGGGGTTATGGTGCATGGAAGTTTTGGTTCTTGTGATTTTGACAGGGCTTCTCATGGGGTAGTGTTGCAGTGGGGTACGTCGGGGCTGGAGGTACATGGACTAATTTCTTCTGGTGTTGCGGGCGGTGGTTGGTTTTTCGGGTTTGGACTGATGCATTCGATGGAGGTGATATAAGGTGTGGGAGGGTCATATTAGGGGCGGTGATGATGGCAGGTTGGCGGTTGGTGGGCACTCCATGCGTGGTTGGCGGGGTTTTGTTGCATGCATCATAGAAATTCTTGTGATTTTTGTGACAATCCGTCATTTCAGGTCTTTTCTTATTTAAATAAACTTAAACTGGTATAAATTTCGTGAGAACATTTACTTTAATTAATATAAATGTTGTGTGAACATTTATGTGATTAACTGATGTTGACCTTAGCAGTTAGGGTTTGTGTAACCATCACTATACGAGCATGTACTTAAGTCTAGACGTTTGATATTCTATGATTTTATGTAATTCATACGTTATGCTTTCATGTGAACGTTTTGTCGTTTTATGTGACAACTAAAGTTATGATTTTATTCACATGTTACTCTGTGATTTTAAGTGAGTTATTGCCTTTGATTTTATGTGATATAAACAAATAAATGTGGACTATTATTTATGATTTTTTTTATGTGAACAAATCAAGGTTTATATTTTATAAACATTACACGTTATATATGTTTTTACACATGATGAGTTAGTCATTGTTTACGTTCTCCGTTGACCCCCGTTAGTCTTGTTAACCATTTCTAAGCCTTGGAGGGCTAACTTTGCCAATTCCTAAACTACTTTAAACAAATCAAACTTGGAGGGACTACACATGTCATTTCTGAAACTTGCTTCCTGATTATGTAAATTAATGGAGAACTTTTGTTGCCATTTCAATGAACTCGATTCAAACATATGAAACCGACGTCCCTCGATTAACCACCGTATTTACGCACCCAATTACTCATCCGTCGGTTACAAGGTTGAATTGTTAACCATCATTAGTCTAATCCCTGTTCAGATCGTTGTGAAAGAACACTCTCGCAAATTCCCCCAACTCTTTGTCTCTCTCGTTTTTTTTTCTCTTGATCGGTGAAAAGAAAAAAAAACACACCGGAATTAGATTCCGGCCAACCAGTACCACTACACCACCACTTGACAACCCCCCCCCCCCCCCCCGGTGAACGCGAACTCAGCAGCAAAGAGTAGAGCATCACAGTTCGAGTTTCGTTCGGGTTTCAATTCGGCATAGAAAACGCAATGAATTCCCATTTCTGACTCAAGGTAATTGTTCCTCTATGTTAGTCGCATCATTCATGTGCATCGTGCTCGTGTTTCATGTTTTTCCGGTGAGCGAAATAAAACTCCGATCACCAAAAGGAAGAAGATGACTCGAGCTGTGCATGGTTTAAATATGTTTCGATTTGGGTTCAGTGAACAAAGAGTTCGATGTCCCAGTGGTCGTCCCTTTGGTTGAGAATCAACAGGTCGCTGGTTCGAATCCCAGCCGCCCAAAAAACTTTTCCTGGTTTTTTAATAAAAAAACAAATCAGATTTCAAGCCTCGTGTGTATTCAAAAGCCTTATTTTTGAACTTAGTACCAAACCAGATCTGTAGCGCAGTGGTTGACCCTCGTGTTTCTGTCTGAGGGGTCGCATGATCGAGTCCCGGCGTCCTCTATTTATTTCTGTTTTTATTTGTTTTGTGATTTTGGGTATGGGTGACCTAAACACTTATCACCGATCGTTCGTAGCGTTGTTTTGGACCCATAGACTTGTGAATCTGTATTGATCATAAATCAGTTATATATATTTATAACACAAATTTAGTTATCGTCTGGACTCGAAAATGAATTTTATATATATATATATATATATATATATATATATATATATATTTGTAAGCGATTGGAAAATATATAAATATTTGCATTGGGAATATAAAATAAATGTTTTATAAATTTCTACATTTGTGTTGAAAAATACGTTATCAAATATCGAATGAATATAAGTATACATATTATGCAATATGAATGCTCTAAACAATAGATATATATATATTTATATAAATAATTATAAATATACAAGAATATTTTGGAGAACTCGTTATTGATATAATTATATACTTAGTCATGTATATATATATTTTATATTTATATATATATATATATATACATATTTTTATTTGATTAATGGACATATATTATTAAATAATATACCTTTCTTCGACTTTCGTAATCATCACGATTTTGGCTATGTGTCATCCTCGACTTATTTAAAAACAACTAAACGAACGCCGTCATGTCATAGTTTGACATTAATAAAAAAATCCGTTTGTCTAGAGTGAGTCGTTTTTCCATTGAACACACACTTATGTATATATATGCTCGTTAGGTGTTTGGTAAAGTACACAAGACCTGCTTGTTGCTACTTGCTGTTATTATTTTATATGGAAATTTTGTGCAGCCGAATGTGAGTTTCACGGCCTCACTTTACTCTTTTCTTTTAGGGGAGAGAACATGCAAAATTACTTACTGTTTTTATACAGCTTTTATATTTCCAACATATCATATGTACTAGATTTGCTTGACACAAAAAACTAAGTCCTTACAAATCGAACCGTTAATAGTGAATAGCGAGGTAATGTTGAGTAATACTACTGGGGTTTGACAAACCCCTCTCAGCGGGCACGTGATGCACCACCCGACTGGCGGTCGGACTGAGAGCAATATTAGCCTAAACGTACCGTTGTTTCTGGTGGGAGACGGGAAGGCAAAACACGTAAGGATTACTACTACAACTAATTAGTCAGCTTTGGTTGCGAACTATCTAGTGACATGAACTTTAGGCTAGCTACCTACGATATGGAAATATAGCAAAACTTTACAACTTATCTATGGACTTTAAACTGTTTTGTCCATACGCGAAAAACTTGACTGTGAATATCAAAACCTGTGAACTCACCAACCTTTGGTTGACACTTTTCTTTAAACATGTTTCTCTCAGGTCGCAGGTGTTCGAGTATCACGAGTACGCATGCATGAGTCTTGAAACACTTTTAGTGTCTTTGGTCAAGTCACGTCACCTTGTGTGGCGATGTTTTTACTCGAATACTCTTATTGTACTTACGCTTCCGCACTTGTAGAACTCTGAATTTATATTTTAATCAAATATGAAACGTTTTCATTAATTATTGGTCGTTTGGTGTAACTAATGGAATACGATCCTGGTTTGTCACGCTCCCTGCGGTTGTACTCCGCGCGTGGATTTTTGGGGGTGTGACAATTTTGGATGGGCTTCTTAGAAAAGTTATCAAATTATGCCGCTTTACGACACTATGTATATCCTTAAAGGGGAGGGGGGTCGATAATTAGGTGCATTATCTCGGTGTGGTGTGTGTCTTGGGTAATTCCTCGGGTGCCATGGTTGGCGTGCGTTCTCGATGTGTGTTGGGATCGGTGGTAAGGGGGGTTGGGTGTGGCTAGCTGGTATGGTATTTCTATTCGTGTGATGTTGTGTGTATTCGCTTCGTGGTGTTTTTTCTTCGCGTGTGTGTGTGGTCGTCTACTTTGGAGGGGTATGTGCTTGAAGCTTGTTCTTGTCGACTAATATGGGTGGTTGTTCTTTGTCGAGGATTTTGTGTCACACCCCACCCGCACCACCTGTCAGGTACGGGGGAGGTGTTGTGGAAAACAGGTTGTCGATATCAGACACGCGGAAGCAGAAATAATATATATATATATATGTATATATATATATATATATATATATTAAACAACCATAACTAATTACAGACAACCTGATTATGTTGATGTTTCATTATACAAGTTCTTATACTATCAATTAAACATACAACTAATTCACGGGCCCCTAACTGAGAGCTTTATTTCATTCAACTAATCACGGGAAGAGGTTCATCTGAATAACTATGTTCACTTGCTTCTTGGGTACCACATTCACAGGACTTTCACTGATTACCTGCAAAATGTTTAAAATAGGATTTGTCAACAAAAATTATGTTGTTGGTGAGTCGTACATGTTTCACTTGAATTACAGTGCTACTGTTATAATATTATTTGCACTGGCAATGCCTAGAAATCAACCAGCAGCCAAGGGATTGCGTGGTTCCTCGCCGTTCCAAACATATATGCCACAACGACCCCCACACTTGGGTAAAGGGTATGTGAGACCTAGTAGTCAAACTAATTTTCGTACGTATAGTTGCCATATATGCCTCGTGGTACAACACATGCACCTAAATGATTCCTAGTATACTAATCACATAGTATGTATCACATTCCAGGCCAAATTTCAATAAATATAACCAGTAGCACATTGATAAGGATTCGCATGCTTTTTGACAAAATATTGAATCTTGTACCCCAAAACATATTATAATAAAGAGGGCAAGGTGTATGGACTCACCTGATAAAAGGATGATTGTAAGATAGTAACTGCATGCAAGGGTACCACGTCGTCAAAGATGCAACAATCCTATTAGAAAGTATATTCACATTTGTATTAATTTCTTATTTCACTGATTCATAAATAGTGTCTGGTCCAAAACAAGTATTGATTACCCGAACTCAACTGGTTTATCTTATTTAAAATCTCATGAGTTTAAAATATGAATGTTTATACAAAGACAGTGTCATTAACTCATGATTCTTAAATATAGCCATATAGGTCTAAACCGGGGAGTCAAAACTGATTAATATTAAGATTGTATATTTTGTCCAAACCGAGTGTCGGGTATTATCCTATTTATTTCCGGAGTCCCAATCATAACGGTTTTATTCATATAATTTGCTTTTGTCCATACCCGACATATCCATAACTAATAATATGTGCCTTTGAGACTTGTACACCAAGTTTAGAGTTTTGTAATATTTCCATTATTACAAAATCTATATATATTTTCTTTTAATAATCCATTAATTTTTGAGATGACAGTTATTCTTAAAAAATTGTTTTATTTGTGTACAAGATCATTATTATGATAATGATATAACAAAACACGGTATACCTTCCGGTCGGTACTTGACTCGAACCCGGTTAACTGTAAAACGTGAAACATGTCCAAATTTAATGAGCGAGTAGTACATTCCACGTAGAATTTTGCCCCGAGTAATAATCCGTGCTCGGTTTTCTGTTTTGGCCGCGTTTGACCCTTCAGAATCGTTGACCAGAATTGATAGGGTTTGACCTTGTTGACTTTCTTTGACCCGACACCAAAATTAATGAATTAGTAGTCTATCCTGTTCAGAATTTCGCCACAAATAAGAATACGAGGTCGGATTCCTATGTTGACCTCGTCTGACTCGTGATAATTGTTGACCAGAATCGTTTACCGAATCGACTCGGTTGACTCAGTACCGAGTTAACTCATTTCACCTAACTCTGTCCCTAAATCAGACCCAAACATTCCCCACGGATTTTCTAGACCAAAATCATCATCCATCATCATCATTTGAACCATTTCCGGTGGCCTGAGGCCATGGCCACCGCCGGTCAGCTCTCTACAGCCGTGAAACACCACCCAAACGTCAACAATATTCATAGATTTGTTCATGCATGTATGAATCGGGGTTTTAGGATGATTATAAACTGGAAAAATAAAAAGAATACGGGGGTTAAAAAAAGCTTACCGTCGCTGCCATCGGAACACGCAAAGAGGGCGTCGCCGCCGCTAGGCGAAACCCTAGCCGCCTCTTGTGGCTGCTGCTGTTTGGATCAGAGAGAGAGTCGGGCAGGGAAAGGAGATAGAAGCGCCGCCATGACTAGGGCTGGCCGGAGGCCAAAGCCCGCCGAGAAGCAGGTCGTCGGAGCGCTCTTGGTACACGACGCCGCTGCTGCAGCGGCGGAACCCTAATTTGTGAAAGTGCGTGAGCATCGGATCGTCTACTCGATCTAGCTAATCGGACATCGAAACGTAATCAACCGATTGTTTTATTGATCAACGAAGAACAATTACAACCAGTAAACACTCAGAAATGGACTCAGAGAAAACACACTCAGAAACACACACTTAACAGATCTCACACGCTCAGAACCCTCAATTACAAAGACCAACCACCTATATATACCCGCTGGTCCGAGCTTCGGCCGAACTTCAGGTTCGGCCAGTCCGAACTTCAGGTTCGGACCTAGTTCGGCCAGACCTAGTTTGACATGATCTTGTACTTTGTTTGATACTTCACACGACGCACATATCAGGTATCAACAAACTCCCCCTCGTCGTGTGCAGTATCTCTTCAACATCATCAACTTTGTATCTTCAATCAAGCTCCCCCTCAAGTGTAGAATCCGTTCGTTCAATGAAATGAATCTTCAAACAAACTCCTCCTCAACTCGATCGTAGCTTGATCTTGAATACTTGATGACATTTTAGTATATCTCTGGTCTTTCATCAACATCTTCAGAAGACTTGAAGTTGTGATAACATACACATAGCAACCTGTTCAAACTTTTAAAATAATCTTGGCGCAAAACGTCTCTTTGAGACTCCAAGATATGATTTTGAAATTGATTTGTATCACGTGTTGATCAGATCGAAAATATATCAGAAACAAAATCTTTTTGATTTTTTCAAAGTTTATGCTAAAACACACCGAAAATCTTTTTGTGTTTTTCTGAAAAGAAATGAAATTGCAATACAGAATCAAACACTATTTTTGGTATGAGAAAGATCACTATATGGGATCATATTGAACATACCACACTGAACTGCATTTCAATTTCAATTAATCGAAGCACATAAGTCAAGCTGATTGCTGGTATAATTTGTCCAACTTAAACTCAGGCATAATCATACTCATAACATCTGGATATGTTAAGGTATTGATTAGATTTGCATTGACCAGTGTATCCCACACTATCAGACATAATCAGACATTTTCAGCTTTTCTTTTCTTTTTCCTTTTGTGTGAGAGCATTTGTGATTTTTCACAATGCATAATATTTTCATGATATCGTCAACTGTGTTCCATGCAAAAAGAAATAAGAACGTTAAATCGTCTACCTTAAGGTCGATCTTTCGATACGCAGATAAGGCCACGGATTTAACAAAATAAGAAAATAAAACAAGTTGAAATTGTATAACCCAACAACAATCAGGTCGGTACTCCCGTACACGCAGAGAAAGTCCGATGAGTTATACGAAACACCAAAGAAAATAAAGCAAAACGTCAAACGAACAACAATCAGGTCGATCTTTCGATACGCAGAGAAAGTCCGATCGTTTGACAAAATAAAGAAAATCAAACAAGTTTAAATCTTTGCAAAATGAACACATGTATACACAGTGACTTCTCATTTTAAATTTCACACTTATTTTTTCTTTTTGAGTCATGAAATATGCATCAAGATGTTATCCACATGGTCAAGCATTAGTACTTAGTGAATATCACATCTGAATACTTTCTGATTTGGCGAGCCTACCAAGCATATCAAACAATGATCTTATGGTCCTTTCATCTACTCTATCCATGAGTCAGATACGTAAGCCAATGTATCATCATTTCCCAATGATCAATTTCTCACAATTTTATATATTTAACATGTATTCACCTTCGTTCATTATATATTTGGCATGTATTCACTTTCTCCCCATAAATGCATTTCCTCAATTACTCCTCCTTACTTACAATTCTCCCCCTTAAAATGAAAACTCTATTTTTGGATTTTCATTTTACACAAAAACAAGACTCAATTTTTTGTACTTTTGAGAAAAAACTTGTAAACAAAGAAAAATGATCAATCAGCACGGATACTTTGCAGATTTAGAATTCAGAAAATTTGCAGGTTAGAAAGATTTATCATGAAATTTAACTTAAGCAGAATACTCCTCCATCAACAACTTTGCAATCGTCAATAGGTCTTCTAGAAGTACCTGCACACTGGTCAAACTAATTAGTCCATAAATGACCCGAAGCGAATTGCTTCTGGTCGACCAGTGTCCTTGTTTTGCTTAAAAACCACCTTAGGTTTCCATTGTTGCTGTTTTGGTAATTCAGTTTTTGATGAAACAATCACAGGTGACTGTGATGATGAACCTACACTTTAAACCTTTGAAAACATTGGAACAAAATGTTTTTGTTTATGGAAGAATGTAGGTTTAACTTCATCAAAAACTCTGCCTTGTTCATCAAAGAACTTTGTAGTGGCAGTTTTACCAAAAACAGATTTCCTGTGAAATCTTTGTGGTGAATCAGCAGGTGATGGACAATCTTTTGCCATATGCCCTGGACAACGACAAATATAACAAATTCTTGTCGTTTTATCCCACCTTTGATGTACCTGCGAAGAACACACATGAATATCTCGAACATGATCAGAATGAGAATCATATACCTGATGCCTGTGATCATGTACCCATTTGGATGTAGGGCTTCGAGATTGAGAACTTTCAGACGAAACTTGAGCTTTCACAAAAACTTCAGAAATCTTCCGAGCATCAACACAATGAAGAGGAAATTCTTTGTCAGAAAATAATTGATCTGAACCCTTGAGTTTGTAAAACCGCTCGGGTTGAATTTTATCAGCTTGAAACACTTCCTTCTTCACTTGTTTTATCTTTAATTTCTTCAAATCTTGAGATGAAAATGCTGGAACCTTCTCAGCTTTATTTTGCATCTTCTGAAAACCCAATCCTTCATGCTTTCCAGAAATCTTCTCCTCAAGTGTAAAATGTCCATTCTTTGCTAATCGAGAAAATTCAGCTTTTACTTCGGTGACATTCTTTTGATCATAAAAGATCTTTTCATCAAACTCAGGTTGAGACTGAAGCTTGTCACTAGAAGTAACTAACTTCTTATTATCAGCAGACGATGAACCAGATACAAACTTTGGTGCAGGAGAAACCTCAGATTTCTTTTCCTTCTTCTTCTTATTCTTCATGTTCTTCTTCTTCGGCACAACTTTCTCATCCTCAGCAGTAGATGACGAAACCTTTGAATAATCAAATTCTTCAATTTGTTCCTTCACTTCTTTGACAGCTTCTTTGATATGAGTAGGGGGTGAAGCAGTCTTATCAAACATCTTCTCAAAATTTTCATCATTAGCTAAAAAGCTTGTGAAGACTTGAGAATTTGAGACATTATTAAGCAATCGATTAGCATCAAGAACTTGAACCTTCAGATCAGAAATTTTCTGTTGAGCCTCAGCAAATTCTTTTTCTTTAGCAATCAATCGCTTTGCAACCTTGTGAGTTTCAAATTTTTGCAAACGCAGATTATCAAGTCCCTCATGTAATTCCTTCTTCAATTTATCCTCGTTACGCTTTTGAATCTCCAAATTCGCGGCTTGAACTTTATTGACACGAACTAACTCCCGCTTCTCATCCAACAACTTTCCCATGTCAACTTGATATGCTTCAATCTTAGCAGTTGACTCTTCAACATTCTTTGTAAGCAGATCAAGTTTGACCTTTGATTTATCAAACAAATTCTGAAAATCAGCAACTGTATCTTCAGTTTCATCCTTCTATTTCTTGACATCTTTAACCAACTCATCCCGTTCTTCACAAATCTTAGCCTTTGAAATTTCAACATTCTTCTTATCTTGCTTCAAAACTTCCAAAACCTCATTCAATGTTTGGATTTCCATGGTTAAATACTCATTCTTTAATGTCAACTCCTTGTCATGATCTTTAGAAATCTTCAACTCTGAATTAATCACATCAAATGCCTCAGACAGTTGTTGAACTTTATTCATCAATAAAGCATTTTCTTTCATCAGACTCTCCGAGTTTTCAGCAGAATCATAAGAACTTGGAATTGAACTAGTATCGGAACTAGTTTCTGAACAAAAATCTTCTTGTTGATCATGAGTAACTATCAAAGCAGATGAATCATACCCAAACTGTTGACCCCAATCATATACACCATCCTTTTGAGCCATCAAAGTTGTGGTCTTGCTTGTGTTACTAGTAGATGGTTGAGTAAAACCAGGCTTTGGTGATAAAGGAACACCAGACTTATTTGCATGTGCCTGATGACAATCTTTAGCAAAATGTCCAAGTTGTGAACATTTGTAACACTTTAATTTGGACTTGTCAAAACCCAATTTATCACCAGAAATATTCCTTCCATGTTTCTTAAAGAATCTTTTAGATCTTTGACACAACATAGCATATTGCCAAGAAACATCCAATTCAGTTAGTTGATCATCATCAAGAGCATCAAGATCCTCACTAGTTAACTTTGCATCAGCAACATTTTTGAGAATCAAACCAAAAGATGATGAAATCAATGCAGAAATCATTTTGGCACAATCATCTGTTGATTCAGCTGAAAAAGCATTTTGACTTGAAAATTTTGGAATTGTGAAATTGCAACCTCTTGAAGAATTATTATCAGAATTTCCTGAAACTCCAGCTATAAAAGCAACACTTGGTGCGGTATTCTGATTTGGTTTAGACTTTGCACTCATGCTTGCACTATTCTCACCATGATACAGTTTAGGATTCTGCAAAGTAGCAGTTGATTTCTTTGAGTTCAACATTTCCATTTCTCGAGCATGAAGTTTTCCAGTAAGCTCGTGAAATGTCATGGTAGAATAATCTTTGTCATGAGTGAGCAATAAAACATAATTCTCCCATTTTTCAGGTAATGCTTCCATGATCTTTTCCTTTAAATCCGCGTCAGATTTTTCAATTCCAACAACCTTCAATTCACTAATCAAATGTGAACATCTTGAAACTAGAGCAGTAATGTTTTCATTGTCATAATTCTGAAAATTATCAAATTCTTTGTTCAAGACTTTCTTTCGACTCTTCTTATAATCAGCATTTCCTACACATCTTGCGGATAAAGCATCCCACAATTGCTTAGATTTCTTGCAAGTGCTAAATTGATGAAGCAATTCAGTAGGTAAAGCCATAGTAAGATAACCATAAACTTTCTTTTCAAGCTCATAACTTTTTCTTTCGTCAGCATCGAAGTCTTGAATTTCTTTAAGATCTCCATCTTCCATTGGTCGTTCATACAACTTTCGAATTGGAATCCATAAATCAATGTCATTTGTGCTAATATAAGCAGAAAAAATCGTTTCTTCCAATTTTGATAATCTTCCAGCTTCAATAATTTGGGAACTTTCTGACTTGTTCCAATTTCATTATCAAAATTCAGCATGGTTTGCATGGCACTTTGCATTGCAGCAAACGCGTGAAATTCCGACATCGTTCGAAAAATTAAGATTTTGTCGGCCGAACTCTCTCCGAACTTATAACTAAGCTCCGAACTTTGTCCGAACTTAAATCCAAACTCCGAACGTTGTCTGAACTTGCTCCGAGTCAAAATCAACAGACCGAACTCCTAAAATACTCTGATCTAGCTCCGAACCTCAAATCACTCCGAACCTTGACCGAGGCAGCTCCGAACCTTGACCGAATATCGACCGAACTTCAAGTTCGGAGCAGTTACTCCGAACCTGATCAGACAACTCCGAACTTCGAACTCATTTTTCCTAAACGCGCGAAAATGGACGGATTTTGACAAAACTCGATACTGTGACTCAGGAAAACTGATAGAAAATGACTTAGGAACAATTTTGACACCAAACACTCGATAGATTTGATGAACAACACAAAAACAAACTCGAGAAACTTCAAAAACGCTTCAAAAATCCAAATATAGCAACCACAGATCAGTAGAGTGAACCATAAAGCTCTGATACCACTTGAAAGTGCGTGAGCATTGGATCGTCTACTCGATCTAGCTAATCGGACATCGAAACGTAATTAACCGATTGTTTTATTGATCAACGAAGAACAATTACAACCAGTAAATACTCAGAAATGGACTCAGAGAAAACACACTCAGAAACACACACTTAACAGATCTCACACGCTCAGAACCCTCAATTACAAAGACCAACCACCTATATATACCCGCTGGTCCGAGCTTCGGCCGAACCTCAGGTTCGGACCTACTTCAGCCAGACCTAGTTTGACATGATCTTGTACTTTGTTTGATACTTCACACGACGCACATATCAGGTATCAACAAACTCCCCCTCGTCGTGTGCAGTATCTCTTCAACATCATCAACTTTGTATCTTCAATCAAGCTCCCCCTCAAGTGTAGAATCTGCTCGTTCGGTGAAATGAATCTTCAAACAAACTCCTCCTCAACTCGATCGTAGCTTGATCTTGAATACTTGATGACATTTTAGTATATCTCTGGTCTTTCATCAACATCTTCAGGAGACTTGAAGTTGTGATAACATACACATAGCAACCTGTTCAAACTTTTAAAATAATCTTGGCGCAAAACGTCTCTTTGAGACTCCAAGATATGATTTTGAAATTGATTTATATCACGTGTTGATCAGATTGAAAATAAATCAGAAACAAAATCTTTTTGATTTTTTCAAAGTTTATGCTAAAACACACTGAAAAACTTTTTGTGTTTTTCTTAAAAGAAATGAAATTGCAATACAGAATCAAACACTATTTTTGGTATGAGAAAGATCACTATATGGGATCATATTGAACATACCGCACTGAACTGCATTTCAATTTCAATTAATCGAAGCACATAAGTCAAGCTGATTGCTGGTATAATTTGTCCAACTTAAACTCAGGCATAATCATACTCATAACATCTGGATATGTTAAGGTATTGATTAGATTTGCATTGACCAGTGTATCCCACACTATCAGACATAATCAGACATTTTCAGCTTTTCTTTTCTTTTTCCTTTTGTGTGACAGCATTTATGATTTTTCACAATGCATAATATTTTCATGATATCGTCAACTGTGTTCCATGCAAAAAGAAATAAGAACGTTAAATCGTCTACCTTAAGGTCGATCTTTCGATACGCAGATAAGGCCTCGGATTTAACAAAATAAGAAAATAAAACAAGTTGAAATTGTATAACCCAACAACAATCAGGTCGGTACTCCCGTACACGCAGAGAAAGTCCGATGAGTTATACGAAACACCAAAGAAAATAAAGCAGAACGTCAAACGAACAACAATCAGGTCGATCTTTCGATACGCAGAGAAAGTCCGATCGTTTGACAAAATAAAGAAAATCAAACAAGTTTAAATCTTTGCAAAATGAACACATGTATACACAGTGACTTCTCATTTTAAATTTCACACTTATTTTTTCTTTTTGTGTCATGAAATATGCATCAAGATGTTATCCACATGGTCAAGCATTAGTATTTAGTGAATATCACATCTGAATACTTTCTGATTTGGCGAGCCTACCAAGCATATCAAACAATGATCTTATGGCCCTTTCATCTACTCTATCCATGAGTCAGATACGTAAGCCAATGTACCATCATTTCCCAATGATCAATTTCTCACAATTTTATATATTTAGCATGTATTCACCTTCCTTCATTATATATTTGGCATGTATTCACAATTTGGTCTTGCGGCTATGGCTGCTAGCTGCTGCTGCTTGAGGCCAGTTCACATTTCATGAGGGAAGGATTCGGGTAGGGGAACGAAAAAGGAGAAGAAAGAGCTCGAAACTGGACCGCTGCCGGAGACCGTCGTCGCCTGCCTGGGTGGTTTGCCGGAAAACCGGGGTGAGCCCCCATCTCCCCTTCTCTCGGTTTCTTTCCAAAACACAAGTGTGTGTGAGAGTTTTTGATTAAATGAATAAGAAATGGGTTATAACCCTTTTTATATGAAGGTTTAATTTGAGTGGTCCACAATTACATAACTGGTATTATACAGCGATCTTCGAACACTTTAATTACTGATTGTCAAGTAAATAGTTCATGATAAATTCCGACATGACTGAAATATTATAAATGCCTCGTAAATAATCTTGGAATGCTTAAAATGTCAGATTATAAATAGTCTAATGAATATTCTGTCAACGAGCGATATAAAGCGCGTATTTGATCTGAATTCCCGTGTATCTCTGTTTTACGAACCGAGCGCATTTCCAAGGCTGTAATTCTCTATGATTACTCAAGAAGTTATTTATAACTTCACATGGTCGGTAAAACCATCTTAAATAATTAAATGTGTCCTTTCCGATTATTATCGCGTAACAGTCCCGTTTACCGATTTAACCATTTCTCGCACTAATCCTTACGATTATTCTTTCTAACAGTCAGAACATCGATGATCAAGTATCTGGCAATACTAGATATTCTATTTTTATTTTAGTGACCTCTCTGTCACTGTCGGTGCCGTACATGCGACAAACATCGGTACCGTTTCCGCACGCGCGCTTCACTTGTAATCGTCCAAATAGTCTTTATAAAGAATATTAACATCCGTGATAATATGTCCATTGTCCTAACTCATCGATCCATCGTATTTATGATAATATTCGATTATCTGATACGATAACATATTTGATAACGAATCTTGTCGGTTCCATACGAATTCAGCTTTTACCCTTTCGTAACATCTTGAATTATTTAATTATTAGTTAGAATACTTCTAACAACTTATCCGGACATTGTTTATAGTGATTGGGCTTTTGTCGGGCTGTGGATCCTTTAATGGGCCCATCGGGCCTAACTGGGCTTACCGAATTAAAATTATAATCGCAAAAATTTCCCTTTGATTTTAGCAAAACTTTTAGGGGTGTTACATTTTGTCTGCTCGGATTTGGGTCAGTGTGTAGATTCATGTTGCAGCAAGTGGCATATTACTTTTAGCTTTCATCGCTAGAAGATGAGTCTCTTAAAACCTGTGATGGCTTCCCAGGAAGGTGTAATCTTCCAATCATGATGCTTCATGTCCCTGGGATCGAAGAAAAGAGTGGATAGGTGGGGGATTTTTTTCAGTGGGCTTGAAGTATGCATTTTCTTCTCTGGGCTGGTTTTTATTTCCTGGATGGGGATGATTGTTTTGGTACTATAAGGGCTTTGTTTTGTGGGTTGAAGTGGGTTTGTATGGGTGATGGAATGCTTTTTTGTCTCATGCATCTGGCGGCTAGGATGCAAGTTGCACAATGGTGGTTTGGAGGGCTTCATTATCGCTGGGTGTGTGTTGGTTGATGTCTTGCTTGTTTTTTTTCTCGGTTGCTTTGGTATTTTAGGTGACTTGTTTTTTTTTTTTTTCCAGTTGTATTTCTTGGATCGCGGTGGTTTTTTTTCCTTTCCTTTGTATTTTCTAGCGTCTCGCTAGTTCGTTAGTGCTATTAAATGTTGTTGTTTAAAAAAAAAGTTATGTATTTGTACACTTTTTTAAATTAGTATTACTGAAGCTCTTCTACCTCCAAACATAAACCATCAATCAACACCCCTGACCACATTTTCACCAACACCAAAAACGTCCTACATAACAAACACAAATATTGCCAATTACACACACCTTAAAAACTATATTCCAACTAAAAACATAAAACATGAAACAAATCTTGACAAGAAGAGATATCAAAAGAATATGAACCCGGTTAAAAAACCCGAAAGATTTACAAATAGTATCCGAGTGTAACTTTAAAAAAAAATTATGGATGTGAACAGGGTACAACATTAGACGATACCCATCCCGTTTACTCATACAAATTTGTTACAAACTATAATTCATTGAACTTGCAAAAGTATCAAAAATATAGCTCAGTTTTTTTAGATTTTGGACTAGTAAAAGTATCAAAAATATAGCTCAGCTTTTTGAGATTTCAAATCAAGTCTTGACTTGGTTTAAAGTCTCTGTTTCGGGTGATTGGTATAATGTATAACCCCTTAGGGTGGGCGGTATGTAGCGGTAAACACAAATCGGCAACCACCTTCTTTCGGCAAAATCATCGGCGACCCCCCCCCCCCCGGCCCCTCGGTAAACACAAATCGGCAAACTTTGGGGTTCAAATCGGTGAGTTTTTGCCAATTGTTGCCGAATAGTTTGTGTGTGTTGTGTGGTCCTCTCTCCAAACTTCGCCTAAATCATACCCTCCACAAAACACCCAAAAGTTTATGAAACTATGTGTTTAACAAAATCAGGACATTGGACATCATATTTTCCTAGCGAAAATAATATATATATGCAATATCATAGTAACTAAAAATACACACAGAGACACACAGATGTATTTCAAGAATAAGTTACAACTGTACAAAACGTATTATTTCCTTCTCTCGATAACAAACATAGCATATATTCGACAGAACTTACAGAATATATAGCACTATGACCGCACCCATACAACAGCATCGATCTCATCGCGTGCTCCTTTATACAACTCGAGTCTTTTAGCCAGATCTTGTCTCTTTGACATCAGCGATGGATCTTCGTCCAGTAACTCGCCCAATTGTTTACCCTAAGAATAATATTTCACCTTTACCTGTTACAACATATAAAATATAAATAAATAAAACTTGAACAAGTTTTCAAAAGATTCACCACCTCCTTTCTTCCTATTTCTGTGTAGAAGTAATGGAGAAGATTTTGCCTGGCTTCTTTCACTTGACAATAAACAACTGCCTTTGGGAGTGTGACCCTGAGAGTCTCGGACACCATGTTAATATAAGATGACACGTTTGAACCGATCCTTCTAAAATGTTCATCTCCATAACGGTCCCCTAACGGGTCAGTCGGGTTTCCGCGGTCTGAAGAAGAAGGTGGGTGTCTACGGTCTGAAGAAGGTGGGTTTCTACGGTCTCCGGGTGAAGGAGCGCGCCCAGGCCCAGACCCGGGTCCAAGTTTCTCCGATTCTTGGGGAAGTCGCCTAAAGAAATCGACGGTGAGGTAAGAAGACTCCATTTCCACCAATCTGGAAACCGTCTTTTTACTTTCCACACGGAACTTTTCCAATGCTTCAGTAGCAGCAGCAGCAAGAGTTGATTGAAGTGCTGGAAACCGCCTCAACTCCTGTTAAAAACCACTTCACATTTTAGAGGGTGCTTGGATGCACGTTTTGAAGCTGTTTAATGGTAGCAGCCTAGCAGGTCATTTTTAGCTGACTTATTAAAATGCTGGTGTAACGTGTATGCCATGTTAGAAACATAAATTTTAAAAACATCATATTTCAAACTTGTAAGTAATTTACTTTTTAACTATTTTCACATAAACATTTTCTTTTATGTGTGGCATCTGATGTGGCACACGGCATGGTATAAATCAAATGCCATGTCAACATGAATAGATTCCATCAGATAAATGAGGCTGGTGCTAAGATTGGTGACAAATTGCAAGATGGTTTCTTTTTAACATTAAATTTGAAGTTTGTTGCTTAGATGAGGAAAAAAAGTAAAGCTCATTTCTATTTTGTGCAGAACAGCCCCTCGGATTCATACTAACTGATAAAAAAAACAATAAATATAAGTTTATATATCTATGAATCAAATTTAAAAAAATTTAAGATTTGTTTCCAATCAAGTATAAAAAACTTAGATTATTATATATATATTCCTTGAAAAAACTTATAGTAAAATTCCAACAATTTTTAATATTATTAACAAGGACACTGTTTGATGGAAATACACAAATGAGGATATATAACTTGCTTTTTTTCCATAAACATAGGTTAACCATAAAGTCATTTTATCCAATACTAAAAACTTCGTATTCCTGCTTTAAGTCATGATAATTATCTAATAAACATGCGAGTTTCTCGAGCCTGACCTCAGTTTCTCCAATCGACTTCCTGACAAGTTCTTTCAAGACAAAATGCACCTGAAAAATGATTTACAAATAAAGTTGCTTATATAACAGGAGCATTCTACTAAGTTTGTTAGTCAGATTTAATTTAAATACAAAAAAAAAGGCTAAAAAATAAAGATAAAAAAATTGGGAGAAGAAACTGCTTACTGCATCCACAGAAGCTTCAGCCGGGCCCCTAAAATAAGTTAACGCACCTTCTATAAGGCGTCGATAGCCTTGTTCAGGAGCAATTAAGTGAGGCTGATAACCATCTGATTCTGAAACAATTTTTCTCACATTTGGTAGGGAAAGATGCCTATCAAATGGAAGCTTTCTCAAAGCAGCAGGAAGTTGGTTATCAAATACTCCATAAATTCTGTCACCTCCAGGCCGTCTGCAAACGTAAACAAATAAAAACAAATCAATTAAATGCAAATTACAGGGTCACAAAAATTAGTTTTCAAGGACTGGATAAACAAATTCTAATTCTAATTATCTTATTATGTAGGGGTCTAATTATCATTTTCAATTTTTCATACTAGTTGCAACAAAATGGATTACTAATGGATTACTAATAGGATCAAATAAAATTACCTAACTACCCCCTTCATATATCCTTTTCTCTCACATGATGCATTCTTTTTTCATACAAAAATGTCCTTTTTCGTCATTCTATATATTATTCTCTAGCTTAACCAGGATTTATCAAGCACTCAAACAAACAACTGATTATCTTATTAATTATTGTTACAACTCCAAACAACAAAAGCACATCCAAATACCATCTCCTGACTTTTCCTATTATTATAAGTATTTATCTGATTCTAATATTCAAATAAAAAAAGAATCACTTACATACCACAAATCCAAATTACCCCCTATGAGTCAACCCAATAAAAATAACAAAACATATTACTAGGTCTGAAGACGGAATGAAACATGAAAAGAAATATAGCTTACCCTCCATCTAGATGCTCCTTAAATATTTTGTCAAAAGCACGGCAAAGTTCCAAAATGGTGTATAATTTAGCCTGAAAAGGAGCATAAGTGAAAATATGACACCAAATACGAAATCATAGCATGGTTTTAAAAAGTGTGAAGCGCTCCAAGGTGTTTAAATCCCGAAAGCCAAGACACGATGCGTGAAACAGGAGCTTCATGTAGGTGAGGTGCATGTACAGCCAAATAAACTCAATGTACAACCAAAAGCTGCATCTGTCTCATCTCTTTTACGTATAAACCCTTTTAAGAAAAACATTCATGATCTCTTCATCCCTTTGGTTGTTTTTACATTTCAGCCTCTTGCAGACCATAATTTTAATCCCAATAAGGCGCTGCCTCAAGGCTCTGAAGCATTCTCAGATTGGCTCACGTGCTTTTTAAAACCAAGAATCATAGTAACACTATATTACACATACAGAGAGAAGCTTCTCACCCCTTCATCAACTGCAATTGGCCTCCCAAGGCGATCCAATTCTGCTTCCATCTCCTCAATACCTTTGTTTATTAAGGCAATGATACCAGGTATTTTTGCTTTTATTACAGATTCCAAATGCTGCACATGAAAACGTAGTCAACTTTTTATGATTCTAGAACCATTGAAAAAACTTTATCACTGCGCTCCAGTACACATGTAAATTTAGGTTGACAGATAGTCAGAATAAACGCACCTGAGAGAGAAGTTTTGCAAGATACACTGAACCCATTTTACTAGCCAAGTGTCCATAATCAGGACTCGTATAAAAGTACTCCTGCTCCCTTTGCCTTGCATATATCATATCAGTGTTTTTCATGATATCAGCTTGGGATCTATTCACAATCCCCACCCATGGATGTTGCAGACGATAAGCTCTACCTTCAAGAACCTTTAAAAAGAATCACATTGACAACATTATTGGACAATCTGATTAGTTAGGGGTCAATTAATTATTCGACATAAGATAACCAGTTTCAAAACACATCCACACACACTTAAATAGAGAGAAGAATCTCACATCTAATGCATTAGTTCCTTTGTCCATCAGATCAAGCTTTGTCAACACACCAAAAGTCCTTTCACCTGGTCAATTCGTAAGATGAAAAACAAGGATTTTGAAACAAATAATAATAATAATAATAATAATAATAATAATAATAATAATAATAATAATAATAATAATAATAATAACAATAATAACAATAATTTCAATAGTAACAATAATAACAATAATAACAATAATAATAATAAAAAATAAATACTAATAATAATAATAAATTATTATTATTATTATAATAATAACAAAAATGAATATACCAAAATTAAGAAAATGAGCCTTTTAAGAACAATAGTGTAAGCCTACCAGATGGATCCACCTCTTTAGCAAGTTTCATAGCATCAGATGTTGCAATATCTTGGTTAGCCGGAGATATTGCGAGTATGATGGAGTTGGGCTGAAACACATGCCATCAATCATCATCGTCATACGTTAAAATTCAAGGAGTTGCATGATAAAAAGAAAAGAAAATTACACCTCATCCTTGATCACATACGAACAAACAAACGTACCCAGAAAATCCTACTCGCAGCCGAGTTATTGATAGGGTCTATGGAGGGTAGGATGAGGACAACTCTTTCCCTTAATCATGTGTTTCGTCAAAATCATAATTATCAACATAACTAAATTACCTTCTCAACATAAGCTCGAACCATCTTCTCAATGTCTTCTACTATACTTTCAGGTTGACCCTCTGCGAATAAATAGTTTATTGCAGTTAGATGAAGCTCAAATAAATCAGAGAATGCAGTTATAAGCTTACAAGGTGAAGAAAAATACCAACGGCAACTTTTGTCAATCCAGGCAAATCAATTAAGGTTAAGTTGACAACTGATACACCAAAAGAACACAATAAGGTCGTGGTATCACATAAGCAGAAAATATATATACATATACATATATATTACCTAAAGGCTAAAACAATGGAGGTAGAGAATTTTACTAAAATAACATTTAAACATTTAAAAAGTTATTTATAAGTTATGTGATTATTTGGTTTTAGTTTTCTTGGTTTTCTCATGATCCAACCCCTCCCCAACTCTCTCTCTCTCTCTCTCTCTCTCTCTCTCTATATATATATATATATATATATATATATATATAGGGAGAGGATCATTTGAGAACCAATTTGATTTGAGAACTAAAAAGAACTAATTTGAGCCACAAGTTTATTTACATGTATCCCCCCTCCCATGAATTGTAGTGGTCCCCCCTGAAATGTGTGGTTGAGATTTAGTTCTCAAAAGTTCTCAAAACAAAAAGTTCTCATTTGAACCTAACCCTATATATATATATATATATATATATATATATATATATATATATATATATATATATATATATAGGGTTAGGTTCAAATGAGAACTTTTTTCTTTGAGAACTTTTGAGAACCATTCTGAGCCACTAATTTTCAGGGGGGAAGCATTCAAATTCATGGGGGGATTTCCTTATATATAACTTGTGGCTCAGAATGGTTCTAAAAAGTTCTCAAACCCAATTAGTTCTCAAATGATCCTCTCCCTATATATATATATATATATATATTATAGATATATAGATATAAAATAACATCAAGAAACCCACCTTTAGGGGAGTATATGCTGAGATGAATTGGAATTGGGGATATTTGTTTTGATTTCCCAGTGATTCTGTCTGTTTCATCTTGGATTTCTTGTCTTACTAAAGCTGTGGGAAAAAGTTAATACTAGTTTCTCATATCAATGAAGCAGTAGCAAAAGAAATAGTATATTTTGTTAGTTCTTATTCCACCAAAAAAAAATGAGAAACTGGATAGCCAGCCATGTACATAGAGTCACTTTACATACAGAAATCGGTAAATCGCCTATGTGGCATGTGTCCAAATTCAGCATATTCTTCTCCCCCATCTGTCTTATGCAACTGCAGCACCAACGGTCTCCTCGTGACAATCCCTGCAGTAAATATTAATCACCTATATATTGACCTCATATGAACACCTAATAGTAAAGAAGACAGAAGAAAACTAAAGTAAAATCAATAAATTAAACTAACCAGATCCTCTAGGAAGAAAATCTCTCCCAACAATGCTCTCTAACACAGATGACTTCCCAGAACTCTATAATCAACTCAATTGCATTAACAGAATGCGAAAACAAGTAGATGAAACATTTAAACCTCCATAAACAAACATCTGAAACACAAATATCAACTCCAATGAACCCTACTTCAAGTTTAATGTAACAATAAGTGGACAGAAAATTGAAAAATATGTAGCTTATGAGGCAAGCAAGGCTATGTTTTCAACCCTAGTTCAAACCGTAACCTAAAACGGGATTCAATTAGCCATTCTAACAACTAAAACAGTACAGGTAAACAGGAAAATTCAATTCCATGAATACGCTAACAATATCAAAGAAGTAACTGGATTTTGCAAAATTGAACTTCAATTCCATCGTAATTAGGGCGAATTAGAAGGTTAACAGATGAAATAAGGAAAAACCTGGCCTCCGACGACGACGACGGAGGGAAGAGCGTCCCAGAGAGAATCCAAGGCGGAATCGGCGCCGCCGTAGTCGCCGAGAGCAGTACAAGCTCTCTGTATACGGTTTACGAGGCCGATCAAGCTCTCCATAGTCGCCATAATAATATGCGCCTAACAACAGAGAAAGCTTAGGTCTATTCTATTTGTCTGCAACAATTGAGTCAATAATGGCGGATAAGAACAGAAGTCGCGAGAAGGAGGAATGTCTGTGAGACTGTGACCGTCAACTTGTCAAGAGGGTAGTTGCTGTATGTAGTCATGCGAATTTTTGTTTGGTATATTCTGGCAGTTATAAATGGAAACTCTCAAATTTTTAATTAAAAATTAACTTTATTATTTGGAAAATTGAATTTTAATAATCATATTTTTTCTTATTGGCAATCAATAATCTTACTTTTAACCTTGGCATCCAATAGTTTCACGTTTATACATGTTTGTTTCCAATGGTCCCTCTGTTAAAAAAAATTAATGGAGACGTGATGATGATGTGACTTTTTTTTAATTTTTTCTTTTTTAAATTATCTAGTCATCATCACTATCACCCCACCACCATCACCACCTTCGGTCGTCTTCTCTGGCGACCTCCAGTCGTCTTCTCCGGCCACCAGCCACCACCATCATCATCTCCAGCCACCACCACCATCGTCTCGGACTGATAAAGAACCATCACCGGCTGAATATCGCGATTCCGACGAATATCAATTTTCCCGGTGACAAACAACAATCTTCAAACACTCTCTCTCTCAGTTTTAAACCAAATTTGATTTCGTAACTTGCATTGAGCTCCTGATGAAGAAAGGATTCAAACTAGCACCATTGTTATGCAGATTTGTTGCAGATTGAATGTCTGAATGTGATAACCACGATGAACATGAACTAGTTTTAACTCAATTCTGATCTAAACTGAAATTTGACCACGCCAATAGCTTTATATGATCAAAATGAACTTGTAGGTACCAGATTTACACCGTATAAGCAAGAAATCTAAAATCCGCCATTAAAGACCAAAGCTTCAAAGTTATCAGAGTGATTTTCCGGATTCAAGTAAATCTTCACCAAAATCAGTTATGTAAGTTGCAATGAATTCAAGATTAAGAAATATAATTACTGGAATCAATCACTAACACTAACAATCACAAATTCACCTCCAATTTTGAGATTAAAGTTCACGAAGTTTGACTTCGAAAAGTCCAACAGTATGAATTTGAGCAATTTGATTTCATTTGATCACTAAATTCGAGCCGTCGGAGTGGCCGCAAATTTTTTAAGTGGCAGGAGAGGGATTGTTGCCGTAGATTTTTTGTCTGCGGATTTCTGTGGTTGCGGTGGGGTGGTTGTCGTGGTGAAGTGGTGGTGGTGCGTCGGAGTGATGGTCGGAGGTGGTGATAATGGTATTGGGGTGGTGCTGATGCGTCTGAGAGCTTTTGGGGTGGTGACGGTGGTGGTGAGGAGGTGGTGATGGTGGTTGTGGGGAGGTGGTGATGGTGGTGGGGTGGTATGTATGCCACATCATAAAATGAAACATTTAAAAGAAAAGGAAAAAAATAAAAAAAAGCCACGTAATCATCCATGTCACTTTTCCGTTAGCTCCGTTAATTATTTTAACGGAGGGACCATTGGAAATAAACATGTGTAAACGTGGGACTATTGGATGCCAAGGTTAAAAGTGAGATTATTGGTTGCCAATAAGGAAAACATGGGATTATTAAAATCCAATTTTCCTTATTATTCTTTAATAATACATATATATACATAAGAAATTTATTGTAAAAGGAATTTTTTGTGCGTAGTGTGCGGATGAATCATAGCCGCCAATTAGGAATAATAAAAACGATATAACGGATATGGCTGATACACGTCGAAAAAAATGGTGTGCGCTTCTTTTAACTTAAAAGGGGGTAACCTTGTCTTTTCACTAAATAATTAGATGGGTTATTGGCTTCAAATAATCTCAATATTACTTTTTGGCCGAGAACACTCCCAACTAAGAAAATAGTCAACGTCACTCCCAACTATCGACCTATTTTCTTTCACCACCCCCCCCCCCCCCCGTTAAATTTTTTTAACGTCATTAGTTAAGCGCCTACGTGGCAGTCTTACGAGGCTTATTTTTAAGCGTCATTCTTGGCTTTAAATAATCCCAACTATTTTTTTTTACCGGGAACACTCTCAACTAAGGAGATAGCCAACGCCACTCTCAACTATCGACCAGTTTTCTCACACCCCCCCCCCCCCCAGTTAAATTTTTTGGTCCATATTTGCTCCATTTTTTGGGTCAATTGAACCTATATAATAGCATATAATAATTGTAGCCCCTAAAAGGTCATTTTTATAATAATTTGGGTCAATTGAGCCCATATAACATGAGCTAATTTGCAGCTTAAAAACAACATGTTATGATCGTTTTTTTAAGCAAATTAAGAGTAGAAACAGCAGCCAGTAAATGGACTTGATCATGGGAAAAAAATTTGTCAATTGAAAACATTAACATATTCATAACAAAACATGATCATTAACATATTCACTACAAAATGACACAAACTAACTACTAGAATAGGCAATGGCGGACGGTATGGGGGGAAGGGAACCCCGTACGGCCCATAATTTCCTTCACAAACAATGTAATTTTAAGGAGCTCATGCCCAAATATGTTCTTATTAGGGGCACTAAAAAATTAATATCGGGGCCCAGTTCACATAAAATAAAGAAGTCCAGAATTATGCTTTGACTTGTCAAAAGAAAAAACCCTAAATAATTACCAGCTTAACATTAATTAGCTTGGCGGACGGCTTCAGGGAGATTGTCAATTGCGGATGGCCTGGCGAGAAGAAACATCAATGTCGGGCATGGTGGTTGTCCTCTTTGCAACGATTATGCAGAGATCACCTTTCTTTTTTTTGCTGCTAAAGACGTCTTTCAGGGCCCGAGCGGTGTGGACGGAAATCTAGTCAAGAAGAAGGTCATCAAAACGATTTTTACCACAGGTTGTTGGTGCATCTGGCAAGCCTGGAACAATACTATTTTTAGGAACAATTGTCCTTCTCTGTCGTGGGTGATTAATGAGACCAAATCGTGGAGTTTCATTTGGTTCAAAAATAGAAACAGGGGTTGAGTCTTGATTGGAATACGTGGGTGTCTTTCGCTATGTAACGTGTGTGTCTTTTTTGTTGTATGTGACTATGTTACATGGGTGTCTTTCGCTATGTAACGTGTGTGTCTTTTTTGTTGTATGTGACTATGTGTTCTTGGGGCAGGCTCAGTTTCTTGCTGGGTTTGTGCCCGTTTGTTTTTTAATAAATGCAACTGTTTCAAAAAAAAAAAAAAAAACTTTAGTATCTAAGCTACCGAGTACCCAGTACTTCCTTCTACTTCGATTGTTACATTTACTACAAGTTGATTCCTTGATTCATTTTGCTAACCGTAAGTCAAACTATTCTTTAGTATTTATTGATTATTTAATTTAATAAAGAGTAAATTACGGATTTCATCCCTGTGGTTTGCCGAAATTTCATCTATCGTCCTAAGTTTTCAAAAATTACGGATTTCGTCCACAACGTTTGTCAAAACGTTACGGATATAGTCCCTACCACTAACTTCAGTTAAAAAATTCAGTTATGTTGATGTTAAATGACCATTATACCCCTGCTCTTTTATTTAAAATAAACAAAAAAAGTCACAAAAAAGTAAAAAAAAAAACGATTAAGTTACCTCCCCCCTCACCCGACCCCTTCTTCTTCTCTGTTGAACACCGGCGACCATCACCGTCTCCGCCCAACTCGTCCTCCGCCACCATTTACACCGTCGTCATCCTCCACCACCAACAAATAGTGAACCAGGGGGCTGTATACCAAATCGGAAAGCCGCCACCACCATATCGGAAAGCCGCTACCACCAAATCGGAAAGCCGCCACCAACAAATGTTGAACCAGGGGGCTGTATACCAAATCGGAAAGCCGCTACCGGTCTTCAACCTCCGAAATTTCTTGCAATTCCGAACCAGAATCTCGTTTGTCCGAGGAGAAACCAGAGCAGGACCCTTACTCGTCTTAATCTCCAAATTCGGACTAATCTTTGGTGAAAAATAGAAGCTCCTGGGTGTTCCATTGAGCCTAGATGAAGTGGAAGCACACTGGTGTTTCGAACCACCCTCAACCTCCACTGATTTCGATGAAATCGCATCATCATCCATCGGCAAAAAACCCGATGAATCATCCTTAATCTGGGCAGAATAGCGGGTGAATCTGAGCAGGACACGGCGTCGCAAACGGCTCAAATCCCGGTGGCGGAGAGAGTGACGGGACATCCGTCTCTGAAATCACCGAAACACTCGAAGGATCGGTAGGATCTGGAGGCTTCAGGTGCTCCGATGGTGCAATTTGCTTTGGATTCATCGAATAGAACAAGGACCGACCAGATTTGATTAATTAAAGATGGAATATGGTGGCGATGGGTGGTGAAGGTGGAGATGGAGTGAAAAATATGAATGGTGGTGGTGACAGAAAATGAGGAAGAAGAAAGGGGGGGGGGGGGGCAAAAGAGTCCTTTTACTTTTTTTTTATTTAAAAGAAGGGTAAAAACGTCATTTTAAAAATAATTAACAGATTATTTTAACGGATGTTAGCTGTAAGGATGAAATCCGTAACTTTTTGGCAAACGTTGGGGACTAAATCCGTAATTTTTGAAAACTTAGAACGATAGGTGAAATTTCGGCAAACCACAGGAACGAAATCCGTAATTTACTCTTTAATAAATTGTTAAATCTTGTCATTACAATTACACAAAATACACTATCATTACAATTACACAAAATACACTTTCATTCAATTCTTTAAGATTTCAAATCTTTAATTGAACATTATTTGTTTATTTGTTATTTGTTTAACTCAACTTTAGTATCAATTAGTTCAATTTATATCAGGTAATAGGCATGTTTTACCCTAAAATGAGTGCCTAGAGCTTCTTGAACTCTTCCACAGTCATCGCCTTCTCCTTCGCCTTCTTAATGGTGTTGTCCACAACACCACTAAGGAGGGTATGGATTTCCTCCTTTAGCTCCAGCTGTTGAGAGATGTAGTCTGTATCAGCTTCTTTCATGACGGACGGGGGGTGATCAAAGAGCTCTTTTAGCATCCCAATATGGGTTTGGATGTTGCTTACGGTAATCCCGGTCATCATGTCGAACGAATTCTGCATGACCCGGTCATCATTGGCTTCGTTTGCATTCATCTCCTCAACAAGCTTGACGACTGCATACGAAGCAGAGGGGTTAGAAGAAGAATATGCCATTTTTATAAAGCTTGATGACTGAAAATGATAGTGTGAATTTGTGATGGTTGGGTTTGCGTGTAAAAATGCATGGTAGCACCCACCCCATTTATATACTAAAAGTTATTGGGAAAATGAATGTCGCAAAAAATATAAACAAAAAAAATACACCTAAACCCTAGAAATATACACGCAAGAATAACCCTAAATCCGCATTTGCTTAAAAAATGATTTGAACAGATTTTCGCAATTGAACACTTATTACGCTTCACCTGCCCCTCCCAATTGTCCCATAAAATCACTAATCAATAAGCGATAGGTGCGACATTTACTACTTTGGGGGCACTCATCATCCCTATATAACTAGACACTCGATTACCTTTTGAAAATCACGTTACGCCGGTTTCTTCGAAAACAGACTTCAATTCGCGTCACATATCAAAAGCTCCACAAAAAAATAAATCTCCCACTATCGAAAATGTTGTCATCTTCCTCCAATGTACCAGAGACACCGACATAGCCGTAAAAGAGAATTTAACCAGGCAGATAATGCTTGATTTCAACAAGAAAATGCTTCTTATCGATGTTTTAAAGTAGAGTTTCGAGGGTCTCAAGGAAAAAAAACGCTAGCCCGAGATGAGGTGACGCAGAAGCTCATGAGTTTGCCCAAGAGTTCGGTTCGAGGCCTTGTCCGTTTATTTATAATAAACAAGGAAAAAAACGATATCGAACAAATGCTAACGATTGCCAACATCCTCAAGGCTATCAATGCACCTGTTCAATTGAAAATGGTTTTTCTAACAGCGTATGAGTAGAAAAATAATATGTTATAATGTGTTTTAATAAAAATTGGTGTGTGCTGAGGTGTATATAAAATATGGCAATATTTTTCGTACGATTTTAGCAGTTTTAAACTTTTAAATTTATAAACACGATTTACTTGACGACTATTATTTCACCACATTACACGGGCAAGTGCACCAATCTTGGAGCAGTATAGTAGTGGTAAGTTGAATCGGGATCGTTCAAGGACGCAATGGAAAGTGAGGTCTCTGGGTATTCAGCCCTCTGTCAACATCTACCCAAATCTATATTTTAGTTTAAATTAATTAAACTAAGAAAGAAATATAATAGAAAATAAAATACTAATAAGATGGTGTTTTTAAAAAATATAAATCGAAGTTAATATTATTTGGGTGAACGTACCAGCGGTTGAAGAAGGTTAAATGAGTATTTATAATCATTTCTTAAGATTGTTTACTAGCAGGCAACTAAATAGCCTCTGAATCTCAAATCTAGTATCACTACTCTTCCGGGTGATCGTCTGCGAGGAGTACGAACCCTGAGGAATTGTCCTGCTAGTGAACACATGTAGTGGTGTAATGCCACTTAGTTATGGGGGGGGGGGGGCTCTCAGGCTAGCACACCATACTCGACACACTGTCATGAACCAGTAGGGGAACAATTATGCGTGCAGGATATTTTATTATAAAAATTATATTTTTAAGGGATTAAGGTTCGTTTCTTCCATGCACCGCTCTCGTGCATGCACGTCCAACGTAACCAGAGCCAAGTTGTCACACACCAAAAATATCACGTGCGGAATACTACCGCAGGGAGCGTGACAAACCAGAATCGCCATCCATTAGTTACACCAAACGACCAATAATCAATAAAAACGTTTCATATTTTATTAGATATAAATTCAGAGTTTTATAAATGCGGAAGCGTAAATACAATAAAAATATGTAAATAAAAACATTGTCACCCAGTGGTGACGTGACTCGTCCAAAGACGCTAAAAGTGTTTCAAAGACTCATGCATGCGTACTCGTGATACTCGAACATCCGCAACCTGAGAAATATAAGTGTTTCAAAGACTCATGCATGCGTAACGTGAGTTCACAGGTTTATCAGTTCAAAAACAATTCAAGTTGAAAGTAGTGTAACTGTTCAAAAACAATTCAAGTTGAGTGAGCATAATCACTAATATAATTAAATAAATAGCTAGGATATATACATGAAACTTCGCACGTTGATGGTCACCGAAGCTAACAGTTGTTTAAAGTTTTGTCTTATTGTGTTTAGGACGAATATATCACCCGTTCAATATCCAATCGTGTTAGCTCGACTGACCCGGGTGGGGTTTGTCAGACCCAGTAGTACTACAATATATTTTCCGCTATCGTCATTAATACTAACGGTACCATAAGAAAGACATTGTTGTATCGGTCTGCTTCAAGTACTTCAAGTGATATATAAAAGTCTAATTATCTCAGTTGTATAATTTATGCATGTTAATCTCCCCCAACATGATTAAAAACAGTAAATTGGGGCCGTGAAACTCACCTAGAGGTGCACAACAGATCCAGACAAATAACACAACACGTAGCAAATAACGGGTATAGTGTATCCTACTAAGCACCTAACGAGCATATATATATATATATATATATATATATATATATATATATATATATATATATATATAGTATATTTAAGTGTGTGTTCAAACAAAGACTATTAAGTCTAGACCAACGGTGAAATTAAACACTGTCAAGATACGACATGACGAAGGTTCAATAAATCAAAAAACGAGTAGAAGGTTGGCACATTGCCAAAATCATGACGATTTAGCGAAAGTCGATGAAAAATATATTATTAAACAATAATATGTGTCCAAGAAATCGAATAATGAATTTGGTATTTATATAAATAAATATATACATAACCAAATATACACTTATATCTTTATAAAATCAAGTAGTAAATCATATATATATATATATATATATATATATATATATATATATATATATATATATATGAAAAGTTCATTGTAGACACCTCCATAAGTGTAGACTGGTAGACACCTTTTTTCACCATTAGATCTCTTGATCTAATGGTTATATTAATTTCTTTTTTCTTTTTTTTTCCTTTTTTCTCATTGTTCAGAAAATTTCACATGTGAAAACACATGTGAAATAAAGTAATTTCACATGTGAAATACGATGTCTACCTGTCTACACTTATGGGGTGTCTACAATGAACCTCACCCTATATATATAATTATATATATATATATAATTATCTATATATATATATATATATATATATATATATATATCCAACGTTTAAAATTATTAATATCGTAACAACAATAAAAGTACTATTTATATACGCATTTTCCACATTGTATAGTTTACAAAAATGCTCGGTTTATAGCCATTAATAGTTATATATAAAAACATTTCCGAACGTCTTATATATATACATATATATATAATGCATATTGGTCTCTGAGGGTATTTTTCGTCATGAAAAATGCTTAATATTAAGACGCTTACAATAAAAGATGCAACATGTACAACTCTTGCTCATCTTTAAACCCACCGCATCAATGAGCTGCCATCCTCACGCATCAATGAGCTGTCCTCGTCCTTAATGAGCTGAAACCCATCTTTAAACCTACATGCATCAAACTCCTCGATCCAACCTTCAGACTTCAGATGCGGCAGAGCCTTCAGTTACCACGCTCTCCAGTCCTCTCTCCCGCTGCCTTCGATTCCCATGCTCTCCAGCCCTCTCTCCAACATGCTTATCCCATTCTCTACCACAAAATCATACCCCAAAAGAAAAGAAAATATAAAAAGAGAAAAAACCAAAAAAATCAGCTTCGTCAAAAAGTAAGCTTACCTAAAAAGATATATACCTATAGTATGAATAAATCACAATGAAAAGGTGTGATATGGATGTACGTATACGCCAAGATATACGTTAGGGTGGTAGCTCATACACTTGTATCTTTTAGCAATGTTTGAATTTCTCTACCCATTATTTGGCCAGATCCATTAGTAATATTCGGCAGCATGATCGATATATAAACTCAAGAATGCGTCTAGACTTATGTGACTTTGATTGTTCACTGAAAATACACCCTGAGAGTCAAGAGAACATGGTAAGTGAGTGAGCTGAGAGAAAGTTTGCAAGGAAACTTGAGGGTATTGCCAGCAATTTTTAATATAACACTTTATATGCTCGTTAATATGAATCTAGTATTGTGGTAAGACCCTATTGACGTAGCAAGTGCAGTGCAATATAAATCTGTGTCATTGAGATGTTGTTGTAGTAGTGTTGAAGGAAAGTATTCTATAAAGTGTAAAATGATTTTGGGATTGCTCAGGGACGAGCAATGCTCAAGTGTGTGGATGTTTGTGTTGGGATTTTAGTGTACGATATTTAAATTTTTAGTTTAACTTGTTGCACAAGTCATGAGCGGAAGCATGTACACTAGACTGGTTCTCAACCGATCCCACCAGAGATCCAGACAACCCGTAAAACAAAACTAGTCGTGATGGAACCATTCGGGACACGATGGCTCAACGAAACAACCTCGCTAGAGCCTAGATGGTTGATGACGATTAGGGTTTCGATTACAATGACTTGTAATCTGAAACTAGATAGAAGGCAAAAAAAGGAATAACTATTATACCGTTTCAAGAGGACCCGAGAACCGTGGTGATCGGCGACGGTAGACGGCAACCAACGATGACCCAATGACGGCGGTGGCGGCTCCTCGTCGGCTTCAATCCGACGTAGGGAAGGTGGGCGACTACTAGGCTGCCGCTTCTTCTACGTGATTGATCTCCATGTCCTCTACTTGATCAAAGCCTCCAACCACCTCTAGGGTTTCTAGGTTGTGTCCTATTTATAGGATAAACTTAACTTGTTTTCCAAGTTCGGACGTAGTTACAATAACCACCCTTTGAGAATCGAATTTTAACAATCGAATAAGCTGGTTCCGAACTTTACCTGTAACGAGCCGTTACGCGGTAAGGAGCCGTTAGGCGTAACGACCCGTTATGCCATAATGAGCAGTTACATGTTTAAACAAGTCAACTTTCATATAGGACAACCACCACATTGGTAATCTTGTTTACTATCTAATCGTGATAGGATAGATAATCATCTTACTTGTTCGTTGTCCAAAGTGTAACCCTTTGTAGCGTACCTTGTTAGTAACATTGAAGTTATCTGACTATCGGACACCTAAACCAACAGTTTGATGCGCTTCAAATGTAACATGTTTTTATATACATTTTTCACACATCTTTTGGTTGATTACTGGTTATTTCCTGTCTGTTCTGATATCAACTTGTCTAGTTTTGGTAAAAAGAAGATTTCAGGGAACAAAACGACATAGTTAAAGAATCTCGAGGAAAATACCGAAATTTGAAGCCTAAGCCGGATTCCTCTTTTTAACTTGTTGCCCAAGACGGGTAATATATTTTTTATCAAAACATTTCTTATGTCAATGAGCTCTTGGCCTAGTAGTTAAGGTAGAGGTGGTAAGGCCTGGAGGTCTTAAGTTTTATCCCAAACATAAACACTTCCTTAGGAACATATGAGGTTAGCTTAAGATAGTGTAGATTTAGTCGTTAAAAAAACATTTCTTATGTGTAAATTAGATTTTCTGATGTGTAAATTAGATGAACTTTTAAATGCTTTTCAAAAAGACATTTTGAAGGTTAAGACTTAGGGTATGTATTCTAGAACCAAACCAAGAGTCTAAGATTTAAATCCCATAAAATACAAGTCTAGAGTATATTTATTATAGTATATCTAGGAATTGAATTGTTGTTAAAAAAGATGAATTTTGAAAGCAACCTTCTCAATTTGGCCTACTTAATATAGGCTCTTGCTAGGCCTTGAGTTCTATTTCAAAATTTAAACATGATGTAATATGTAGTTTAGAGTAAAAGTATAGTTAACTAACCACTGATCTATTAACAAAACATGAAATATATAAAAGAGTCTTCTCCCCCAAATTAAACCACTAACGAATGAAAAAATAAATTTAAAATAAGTTAACTCAATAAGGAAAAACTTTGAATCTTTATATTAGCAAAAGTTATTTTTTCCGTTCTAAATGACAATATATTTTTTCTTACATACTTACTTTTTCATACGGTTAACATACGCACAGAGAGACAGAGAGTTCAATCAAAATGAAAAACGAAAACCGTTTTGAATAACCGGTCGATTACTAGTCAATCAAAACGAGAATCGGTTTTAGAAAAAACCGGTTTGTGGAATTCTAAAATCCAAACCGGTAAAACTAGTTTGCTTAGAAACTAAACCGGTTAACCGAAAGGAACCAATATAGTAACCAGTATTTTTAAAAAATTATATATATTTTTAATAAGTTAACAAAAAGTTGTTTTTTTTAACCGCCCTTTAAAACTTCCTAATCTACAATTTCGATCGGTTAGCAACGAGTTTGTACCATATGGGCTAAAAAGTAAAAACCATTTCGGTTTAGAAACCGATTCGGCCCGATTAACCGGCCCACATCATTTTCTAAACTACACCTATTAAAGCATGACATTTTAAAGAGAGTGGCGACAGATAGGAGCCGTAGAGAATACAGGCGCATGAGATGCTCTAAAAGATCCCAAAATTCAGTAAAATTCGCAATTCCGTCGGATCTCTCGCCCAATTCCTTCTGCCTATTTCTCTCAGATCGGTAAGATTATGTTGCGTTCTGCTAAATCATGATCTGTTATTTCAATTTCATTTCAAATCGTATGTAGTTTCTTCAGAATTTGTTTGATTTTATTACCTCTTTTCAATTCTAATTTCGTTGTGCGTACGATGATGTCTCATTTCGGTGATCGCGATGAAGTAGGGCAATTGATTGTGTACGGTCTACCGATGACATATAGTTGATTTAATTGGGGGAGAAGATCTTCTGATAGTAACAAGTTTTGTATGATTTTTCTTTTTTTTTTTTTTGAACGGCTTGTATTAGAAACTAGCAAGAAGCTAGGCAAGAATTACATAGTAAAGGAAAAATTACACCAACTCGACCAATCGAGTAACGAACAATTTCCCCTAGTTTTGACCCAAGTGAAGGACCAAAACTTAATATCACCGATGATTTCGTCTAATCTATTCACCCGATCATTAAAGTGTAAGTCGTTCCTCGATTTCCAAATGACCCACATTGTGGTGACGAAGATGCAATGGAGAGCGCGGTTTAGCTTCCTAGAGGATCCCCAAGAGTTGTGCATGGAGAGGACTTCATCCCCAAGAGTTGTATGATTTTTCTATAAATGTTATTTTTAAAAAAATTAAGTGAGGCAAATTGCAAAACCTATATGAATCTTGGTTTCTATGTAGCGATTAATTTTTTCATGTTAATTTGAAGTAGGATCGGTTTTGCTATCCAAAGGGGTTATGGCGCATTTTGTTGCCCCTTTACCAGCCACGTTATTGCAATTTGATACTAAGACCACCCACATCGGTTGAGGTACATACGAGGTACATACGTCTGCCACGTCACGTTTTTCCCACATACCACAAAACCCACTTTTTTCCACATCAATAAAATACCCGTACTTCCCACATACCACCATATTAAAATAATATGATTTAATATTATGTGAGAGGAAAAAGAAAAAAAAAATTAAAAAAAAAACAAAAACCACGTACGTGAAGGTACGTGGTTACATACGTACCAAACAAAAACCAATTCCCACATCAATTTGGTTGTACGTACGTGAAGGCCACGTAGGCCACGTACCCACCGTTGTGGGTGGTCTAATATATAATTTAATATCGATTTGATTGAAAAGAATAGTGAAGAGAAAAAAATACTAAATAATAATCAAGTTTTGAAAATTTTAAATCTAAGTTAATTGGAGAAAAATTCTCACTAAATAGTAAAAAATATTTATATATGTTTCGTTAGCATCACTTAATTCTTTAAAGTTAACATTTATAAAAAGATTATATATAACAGGAATATCTTAAAGTTAAGCAAGATGAAAAAAAACATTTGAGTGATTTTAGGGAGATAAGTTGGTTACTATTCCAGAAATATTGTTCCATTTTTGTGAACATAACTAGTTAAACCGACTGACCTGAATGAAACATGCACAAAACTTGATTACTATTTAATGTTTTTTTTTTAATTTGGTTTTTAGCTTTTAACTTGAAAATGAGTAATCACTAAATAGTAACCAAGTTTTATAACTATTTGTTTCAGGCCTAATTGGTTTTAATCATTTGTGAAAAATTTACAACAATGAAGCAATATTGAAACCTGAGTGGAACATTTATTATTTAGAATGCCAATTTCACATGGTACAATAAATTCAGATATCATCTTACAACATGTCTTCCAAATAATGTTTCTGTGGCCTTTGGATTAGATTAATTTTGGTGGAGAACATGCCTGGAATTGTGCTTATTAAATTGGATCACAAAATGACTGATAGCAAAAGTATGATAGAAAATTTTCCGAAAGGTTTCAAACTTCCCTGTTTTTGGATGCAGTATTAAGTTAAGCACACTCTAGCTTTGACCATGCGGACTATTGTTGATGCTTCATACACGGTACTGCTCTTAATTATTATTTTTATTTGTTTAATCTTAGAATAATTTTTTTGTAAGACGCTAAACTAATATGTATTTTTGATTGCAGGATGGAAGCAAAAGTGCTCTTAGTGTAAAGAAGCCCAAAGTTGTGTTTGTTCTAGGTGAGTAATTTTATTTTAATTTTATGGATTCAAATAATGATGTTTACAAAATAGAGCTGGATAATAAGATAAAATCTCTATGCATTCTAGGAATTTCGCAACATTTGATTGAAAGTGTCTTAATACCCTCCATAAGTTTCTATTCTTACATTGAGCAGGTGGCCCGGGCAGTGGTAAGGGTACACAATGTGCAAACATTGTTGAGCACTTTGGGTATACCCATCTCAGTGCTGGAGATCTTCTGCGGGCTGAAATAAATTCTGGATCTGAAAACGGGTATCTTTTCTTTTGACTCGTTTGATCACTTGAAACTCTTGTAGTTGTAATACATATTCTAAATTTTATATTGATAACATGTAGGACTATGATTCAAAACATGATTTCTGAAGGAAAAATTGTTCCACCTGAAGTAACAATAAAGCTTCTTGAAAAAGCAATTATGGGAAGTGAGAACGACAAATTCCTAATTGACGGGTTTCCCCGTAATGAGGAAAACCGTGCAGCCTTTGAGTCACTTGTAAGTTTGTATCCAAGAGCTACATAAAGCTTGTTTAATTAGATGGAATTATTTGGCAAAGAAGTTAAAATCTTATGGTTTATATACAGACCGGAATTGTGCCCGAGTTTGTTCTTTTCTTTGATTGTTCAGAGGAAGAGATGAAGAGGCGCCTCTTAGGCCGCAACCAGGTTCGTTATGCTGACTTGATTAATTCTACTAGTTTTTATATATTTAAGTTTAGTAATTACCAAAAAGACAAACTACTATCAACCATGTGCCAGTTTGCCAAATAATAACGGTGTTAAACCAATTCGAAAAGTATGTGTCTCAAAATTGTCTTAAAGATACATTCATTTATAATATCAGATTGCTTACTGGTCAGAGGCTCTTTTCTTTAACACAAATTGCTAGTTGAAGAATGATGATGAATATTAGAGATGGCAAAATGGTGGTGTTACGTATACTTCACATGCACACACAATACGAGAAATAAAGAACACAGACATGGTTCGGTGACCTACATCCACAGGCTGCAACTAGGATGTTATATTTATTTTGGATGTGATAAGAGATTATAAATGCCCTGCCCATATATTTATATAAACAAAATTAGGGTGAATAATTCTGGGAACAAGAAGGACATATATTAATCAACATGCCCAATTCAAGCCGATTAGGGCTAGGGCCGACTGCCCTTGTGGACTAGCCCGAAGTCCATAAAACCCATCAATCTCTCACTTGGAAGCTTCGATAGACTTCAAACTGCACTCCATTCGCATTTATGTAATCTTGCTCTTCAACTAGTTGTAAGCCGCCTTTCCATATCCTTATTCTTGAAGGCTAGTTGAAGCTACACCGAGCTCCAACTCTACCGTCACGACCTTAGTGACTTTGTTTGAACACAAACCTTCCCAAGGGAAACCATCCCAGCTTCCCTAGCAAGCTCCAACTAAAATAAATCATGTGTGTATGCCTCCATGTATTTAAACCAAGTTCTGAAGAGTTCCAAGAATAACATACTTATATGTGTATACAAAACCCAGAGCATCACGAGATTTACATTGCACACCAAGCTGATTTGTAGTAGTAGCCTTGCAAATGTCACTCTTTTCCTACTATAAAAAAAACAACAAACATACCCAGGAAAGTCCAACAAATAGCACATAATAGTACTATTAGTAGGGTCTTGGGGGTGGGGGGATGTAGGCGAACCATACCTTTACCCGAAAAGAAAGAGACGTTGCTTCTAGGGAGACCTCAACTCCAAACAACAAGAAGGGAAACGCCCGGAAAGAAAGAGAAGAAGGAAAGTAAAACCATAAGCCAAAATAATAAATAAATAATAATAATACATAAATAAATAAAATAAAAGAAAATTAAATAAATAAATAAAAATAACAAATAATAATAGTAGTGATAGATAAGTAGAAAAAAATATTAAATACGTAAAGAGAAGAAGAAATAAATAAATGATTAAGAAAGAAAAATAATAATAATAATACTAAATAAATAAATAATAAAAAGAAATAATAATAATAATAATGAAATATATAACCCTCCAAATTCTTCTGGTAGTCCTTAGCCTTAATCCTACGCCGCCACGATGTCCTATCCTCGATCATATCCTTAGAGAGATGCAAGTCTAGCAAATCAAGGCTAATATGCTCATCCAACGTCAATGTAGGTCAACCTCTCCCTCTCTTCCCCTCCACCGTGATGGTATTAGCCGAATGAACTGGCTCTGTCAACTGCCTCCTCTTCACGTGCCCAAACCATATTAGCCACTACAAAATTTTTCCGAAATACCTCATTTCTAATTCGGTCTACCTGGGTGTGACCACTCATCCACCTCAACATCCTCATCTCAACCACCTCCAGCTTACGCACCTATGTCTTCTTGATAGCCTAACAGTCAAAATCATAAAGCATTGCCGGTTTGATGGCAACCTTATAGAATTTTCCTTTTAGCTTAACAGGAAACCTCCGTCGCATAGTACACCTGTTATCGCTCGCCATCTACACAACCCCACTCTGATGTGAATTGCGATGGGCCACATCACTGTCAATGCGCCCATCGCTTTGCACAAACGCCCCTAAGTACTTAAACTTGGTAACGGGGGGAACCGTCTGACCTTAAATAGTGATTTGGACATCTTCAACGTCACTCGCCCCGTTGAAGTCACAGTGAAGGTACTCGGTCTTAGAGCGACTAATCCTTTAGCCTTTGGATTCTAAAGTAGCTCTCCACTCCTCAAGCTTTCCGTTCAAATGTTGTTTACTCTTCGCGAGTCCGCGATCAGCACAATACCACGCAGAACTGCCTTTGAATCGACTTGGACACCTCATCCATTACAACAACAAAAAGAAACGGGCTCCACGCGGACCCTTGGTGGAGGCCCACCCCCACATGAAAGGAATTTGTGTCTCCCACAGGCATACGAACGCAAGTCACCGTATTATCATACATATCCCTAAATAAGTCTATGTATTTCCCGGGGACCCCTCTGCTATCAAGACTATCACAAATCACCCGTCATGGTACGTTATCATACCCTTTTTATGGGTCAATGAACACTGTATGCAAATTTCGCCTCTTCTCTCGATACTTCTCCATCAATTGCCTAAGGATGTGAATCGCCTCTGTAGTTGACCGCCCTGGCATGAAACCAAATTGGTTCATCGTGACCTGGGTTTCCCGCCCAATTCTAGTCTCAATAAATCTTTCCCATAGTTTCATAGTATGGCATAGCAACTTAATGCCCCTGTAGTTCTCGCAACACTGAGCATCTCCTTTGTTGTAGAGCAACTTAATGCCCCTGTACACTATCCCTCCACTAATCTTGCATCTTACCGGTTTTTAAGATAGTGTTAAACAAGGCAGTCAACCATTGAACTCCTTCCTCCCACAAACATTTCCACATCTCAATAGGTATGTTCTGAGGGCCAACTGCCTTTGCCCTTCCAATCTTCCTAAGTGCAATCTTCACCTCTTCTTGAGTGATAGCACGATAGTAACAATTAAACTGGTGTCATTGCCGCACGGGTGCGTGAACACACTCATTGTGCGTCCTTCCGCCGTTGAATAGACTGTTGAAGTAGTTTTTCCATCTCAAGTTGATGTCCTGCTCCTTGACTAAAACCCGTCCATTATCACCTTTTAAAAACTTCACGACTCAAAGATCTTGTCTCCTGCGCTCTCTAGCTTTGGCAATCTTGAACATAAAATATCCCCCCTCCTTTGTCTCTAGTCGTTCATACATCTGTTTAAAGGCTGAGGGTATAAAACCTCCTATGATAGAACCATGTATGTATAAAACCCTCTAGGGTATAATACTACGACTGACATAACGACATTACAACCATGTTGCCTTGTCTAGGCCAAGTTCGAAAATTATACACATTGAATCTACGACACAATACATTTGAGGAAACTATAAAAAAATGCGTTAGTTTTCGCAATACACAAAGAAACAAGGTATAAAATCTAAAAGAAAGCGTAAAAGACCTTGCAACTTACGGTTTGCATGGGCTAAAGCCTCAATACGACTCAATCCAACGTATTCAGATAGGAGATTACGAGTGTTAGTAAGGTTTTGAACTAGTATATTAAACACATTGGCAATATCTGCCATTGCGTTTGTCACAACATTCAACCATTCTTGTCCGCTCCCATTAAGAAAAGCAATCATGACTTCCGATTGGGTCACAACACTTAGAACAACCTGACTTTTTGGTAATGTAACATGAAAGCAAAAGCTCTAGGTAATGGTAGTATAAGTGGAGGTGGTGACCCTGATGGTGGTTATATAAGAAAGTAAACATTGGCTTCTACATGTTTCTGAAGCAGATCCAACAGGAGGAGGAGATGGAGGGGGTCTTATGATCAAGTGATCAACTTAGATCAATACTTTCATATAACCCCATAATCTCCTTCTCCTTTTGGACATGCTTATGGCTAACATGTAGAAGCCAATGCTCGCTTTCCATTACAACCACCACGAGGGTCAGCACCACCACCTTTACTTACTCCCATGACCTCGAGTTTTTATTTCATATTGCATTACCAGAAGGCCATGGTTGCTCTCTATGCTACAACCCTCTCTGAAGTCATGACTGCTTTTCTTAATGGGAACAACCAATGGTTGTTAAATGTTGGGACAAATGCCATGGCAAATATTACCAATGCGTTTGATATGCTAGTTAATAATCTTACTACTCGTAGGCACCCTATAGACTTGGATCACATTATGTTGGTCTAACTCGTGTTGAGGTTTTAGCTCACGCAAACAACAAGTCCCAAGGTCTTTTCCTTTTTCTTTTTAATTTTACACCTTGTTTCTTTGTATATTGCAAAAACTAACACATTTTTATTTTATAGTTTCCTCGAATGTGTTGTGTCGTAGATTCCGTGTATACAATTATTGACCTTGGCCTAGACAAGGTAACATGGACGTGATGCCACTTGTGGTATTATACCCTACGGGGTTTTTGATTTGGTATACTCGTCTAGGTCACTATATTATTCTTAGAACTTCTCAGGACTGGTTTGAATGCATGGAATCATATGCACATGATGGAATATTTAGGTTTGAATTGTTTGTAACTCGCAGTCATTTGATGTGAGTTTAAATGAACAATATTTTTTTATATTAGTGTTTAGTTTTTCAACAAAGGGGGTTATGTTAAGAGAAATGGTGTTTAATTCCATCTGAAGAAATGGTACCTAAATTGTTTTGTCTTTTGTTATAGTTAGTTGGCATTATGTTACAATAATTTGATGTGAGTTTAAATGATCAATGATTTTGATAATACTGTTTTAACATACTAGTTTAAAAACTTAGATGATACTTGTTATGTGATCTGTAGTGTGTAATTCCATATGAAGAAAATATATGTTCCAAAATTGTTTGGCCTTTTATTCTAGTAAGTTGGCATTATGTTCCAATCATTTGATGTGAGTTGAATTAATCAATGTTTTCAATAATACTCTTTTGACATATCAGTTTGAAAATTTATATAATATTAGCAGCAGTAATGCTAGTTTCTTTTAGGGTTGTCAATCGTGACGGGTTGATGGTTACACGGGTTTTGGGTTGGCCGGTTAAATTGTTCAACTGATATTCAACCCTAACCCGCACACACGTGAAATCATGTAACCCAAACACGACATGTTTAACCTGTTTTTTTAAACGTGTCAAGCAGGTTGATGGGTTAGAGGGTAATAATCAAGTTGCCAATGTGCTAATCACGTTGGTAAAAAGGGTTAGTGGTTGACCTGTTTCACTAAGCAGGTTAAAGGGTTGATCTGTCTAACTAAACGGGTTGAAGAGGTCGACCACACGACCACTTTTTTATATTGGTTTAATATGCCATCCCAAAACCTGATTATATTGTGTCGTGTTCCTGGTTGTGTCAGGAATTACCACCCTAGTTTCTTAAGGATGCATGTGAAGAGTAATGGTGTTTAATTCCATTTGACAGGTTCAAAGAAAATTAAGAAATTGATATATAACTTTTGTTAATAAATCATTTAATGCGAGCTCTCAACCCATTTGATTCATGCCCATTTTTAAAATTTGGCCCAGTTGCTATGTTTGAGTTAAGTCGTAACCAAAATCGACCCATTTGCAAGTAAACGAGTTGAAATTCCCACTTCTACCGAATGAACTTGTAAGATTAGCTAAAGTTGTAAGATGGTTATTACATTTGTCTCTTGGTAAGATGGCAAATTGTGCTTTTATTTCTATTGAATTCGACCTTGCTATTTGTGGTATGAAGGGGAGAGTAGATGATAACATTGACACAATAAGGAAGCGGTTTAAGGTTTTCGTTGAATCTAGTCTCCCTGTTATCAACTATTACAACTCCAAGGGGAAGGTCAAAAAGGTAAATACACTAATTTTTATTTTTATTACTACTGATTTTCCTAAAAAAATTGTTTGTAATATTCTGACAAGTGACAACTGATTAAACCTGGTTTTAGATCGATGCTGGTAAGCCTGTTGCAGAAGTTTTTGAAGCAGTTAAGGCTGTTTTCACTCCTGTTAATGACAAGGTAAATAAAGTATCACATTGATAAGATATATTTTTAAAATAGGGCCTGGTAATTGTAATTAGAATTATAGTTTACATACCTCATAAATTTAATGTCAGTAATTTGTAATTATCTGGCATGTTTGTTACAATTTTCAGGCTGCTGCCTAGGTGCTATCCAATAGAGGTAAAAACTAAATATACTTTCTTCTTGTTATGAGTGGCAAAACAGGCTATTCGGGATGGGTTGTGTAACGGGTCAAAGCTGATTCAGCCGCTATATTTTTTATTTTACTTTTTATGAGAACACATTGTGAAATGCAGTTTAAACATATATAATACTTTTTTAACTTATTTACAAAGTTTATAATTTTTGTTGCCACTCTGTAACAGAAAGTTGTTAAATCGCGTTTAACATAACTTGTATGTGTTTTTTTTTCTCTTGTGGCTCGGAACTGAGGGTCTCTCTAGAAGCAACCTCTCTATCCGAAAGGGTAGAGGTATGGTTTGCCTACATCCCACCCTCCCCAGACCCTACTAAGACCCTACTAATAGTACCAAGTGCTATTGGTGGGACTTTACCGGGTATAGTGGTTGTTGTTGTTGTATGTGTTTTTTTTTTGCATAAAAAGTATATGGGTTCAACATAACCCGACCCGTGCAATTTTTTCTTTTTTTAACACAAATCTATTTTGACCTATTACCCAACATCTCGTCCAGCTCATTGAGTGCATGCAAGTATCTGGCTATGAATGTTTGTTGATCTTAAGAGTTTTTCAGTAGTTGTATTGCCATTATCGTTCGTTGCTTATTTGGTATGTGCAGCTTGGTTGATACCATGAGAAAGATCGAGTATGGTGGCTTAGTTTAAGGATATTCCAAATAATCATATAGATTTGAACCGTATGGTTGGCGGCGCAGTTTGTTGTCCGTTTTCCTTGTATGTTGACTTGAGTTGTGTCTGTAACATCTCGGTTTTTCCATTTGATTGTATCCGACCCGAACTTGTAATCCTGATTGATAATCAATGAAGAATCATGTTTCATTTTATTATCTATTTGTATCATTTGGATATGTTTAATTATGTCATTCGATGTATCGTTCATGAGTCGTTTTAATGTCTTGCATTTATTGCATTTTAAATCGCTAATTTGATCGTTTGCGTTATTTAAGTCAAACCGAGTGATTTCGTGAATCCGAACACGTATTAAACTTGTGGGTAATACTAGTAAAGCACACAAGTAGGTCCGTGTGAAGTTTCGTGGAAATCGGAGGCCGAAACACGAATAACGAAATCTTGGTTTTCGTGCGCGTTCGGGAATCAACCGGACGATTCTGCAAATATCGAAAATCACATTTTATGATCCCATGATGTTCTTTCATATATTTCGAACTTGTGTTTAAAATTTGAGGTCATTCTGATAAGTAACGAAGAGAACGAGCGAAAAGAAAAAAAATAAACAAATAAAGTAAAAAAATAATTACAAAGGAGATGAGGCTGCACGGATTCGAACACAGTTCTTCCGGGTCCAAAGTCCAGCGACTTAACTATTGTGGCAGCGCAGCTCTTTTGTTTAAGATTTGGTTTCCATAATTATATAGCATACTTAACGCGACCTGATCGCGACAAACTCATTTTCGTCACTATTTTGGGCCTAGAAACTTTATTTTTGATCCGTTTTTCTTAATCCATTTGATTCATTTCCATACGTGAGCATATAGACTTTTTCATCAAGATTTACAAAATCACCATTATGCTCAATTAAAACCCTAAACGACCCTCTACCATATATATACCAGTTGATATTGCTCCTATGAACATCCTTAAGCTTCTTGAAGCCTCAATTTTGTGCCTTGTCCAACCGTTTGCGTTTTGAAAAGTCAAAGTCCATGAGTTTGACCTTCCGATTTGACCAGCTTCCTTCGACTTTCACGAGTAATTTTCTTCATCAAAGTTTCTTGTTATTGTGTGCTTTACAATACCTCATTTCTGGATTTGACCAAAACTCCTCTGTGTTAAAAGTCAAACCTTAAACGCACACTTTATTTGGGGAAAACTACCAAAAATCACCATTACTAATAACCAATTGTCCTAATCTGTTCTAAAAGGTTAAATAAGTATATTATGATGATTTCAAACCATCAAAACTGGATTTTTATCATAAACATGAGAATTATGCGTTTTGACCTTAGGTAGTTTTGTTGCATAAATCATTAACCAAATGTTTTTTGCAATGAATTAAACATATCAACACACTTATGGGATGTTAACAATATATAATAAGGAGTTGGTAAGTTAAAATGTGACTATGGAAAAATATGGTAACTTTTAAACCATATATGTAATTATTCAAAGTTTTGGGTAAAAAGTGCAATTATATTAAAGATGTGTATTTTTCTGTTTTTACACAAGGTTTTAGTAATTATATAGTGAAACCTAAATTCTGTATAAATTATATTTTTAAGACTTTGTTGAATTGACATAATTAACCCCTAAGTTTGAGAAATTATAGTTTTAACCCTAAACTTTGATTGATTGTCAAAAGGGGTATTTTTGGTCATAAAAGGGTCTTTTAGTAACAATAACTATTAGATAAAATATTCTTAACATAAATAATAAATAAATCTCCAATTAATCTTTGGTAATCGTATAGGTCGTTACTGTCACACCCCCAAAAATCCTACGCGCGACAACGCGCCGCAGGGAGCGTGACAAACCAGGATCGAACACATTAGCCATACGAACAGTCTATATGCAATGTAAAAGTAAAACCAGAGTAAATGCGTTTTTAAATGCGGAAGCGTAAATCGACAAAGTTGTAATAATTGTTCAAGCGCCAAAACATGCGCAAACCAAAAGTTAATAAGTTTGATAAATAAATAAGTCTGTGATGCATGCATGGTAATAGTAATCCTTATGTGGTGCATCCTAGCTCGTGGCAGACAATCCAGTTTAGCGACCTGAGATATAACATGCTAAAGTGTCAACACAAAGGTTGGTGAGTTCACAGGTTTAACAGTTTAGTAACGTTTCAAGTTCAGTTTAAGATTGACCGTTCAATAACGTCAAGTTGTAAGAGCATAATCACTAGTATATATCAAATAGCTAGCTAGGCTATATACATGAAACTTCGCACGTTGATGGTCACCGAAGCTAACAGTTGTTTACAGTTTATGCAGTTTGCCTTGTTGTGTTTAGGACGAATATAACACCCGTTCGATATCCAATCGTGTCAGCGCGACTGACCCGGGTGGGGTTTGTAAGACCCAATAGTACTACAATATATTTCCCGCTATCGTCATTAATACTAACGGTACCATAGGAAGGACTTTGTTGTATAGTGTGCTACAAGTACTTCAAGTGATATATAAAAGTCTAATTATCTCAGTTGTGTAAATCATGCATGTTAATCTCCCCAAAAGGATTAAAAGTAGTAAAATGGGGCCGTGAAACTCACCTTAGGTTGCTCGGCAAAGTTTCCAGACAAACAGTTAATTCAAGTAGCAAGAACGAGTCTTGTGCAAGCAATCAATCACCTAACGAGCATACGAGTATAAGTGTGTGTTCTAAACTATTAAATCTAACGTAAGTGATAAAAACGAAGGATCGTGAAGTCCGGAATAAGTGAGGATGGCACGTGTGCCAAATCCGAGCGAATATCGAAATAACGCGAGAAAATCCAATATATATCTTTAATATATATTTTCTAAGTAAATACATATATAGTATATATATTTAACCAAATGTTCAAGTGACGTTAATAATAAAGTTTCAACAAGTTATATATACATAAATATGTTAAATCCAATGATTTAAATATTTATTTTGAAAAGAAACAATAATTTATGGTGAAACATAATCCAAAACCGAGTATTTCGTGTTTCTAATCAAAACAACGCTTGTAAGGACCAAGATTTGTGGCTTGTGTATTAAATCATTGTTTGACGGACTATTCTGAAGGCCTATGTGTTAGAATAGGTGAAAATAAGCTGGGTTATGGGTATATTGGGTCATTGGGCCATTTTAGATAGGTTTGGGCTTATTTAGAATGAGTTTAGGTGGAGTTTTATGGGCCTATATGGTCAAAAACGGGAATTAGTGGGTTATTAGGGTTACCAAAGATAGATTAGCTTGTTTTCCAAGCTAATCTCCCCCTATATATAGATAGCTTTAATTTGTAATTAGGGTTGGTTGCTCAATAGTGTTTTGCGACTTTGGTGTTCACGAAATTCTCTAGAGGAGAATTTCGAATTCGTGTATTGCAATCAGAGATTTCAACGTGTTTGTCTTCTAAATCGGTTTGTTTTATTATTGTGTTCATCGTTATTATTTAATATTTTTCGATTATACTTGAATCACTCGATTGTTTGGATTCCGCACTCTCAATCGAGATTGGATATCGTGTTTGGACCGTTTTCGGGACCTACAATTGGTATCAGAGCTAAGAAACGCAAGTTTCGAGGCTCTCGCGATATCAGATTCAAGATTTTGAGTACTAACGATTTGAGTTTTCTGGTGATTTTCAGCTTTTAGCACTTTCGGAGGTGTTTTGTGCAGGTTACAATTCGTGGAAGAAGGGTTCGGAGTGTTTTTGGAAGCTTTTCGATCCATTAAAGTACTTCTCGATCAGAATTTCTGGTCGAAAAGCCTCCTCAGCCGCTTATCTTGATCGAAAAGCCCCCTTTGTGGCTTTTCGATCCTCTGCCCTTGCTCGAAAAGTCCCCTA
>JBCNJP010000023.1:76386368-76435369 GCA_039602395.1 Deinandra increscens subsp. villosa | reverse complement strand
GGTAGAAAAATTATTTAATACTGGATATTATGAACATGATTTTTGTCGTTTATGAATTTCTCTATAAATAGTATCATCCACAATGTTGATTGAATTTGTAAAATAATATTAGGTATTTATTAATTAAAATATTAAATATAATTTGCTCAATTGTATTTAAAAACATACTAAATAAATGTTAAGTTTTTTAAATATTTATAAAAATGAAAATAATAATCATTTAAAAAATAATTTTAAATAAAAATACGATGCCAGTTAAATATATGATTGTCATAATTCTATAAGTATAAATAAATAAAAATATATCATGATTATAAAATAGAAAATAATTTCCAATCAAATATAATTTATTAGGGAATAGATTTGGGAGGGAAAATTTTTGTGAGAATAAATCTAGTGTTGACATGTGTCAACAATTGTAATTGTTTATTAGAGTAGGAAGATATATATATATATATATATATATATATATATATATATATATATATATATGTATTGTCATGATTTCGGGTTCATCATTTTATGTGAACTCAAAATATATTTATGGAGTTTATATCTATGATTTTATGTGAGCAAAATATATTTTGACATTCACGCATATATCCATCGTTAAAGTATTCTTTGTTAACCCCGTCGGGATTCATTATTGTCTCTTAAACTTTGAGGGGCTTGTTTGTTAATACCAAAACTCCCTTTTAACTAACCAAACATGGAGGGACTGGCGTTGTCAATTCTGAAACTCAAAGTTTTATTGTGTAAAGTTATGAGGGACTGGAATTGTCATCCTTTCAAACTTAGTTATGAAGCTCAGGAGCGTTCGACGGTTCCACGACCGGTAACCGTCCCGCTTCAATTCTCGATCATTACTCTCGGTTACGAATATGATCCCTCTGAAGCCATAATGAACCAGCAAAATTGATTCTCAATCATTTATGCACAACAAGAATCGCAACTATAACTCCCTCTCTCGTGTTCTCTCAACCCCCTCTCTTTTCGTTTTTCGGCGACACAAAGAACCACCGGAACCACCACTGTTCCGTCGTTGCTACACCACCATTCCACCACAGTCTTCACTTTCTAGTGATCAGCGAACACCGACGAAGAACCGGGGAAGACAGAAGTTCAATCGAAACGTGATCGTGTTTTTCGCGTTTGGTTCGGGATCGATTCTCGTCATCAAAAACTCGTCAATTTTCATCTTCGACTTGAGATATGTATTTGTTTGGGTTTTTTGTTTCGTTCTATTGTCGTTGTTCTGTTTTCGCAACATTCCGATGACCGGATTAGGGTTCGAGCAAGTTGGATGAGGTTGGGAAGAAGATGACCCAACGTGGGTTGAGTTATAAACTTTGTTTCCGGGTAAATAGCCAGTCACCAAGCTGTTGTAGTGGTTTGGCGTTTCGTTCAGTTCTTAAGGGTCGCGGGTTTGAAACCCGGGTGACCCCTTTTTTATTCTTGTTTTTGTGTTGTGAACCGCTGTGGGCTCGTCCTGCTGGATAACTTAATTTCAGATCGTAATGTTCACGATCAGGAGATTGGCACAGTGGTAGGGTTGATGCTTGTGAACTCGGAGGTCATGGGTTCGAAACTAGTGACCTCCATATTTTCTGTTTGTGTTTTTTTTTTGTGAGTTTAGACTTTATTGAGTTAAAACTTGTATAAAATGTTTATTAGAAAAAATATAAAAGTAGTCGTTTTGATTTAAAACAAACTAAACGGTTTTGATACGCGAATTAATCTAAATTGTAGTTTTCTTCACAATTCATAATAATTATTCGTACCCTCGTAGTTTAACATTTTTGTATATATATATATATTTTCTATTGAAACTCGTGGGATTGCTTTATGGATTACATATATTAATCTCGTCTGTAAACTCGTTTTTTTTAACGTCGTTTGCACGTTTGGTTTTATATGTTATATATATATATATATATATATATATATATATATATATATATATATATATATAGGGAGAGGTTCATTTGAGAACCAATTGGGTTTGAGAACTAAAAAGAACTAATCTCAGCCACTAGTTTATATATATGGAAAACCCCCCATGAATTATAGTGGTTAAAATTTAGTTCTCAATATAGAAAGTTCTCATTTGAACCTAACTATATATATATATATATATATATATATATATATATATATATATATAGGGAGAGGATCATTTGAGAACTAATTTGATTTGAGAACTAAAAAGAACTAATTTGAGCCACATGTTTATTACATGTATCTCCCCTCCCATGAATTGTAGTGGTCCCCCCCCCCCCCCCCCTGAAATTTGTGGTTGAGATTTAGTTCTCAAAAGTTCTCAAAATAAAAAGTTATCATTTGAACCCAACCCTATATATATATATATATATATATATATATATATATATATATATATATATATATATATTGGATCTATGAGTATAGAAAATATATATTATGGTTATATAATATATTTTCGCGTCAATTCGATAATCACTCGGATTCGGCAAACGTGCCATCCTCGACTCGTTTTGGACTCTTATCTTCGTCATGTCATAGTTGACATCGTCTATCTTTCACCGTTTGCCTAAACTTAGTCGTTTTTAATTGAACACACTTATGTATATATGCTCGTTAGGTGATTGGTAGATTACATAAGACCTGCTAATTGTTACTTGTTGTTGTTATTTATCTGGAATTGTTGTGCACCCAAAGGTGAGTTTCATGGCCCCACTTTACTATTTTCTTTTGGGGGAGAGAACATGCAAAAACTTCTTACTATTTTTATACAGCTTTTATATTTCCAACATATCACATGTACTAGATTTGCTTAACACCACAAACTAAGTCCTTACAAATCGAACCATTAATAGTGAATAGCGAGGTAATGTTAAGTAGTACTACTGGGGTTTGACAAACCCCTCTCAGCGGGCACGTGATGCACCACCCGACTGGCGGTCAGACTGAGAGCAATATTAGCCTATACGTATCGTGGTTTCTGGTGGGACACGGGGAAGGCAAAACACGTAAGTAGGATTCCTACAACTTATTAGTCAGTCTCGGTTGCGAACTATCTAGTGGCATGAACACTTTAGGATAGCTACCTACGATATGGAAATATAGCAAAACTTTACAACTTATCTATGGACTTTAAACTGTTGTGTCCATGGGCGAAAAACTTGACTATGAATATCAAAACCTGTGAACTCACCAACCTTTGGTTGACACTTTTTCTTTCAAACATGTTTCTCTCAGGTCGCAGGTGTTTGAGTATCACGAGTATGCATTGCATGAGCCTTTAAAACCATGTTATGGTTTTCTATACAAGTTATGTTATTTCGAAAGACAATGTTATATGTAAATACTAAATCTTTTGTTTATGCTTTCGCACTTGTAGAACTCTGAATTTATATTATATTTTAATATAATAAGAACCTTTTGATATTTAATGGTTGTTTGGTGTAACTAATGGACTGGGATCCTGGTTTGCTCACACCCCACACGGTAAAACTCCGTTAGTGGAAATTAGGGGTGTGACACGATCTTCCATAATATAGACCAAAGATGCCACGTACTTCTTGCGCACGTATTAGTGGGTTGTGAGTTAAACCCACTGGCTTGTTTATCGTCATAAATTTCCAGAATTTGTTCGTCTAGGAGAGGTGGTAGGTGATTTAAAACGCACAACTTAAGCAATAATTGAAGTAAAAGATCTTAAGGTTAGGAGGGGGTGAGAATGTTTGGAGGTGTCGATAGCAAGTAATACCAAGGCTTAATGAATTAAGTCACGGTATATACATGACTTAGAGATTTATAGTTTTTGAATGAACACTTTCTGGAATTAATATGCATGTTGAACTGTTTACTTGAGAGGTCATAATGTCATAAACTTGTACACATGTAATCCGTAACCATGTGAACTTGTAAATTTCATAAATTTCCACACAAGTGAACTTTCAGACATGCATATAATGAATTCAACATATCAAAGCTTGAAATGGATAATATAGAAATTTTATTAAAACGGACAGTGAGATACATCACTAGAACAAAAGTAAACGCTATAACGAGCTTCGGTTCATCCAGGTGATCTCTGGGTATTATGACAAAGTCCTTCACATAACATCCATATTAGAAGTGTAGAGGCTAGATTATGAGGCTTGTAATATTAAATAAGTTGGGCTGGGCTTAGTGGGTTTCATTTAGATTAGTAGGCTAGTTTATGATTGGGCTTGGGTTTACTATTGGGTTTATGATCCACAAGGGGCCCAATAGTAAACCCATTGGGGTGCCTATATAAACCCCTCTAGTCCTCCTCATTCAGGGTGGGCGAGTTTATGATTGAGAGGAGTGCCAAGGAGGTGTTTATGATCGTAATCATAAACTAGAGAGAGAGTTCAAGTTTACGATTTCTTGTTTTGTACCCGACAAGGTTTCTTGTGTGCAAAGATCGAGTTTTTTTAGCGTTAAATCATCGTATTCTTCGTGTTTTCTTCTCTTCTCTATCTTGAATCAATCACCTACGAGGATTCCGCACTCGTTCGTGATATCAATATCGTGTTTTAGGAGATTTTCTGGACCTACAATTGGTATCAGAGCTAAGAATCAGTCGATTCGAGGCTCTCACGATATAGATTCAAGCAGTGTTTTCAAGGTTTCTGTTGGCTGTTCTTTCGAAGTTTTGAAGGTGTTTCAAGGGTTTACGATCGATCGCAGCTGCTGTGTTCTTCAAGATTTGGTGTTTACGATCATCATTTCTGGGTTTCTTGACGTTTACGAGTGTTCCATTTGAAGATCTTCATCATCTTAGAGAGTTTACGACTTCAAGATCGAGTTCTTTGTGGTGTTTACGAGTCCGTACATTTGGCGGTTTACGACATTTCCTTGTCGTAATCAGGAGTTTACGATTGCTGCCTATCGGAATACGGCGGAGTCGGAATCGGTGTTTACGATCAGGTCTGATCGTAATTAGGGTTTACGACTACGGAGTCGTAATCTGTCGTAATCGGTGTTTACGAGATTTGAGGCGGTTTGTGTATTTGCGATTGTGACGTGTCATCGGAATCGTGTTCCCGATCGTAATCAACATTTTCGATCGTAATTAGTTGTTTGAATCGTAATCAGTGTGTTTTGATCGTAATCTCTGAATTTGAACTTTTGGACTTTAGTTTTAGGTTTCCTAAGCTTTAGTAATGGATTCGGTTGAAGAAAAGAATATATTTGAAAATGAAGCTATGGAAGCAGACCACACCAAGGAATGTTCTAACCCTGCTTGTGATCGTATAATTACTACTCTTAGACAATATTGCAAAAACTTTGAATCAGAATTGTTTGAGACAAAGTGCGAGAGGAGTTCTTTTAAGGGTAGATGGCAAAAGAACGAAGAGAAGGTTAAAGCTCAGAAATTAGATATAGCAAAATATAGGAACCTTGCAACTGAGAATGCTTATCTGTATGACAACGCTAAGTTAGAAATAGCTGAGCTTAGTAAGCAGATAGATGAACTTAAGCATAAAAACAATGAGTTGCAAGTAAAACTTGATATGAATCAAATGAGAAGCAAAAGAATGCTTGATGCTGGAAAGGAATTGTCACATGCTGTTGTGACTGGTCAAGTTGGGAAACACACACCTGGATTTGGATCAGAAAAGACTGATAAGGCCTTGGCTGCAAACAGCATTATTCCTCCACCTGTTCCCAGAGACATTATAGGAATACTTCTTAGTGAGGATCAAGTTGAACGAACCAAGTCAGATTATAAAGAAGCTGCTCCTCCTATTGATAGTGTCTTGGTTGGAACTACACCATTGACTCAAGAGGAAATAGACAACGAGGCAAACATGACATATGGTGAAGGGAGAGTAAAGGATATATCAGAAAATGATGCTGAGTGTCGAGAATACAACAGGTGTCATAACACCAAGTCTGATGAAGTTGGGGTAGAGTTGAAACCATACCCTAAAATTGAAACCCCATGCTTGAAAGTAATTGACAAAGTTCAAAGGGAAAAGGTGATCTTGACGACACGGCCTGGGGGGAAGATCTTTATGACATCTGGATCTATGTTTGACCAAGAACCAGATGTTGGGTATGACTTACCATCCTTCTCCTCCAAGTTCAAGGGACTAACTGATGGAGTGATCGGTGAAGCTAAAGTTGAGAAGCCAAAGATCACCATCAAGCATCCGAGTGTGAAGCCAACAACTGTGGTGAAGAATGATAAGATGAAAAGTGTGGCTGTGTCTCCCATTTCTTCAGTTGGATCATGCAGTTGCTGTTGTAATTGCAAGAATGGTGCTTCAACTTCAAAGAATCAAGGAAGCACAAAGACAGAAAAGACTGGTTCGACACAGGCTTCGACAAACCAGCAGAAAGTCAAATCTGAAGTTGCAGTCAAAGCAAAGAAGCAGACACAAGGCAAACCAGCTCCATATCAGCCACCAAAGACGAATGGGTACACGTCTGACTTCTATCTAAAGAAGCAGACTTGCTTTAATTGTGGCATCGCTGGTCATATTGCTAGAAACTGCCTGTATCGCCCCTATGAACCCTATTATCCGAAAACTCAAAGGGTTTCATCTCAGGAGTCTGTGAAGTCTAAGCCAATGATGGTGCAAAAACCTAAGGCAATGAAGACTGTCACTCCTAAGGTTAAACCCTCTGATCAACATTGGGGTGCTGCCAAAGCTGAAAGAAAAGCTTTGAATCAAAACAACAGCTTTTCAAGCTACCAAAATTTCCAAAAACAGGTGAAGAAACCATTTTCAAAACAAGCAAAGTCTGAAAAACCCATAGTTACCCCTCCCAAGGTAACTAAAACTGTTTTAAAAAATGATTCTAAAATGAAGAAGGTTGAAATACCTAAAGTCACAACTCAAAAGGTGACTAAAACAAAAACTGTTTTGAAAAGTGAATCTAAAATGAAGAAGGTTGAAATACCTAAGGTCACAACTCCAAAAGTGACTAAAACAAATGTTAAATCATCTGGAATTTGGAAGCTAAAAGTCAAGGCAGCTACAACCGAATCATCACAACTTCCTGATTTTTCAAAAGGAATGTTTTTAAAAGAAGTTTCATTCATTGATTCCTCAGGTGTACCCAGAAAAACAATGGCCTGGGTACCACTGGCTAACTAATCTCTCACTCTGTGCAGGAACGATCAAGGAGGATTATCACTAACGTTTTTATTTACTAATGTGTTTGTTGATAAGTGATTGTTCCAGGCACAGTTTAGGAGACGTATCTTCATGTCATGTCAAGATATCTATACAATGGAAGGTATGTCTCTTTGAGAGGTAAAATGTCAAAATCAGCACGAAAGGTACTGTTCTTAACTTGGTTGTGTGAATGAAGCGGCAAAGGGTGTTTTGAGTCAAACCAAATTTCCTAAATATTTCAATTGATTGATTAAGTGTTTGATTTCAAATGCAATGAAGTGTGCATGTCATGAAACCCTATTTTCTAAAAAATTTTCAAAATCAATACTTTGAAAGTTAGCTTGGCCAGATGTCTTCAAAAGTTTGTGTTTTGTCTTTTAAGTGCGTTTGTGTGTTTTGTTTATTTGTTAAAAAAAAAAAAAAAAAAAAAAAAAAATGATGTTCACAAGATTGTGACATTAAAAATCAAAAAGCAAGGGGAAGAAATGTAAAGATGAGTTGACCCCTCAAAAATAGTGTGCTTTTCAATTTTTAATTGTTTCTTGTTTTTGAGAAGTTTAGGGGAAGTAAAATGAATGACCGGGTTGGAGATGGCTGACACGCGTAAGGCGGAAGTGAAAGGCAAGCTCCACGGTGATATGCTCGGTAGGCTCGACCTAAACTTATGACCTCCAATGAAAGTGCAGTGATCTTAAAAGATATATATGTTTAGTTTCCCATCCTAGGTTGCATGGTTTAAAAAACTGAGTCCCGGCAAAAATGGGTTGAGAGTGGTAATTACCTAGTATTCACTCTCTCACACGCCATGTTTATGCTATCTTGACAACACTACAGAGCAAAAGAAAATGAAAAATAAAAAAAAAAAAGAAAAGAAAAAGAAAATGAAAAAGAAAAGAAAAGAGAATAAATAATCACTCAGTTGGTCTTCTTTGCGTGCTTAGCGGCCGACCTGATCACCAACTGATGGTTAATGAAATAAGTGGTAGTCATAACGGTGTTGCATGGTTCCTCAAGTTGGGGGTTTGTGAATCCTCAATAAACTCTGAGGTTGGGTAGGTTTTGCTGTGTACGCTTGGGTGTGGGGACAATTAAACATGACGGTAATAATGTACTATATTAAGCATGACGCATTTGGTTGGGATTAAACGGGTTTGAGTTTAAAGCGGACAAACATACCGGCAATCACCTGGACTAGTCAAGTAACTGAAGCTGAAAAGGGTTCCTCAGTCAGATTCATACGGTTTGATCCCTTGTAAACTTTCTCATGTTTGGTTTGGTAAGTATTTGTTTATTTTTATCTTTAGTGTGTGAGTCGTTAAGTTCCTTTTTATGTGTTTTCGTCTTGGCCAGGTTGATTTGAGAAGTCAAAATGTGTTTTTTATGGGTTTTAATGCATGACAATATGCCCCCGACAGATCTTGCCAAATTTTTAGGGGAAGGAGTATGGGATAATAAGTATTATCCGAATGGAACTCGAGGATGATACTTATTATCTAATGGAAAAGACTTCCTCCGTCAGATCTTGACAAATTTTTAGGGGAAGGAGTATGGGATAATAAGTATTATCCGAAGGGAACTCGAGGATGATACTTATTATCTAAAGGAAAAGACTTCCTCCGACAGATCTTGCCAAATTTTTAGGGGAAGGAGAGGGGATAATAAGTATTATCCGAAGGGAACTCGAGGATGATACTTATTATCTAATGAAAAGACTTCCATAATACATAGTATCTGAAGGGAACTCGAAGATAATATGTATTATCTCAGGGGAAGTCCTTAGCTGAGGGGAAGTAATCAGCTAAGGGGAAGTCTTTAGAGGTCTTTGGGTTCAGGGGAAGTTTTATAGAAAACCCGTAATCTATATTAGGGTTTTTGGTTAAAATATTGTTAATTTGAATCAACTGAACTGATGATAATTAACCTCTAACCCAAAGACCAGTCATCAAATGTCTGGTGGAGTATATTTTTTCAAATGTGTGTCAGACAGGTTGATGATAGAAAGTTGCTGCTGCTGATGCTGCTGCTGCTCAAAGTTAAAGAACCAGCCGGACAAGACTTCCATCTGAATAAGCAACAGTTCAGGGGAAGTTGTTGGTTTCTTTACACGCTTCTAAAAGATTTTCAAAGAAGATGCTCACAAGCTTAGGGGAAGCAGAAGACTTCAAGTCTCGTTGAAGAAAGTGATGCAGAGAGCAGTCAGAGATCATGAAGATCCAAGTTCAACAATCAAATTCTTCAAAGTTAGGGGTTTTCAAAATTTCAACCCTCTAATTTATGAAGATTCAAGACAGTTACCGAAGATTCAGCTAGAACCAGTTCTTTCAAAAGAAGCAAGTCATTGAGAATCCTCCATCTCATTAACTTGTTCATTTCAAGGAGTTCGAGCTGCTGCTGATCAAGAGAAAGTCCCAAGTGCCCGTCATGAAACCCGTTAAAGATTTCTGCGGAAAGAATCTTCATCAACGTCTTTGCCAGCCAGTCAAGAAGAAGATCTTCAAAGATTGAAGACATTTAATATCACAAGCCTAGGGGAAGATTGTAGAGGCTAGATTATGAGGCTTGTAATATTAAATAAGTTGGGCTGGGCTTAGTGGGTTTCATTTAGATTAGTAGGCTAGTTTATGATTGGGCTTGGGTTTACTATTGGGTTTATGATCCACAAGGGGCCCAATAGTAAACCCATTGGGGTGCCTATATAAACCCCTCTAGTCCTCCTCATTCAGGGTGGGCGAGTTTATGATTGAGAGGAGTGCCAAGGAGGTGTTTATGATCGTAATCATAAACTAGAGAGAGAGTTCAAGTTTACGATTTCTTGTTTTGTACCCGACAAGGTTTCTTGTGTGCAAAGATCGAGTTTTTTTAGCGTTAAATCATCGTATTCTTCGTGTTTTCTTCTCTTCTCTATCTTGAATCAATCACCTACGAGGATTCCGCACTCGTTCGTGATATCAATATCGTGTTTTAGGAGATTTTCTGGACCTACAAGAAGTTCCAGACGAAGCTCCGGGGTTAGCATCTTTATTTGAGAAAGTTTTGTTGGCGATGATTTGTGGACATGTGTTATAAAGATGACCAGGGTCTCCACACTGGTAACAATAACGCACTGGGATATTTGCAATCTGGGATGCAACGGTGAATTATGCAAGTGCTTGTGTCATAGCTTGAACCATTTGAGGTTGAATCGATCAACGACACTTGTTCATGAGGTGACCAAAAAGGCAACATTTATAACATTGTCGACAAACTGAATTAGCTGAGTGGTGATACTTACACATGTTGCACTCAGGAAGAATCTCGTGGTATGGTTTCCTAGATGGTGGTGCAACAGGGGCAATAGGAGTAGTAGGGGTAACAAGAATTGTAGTAAGGTGTCTTGCCTTCCTCTTCTTCTTATTCACCTTTTTGGTAGAGACTTTGAGGTTTTTAAAACACTGAGGTATATCATTAGGCCTTTCAAAGTCGTTGCGTTTTTCAAGGTCGCATGACTGGCTGTGTTTGGAGCAATTGGTGTTTGTGATAGGTCCTTCCTTGATAAGGTTAGGATCGAGAGCTTTTCGAACTAGATCAATGATTAATGTTGCTATTTGTTGGGCTACTTCATGATTTTGGTGATGATTGTCGTGATCCATTCTGGAGAGGAAGAAATTATTCACGAGGTAAGGAATATGACAAGATTAATAATCAAGGTGAGGAAACTTTATGTGGTTAGAATCATTATATAATGGATATCGAGTTTATAATTGAAACACGGAGGGAATCATTAGTGATTGCAGATTTTTTATAAAGGCTGAAATGTAAGTAGTTCGTATAAATCATAATTTTGTGATTGCAGGATAATTGATAACTTATTTATCAAGTATTTGTAATTCAAATATATATATATATATATATATATATATATATATATATAATGGATTAGGGTAAAATACATCCAGCAAAAACGCTACATCCATTGCGGATTGATGTGGGGCGTCCATCAAGATCATCCAACAGCCAGGATCTATGGTGTTTTCCGCCTATGGTGTTTTTTTCTCCCCCGAAAACGCCATAGGCGGAAAACACCATAGATCCTGGCTGTTGGATGATCTTGATGGACGCCCCAGATCAATCCGCAATGGATGTAGTGTTTTTGCTGGATGTAGGATAACTCGACTCTATATATAATATGATTTTTGAAAAATCATATATATATATATATATATATATATACTTGTCAAAGCTTGAGACGTTATGATGTTCTAGGTTTAGATCTACATGTTGCTTATTGATTGTCACTAGATCTATGGATTTCATGTGTAAAGTTTGTGACTCTAAGATGATTTAGGGATAAACCTACACTTTTCATGTTGATAATCAATGGATCTATGAATTTTATGATCAAGATGGTAACTTTATGTCGGATTAGGTCTAGACCTCCATGTTGAATATTAATAATCTCGAGATTATGGAATACATGCCAAAGTTTGTAACTTTATGATGAAATTAGGTTAGACTTATGATTTGCATGACTTCTATGTTATAGATCTGGGGTTTTAATCATCAAGTTTGTAATCTTATGTCATAAACTGTTTACATCTTCAATATGCATGTCATCAAGGGTTAGATCTATGAAATTAAACATCAAGATTGTATTTTTATGTATTAAAATGGCTAGATCTATATCATGATTGATAATTAGGACTAGATCTATGTTGTTCATCGTCAAGCTTAGGTGATCTTGTTATAAAATGTCTAGATCCATGCCATGTATGATGTAACTTGATTAGATTCATGCCATATATGATGTAAATTGATTAGCTTCATGCCATGTATGATGTAACTTGACTAGGTTCATGCCTAAGTATGAAGTACCATGAATATATCTAGGGTTACCTTGCTAAAATATTATATTTGGATGAATTATGGTTAATTTGACTTCAATTGACTTTAATGACAATATGGTTTAATTAGGATTCTATCATTATATATTTTTAGCTTTAGGATTGACCCATCTAATCATACCAAATCACCACCGAGTCGTCGAGTCAGCCGTGTCACGAAATTAAAATATTTATTTATTATTTTTCCTCTATCCCATCTAGTCGTCAAGGTTGTCTTCGGGTCTAACCGTTTCGTGGTGTCATTCTTTCAATGGTGTCTCCATATCAGGTGAGTATCATAGCCCCTTTTCCTTTTTTTGTTTTGTTTCGTCTTTAGTGATCCACTTAAATCGACGATCCACTTAATCGTCTATCCACTAAATAAAGCCAAGTTGAGTGATCATTGTGAGAGGTATGATGCTTGTTTGATTGAACCTTGATGTGTGTGATCTATTAGGCATTCCTATGTTTTTCTAATAAAATATCACAATTGCTTGTTGGTTTGTAAATCTTTTAAAAGTGTAAATCTTGAGATTTGGGGATGATTGTGGACTTGACTAGTTGCATTGGGTTGGGTAGGATGTCATGTTTTCGATTGACTTGTGGAAGTGTTGCATAAGATTTTGCTTGAGGGCAAGCAAAGTTTAAGTGTGGGGATATTTGATGCGTTGCATCTTGTACATAAATAAATGAATAAAAATCGCTCATTTAAATAGATGTTTAATTGAAAAATATTAAATTTGGTGTTTATTTGAGTTTTTAATTTAAACATATTCAAATTTGGCGCTTAATTGTTAAACATTTGAACTATAGGTTATTTGGTGGGTTTTTTTGCTTAAAATTGATAAATATATAAATTCGCAATTTTAGTTGGTTTTTAATATTGTTTTATGGTGACTTATATGAATTTGATGCTTAATGGTATTTATATATGAAATTTAGGTGTTTGGTGGATCCATGATGAATTTAAAAAAAACTGTAATTTACGGAAGTGGAATCGGAATTCATATGCGAAAGTTATTAAAGAAAAAAGAAAAAAAAATAATAACAAGTGTAGTAGCAGCAGCCCAGTCTACTCTTGTTATCGGCCCAACAAGCGAAGCCCAACAGGAGAGCCCAGCAGCGAAGACCCAGCAGCCTTGCAGCCCAGCGCGAAAAAGAGGAATATTATGAAGGCCACGGGGATCAAACCCGTGACCTCCGTGACCTCTGGTTAGCGAGCAAGGGTTCGGACCATTGGGAGAACAACTGCTGTTGGTTTTATTCCAGTTCAACAGTCTTTAATATTATTTAGCAGCAGACCCAGTTTTACCATAACCAACCTGATCGCATTTCAGCCCTAAAATCCCCATATTTAAAGGGTTTGAGGCGCCGTTTTTTTGCAGTTTTTCACCTCCAATAAACCCTAAAACCCCTCTCCAATATCTAGAACTTTGAAGGAAGGATTAGAGATCAAGATTGAAGCTTTTGGATGCGAAAATTGAAGATTTTCAACCCTTTAATTTTCATTTTCTCATAGAGGCTAGATTTTTTCATCTTTTTTCTTTATTTCTTTGTTCATGAACTTGTTTTTTTTTTTTTTTTTTTTTGGAACGGCGATGTTGGTCACGATGGGTTAGGACATCGCGCACCTATCCTACCTCCGTAGAGGAGGAGATGAGGGTCCACCCCACAGACAGCCAGACATGAGTGTCCTAACCGTGCCTCAGCTGGGGTCGTGTGGGGCATATGGACGTTCCCCGGGAAAACCATGCGACTGTCTAGCAGGCCCACATGGGACCTTTGTTGAAACCCGTAGGTTTCAACCCAAGCTTAGACAGTTGCAAGCCTCCACAATAGCAGAACTATCTGGAGTAACCTGCGTGCTGGGTAAAACCGGTCGGCATCATGACTCGAACCAAGGTTGCCCTTGGTCATCAATCATTTGCCAACAGTGAGGTTTGAACCTGGGTTTTCCCAAAGTCCAAACAACACCGGTACCATTGAGACAATGCTACAATGGTGTTCATGAACTTGTTAAAGATGGGATTTCTATGTGTTTTGATGATAATTATTGGCTAGATTTTTAGTGTTACTTGGTATTGGATGACTTTGGGTGCGTTTTGACTTTTAATTTGACTTTTCTCACATGATTTGATTTTGGTTGCTATAGAATATGATTTAGATGAAATGAACATATTAGCATGTTTGGTCTCTTTTATGTTTGCTTGATGTGATTAAATCACTTAGGATTGAAGAACTTTGACCTAAATGGTGATTTAGTTATTGTTTGATTTGACTATTATGAGTTTTGATCAAATGCATGATAGGAGAACTTCTACATGATCTTGCAATTATAATTTGGGGCTGATTTTGCATAATATTTGTGTTGGATTGAATTTACTGATTCGTTTAGCACATTAGGTGGTTGTTTGACTTTGTCGGTTGGTTAGAATACTTGAGAACTTAAGGTTTTGACCCGCTTGTACGTGTTAGACATTGCCTAGGTTTCATTGATCCCATTTCAGTATTCTAGCATGTTATAGAATCCATATAGATCGACCTCTCGAGTGGTTTTCTATTCCGTGCATATCCGACTAGCTTCGACCGAAGTTGTTAGATGAGTTAGCATCCTGATTCATTTACTACCCGGACCTCAATTTAGGATTGCCTAGATAGTGAAGATGTGTCTATAGTCTAACTTATCTTGGCAATCATCTTAGAGGGTAATGTCACGTGAGATTGTCAGATTATCAGTCATTAGCTAGCTCAGAGGATTCCTTACCATGTAGCACCCTTTTTCCCATTTGAGTCACTTTAGATCTCGTTGCATTGTTTTTTTAGTTATTTTACTTGTTTGCTTATTTGTTTCTTTTGTTTTCTCAAACCAATCTATTTTAGGTTAAATATTAGCAAAGTTCGTGTTAGGGGTTGATTTTCAGGATGCTCAACAAGAAGCTCGAGCGGCTCAGGAATCCGAAGACTGTTTGGGAATCCTATTAGTCCAGGTATCCTGAATTTACGATATATACCTAACCTCTATTTTGCCTCGTGCTTAATTATTTGCAGGTGGTAACGGACTCTTAACTAACTCCTAAAGACTCGGAATAAGCTGACTAATATGTGGATCAGTGGGTCGATCCTGCTTCAACGGTCAAGAAAGTGGGAAGAAGAGATCCCTGGAATCCCGGACAGTTAGTTAGTTTGTTTGTTATATATTAAATTGAGGATTCGATCAATAGGAACACACACACAACGCACTCTCTAGCTCAGTTAAGACCGCAAAGCATTGTATCACATAGTCTTGATCGATCAAACCTCCAACCCTTTGTAATCTTCTGTTTCAATATCAATAAAATTGACTAGGAGGCAGGCTATTTGGCCGGTTCCCGAGGTTTTTATCCAGGATTCCCAGAGGTAACTCGAAGGATTCTGGAGTTTTCCTCGCTAAATCATCGTGTCACCATCTTAACTTGGATTATTTACTCGTTTGATTGTTAAGCACACTACCTCACAATCTAAGTTTGGAATACAGAATTCCTTTGTGAATTTTTGACCAAAACAGTTTGGCACCCAGCGTGGGGCCAGAGGTGCTTCATTCTAAAGAAATTCCATTCTTCATCCGCTCTATTTGATCTCCAATCCCAAAGATGTCAAACGTACAAAAATTTGTTTCGGCTTCTACATCGTCCTCCGTTCCTCCTCTTCCTTCCGCTCCAGGAAGCCAGAAGAAAAATAATGACCGACTGAAGAAAGTGGACGAGCAGCCGAGAAAAACTGACTATCCTGTCTTCACAGGATCACAGGTTCAATCCATTGATCCTGTTATTACTAACAATGATTTGTTTGCTTTGATCAGGCAGGTGAAGGGTCAGATGGATCAGCAAGAAAAGACTAATCAAATGGTGATGAAGGAGATTGAAGAGCTTAAGAAGTCTAAGAAACCTGTGGAGGAATAGAGTCCTCTATTTCCCAGGCATCTCGACTTCAATGCTTCGGGATCCTCAGATCCATCTCGTTACAATTACAAATCAGCGCCAGGCTTCACTACAGCCCTTACAATGACTTCCCAGGCCACTGGATATACAGGGAGTAATGTTGGATTCTCAGGAGCCGCCCTGACAGAATCCTCGCAGCCGCGCTCCAGGGATCCTTGGGTTCCGCTGTCGCTGGGATCCTTAGCTACACCATCTCAAGGATATCCTTTCTCTGCCGGGAATCCAGGCCAGAATTTCCAAGGATATCAACATTCTAATATTTCTGTTTTTGCAGGAATCTTCAAGACCAGCTCCTCAGATGTGCATGATGGTGACTTCATCCCCATGCAAACAGCAGCCACTACGGAGCCAAGCTTCCTGACGAGCTATGGATACACTCCCAGGATCTTAGTCCAGAATCCTGGCCCAGGTAATGTGTCAAATTTAATTCCTGTCGTTTCTAACCAGGGTGCTCCTTATGATGCAGGTATTCATCAAAGTATTGCTAGGGAGCTCCAAAAGTTGAAAGAAATGATATCAAGCGTTCCAGGGATAATTAAACCTATCCCTGAGGTTCCCCTTGAGAGCCACAGGATCTCGAGGTTCACTTGGCCAATCTCAGCAGTTGAGATTCCCAAGCGCTTCCAGACGCCTAGCATGAAACTCTATGACGGGACGACGGATCCTGAGGAGCATGTAGCACATTACAGGGAGCGCATGGAAATCAATCCTATCCCCTGGATATCAAGGAAGCTTGTCTATGCAAAGGCTTTGGTTCGACTCTTACAGGACCAGCCATGAAATGGCTACTGAGCATCCCTCCTAACACTATAACTTCATTTTCTCACTTGGTTAACCTGTTTAATAATAAGTTCTCTTGTAGCAGGACCTTTGAGAAGCTCACAAGTGATTTGTACAGGGTAGTTCATGTGACAACCGGCAATTTCCCAGGTTAACCCCGTTAATAACTTGTGTTATATTTTGATAACGTCCATTACTTCAGTTAACTAGAATAGTTACGCGAGCACTGCACATGAGTCTAGACGTCAGTTGACCAACTTGAATGTATATAATTTATAATTTTATATAAATTATATTTTATGATTTCACGAAAACTTTTTGTCATTTTATGTGGCAAATATATTTATTATTTTTTACGTGGTATATATGTATATATATACGCACGTCGTTTTATGATTTTATGTGACGATGTGTCGCGCAATAATACAAACCGTTTCTATAATTTTATAGGAATTTAAAAACATATAGTTATGGGGTTATATAACTATGATTTTATGTGAATCATTTATATAATTATAAATGGATATTTATGATTTTACGTACACCAATTAGGGGATTTCATTCTAAATATATAATATGTTGATTTTATTCGGTTAATGTTAGTTTCATTAACCTCGTTAGAGTTGTTAATCATCTTCTAAACCTCGAAGGGTGAATCTTGTCATTTTCTAACCTTCTTTAACTAAACAAAACATGGAGGGACATGTTGTGTAATTTCTTAAACTTGTTTTCTCATTAGGTAATATAGTGAGGGACCATCCTTGCATTTCCGTAAAACTTGATTGCAAAAGAATTAAACAACGGCGATCGGTAACCGACTTCCTTCTTAAATTCGCAATCAGTGTCCACGACGGTTTCAACCCAATCGATCGGTCGCACCTTGTAATCGTTAGAGGGAAACTGAATTTCATTTGATCTCTCATCATTCGGTCCATTGAGCTCTCTCTCGTTCCTTCTCGTTCTTTTCTTTAAATTCCGGTGAACTCGAATTCCGGCCAAAAAGATCCATCAAATCACCACCATTCAACACCCTCTGTGATCGTGAAGCCCTGAGGAACAACCAGGTGTTGACGGTAGTGCGAATCGTAACCGTGCTCGGAGTTCGCGGTTCAAGTTCGGGTCCGATTTCGACAACACAAACTCATTGATCTTCATTCTCGACTTAAGGTATGTCTTAACCCACGAAAAACGATCGTTTTCTGTGCATTTTTTTCACTGTACACATTTTTCCGGTGACTGGAAAACTAGGTCCGATCACCGGAGTTATTTAATGAAGATGATGATGTCTCGATGGGATGGGTTTAATAACAATTCTACCGAGTTAAAACGTAACGGATCTGCAGCACAGTTGGTTAGCGAAATCCCCACGGACCGAGAGGTCTCGTGTTCGAATCCCGGCTACCCCCAAAATCCTTTATACTTATTTTCTTAACCCGCTGAACACCAGTTTTCATTACACTGATTAGATAAAAGATTTCCGGGCGGAAACCAGACATAAGCGCGCCACTGGCCCAGTGGCTAAATCGTTGCACTATGAATCAGAGGTCACGGGTTCGAGTCCCGTGACCATTATTTTTTTACTGTTTTTTTAGGGACTCAAATTATCAGTTGCTCTAAAACCCAAAAATACATTTACATGTCTATTAAATCTCGACTCGTGACACCCGTAGAATATTTATCGTATGAAAACGTTATGATTTCAATGGATTTATAGATTTAATGGTCTCTTTAATATTAATATAAATTAGTTTAAACATAGATAAATAGATATATTTGATTTATTGTCATTTATGTATCTACATGCGAATGTTTTAAAGATTTTCTTTAAATTCTTGAAATTTTGACATGACATATAAATATATATATGAGACGTTTTATTTTTCACACTTTTGACTACACCCCGATATTTATATTTATGAGCATATATGTTTACCCGATCATCTCTACATTTATTACTTGGAATAACCTATGCACATTGATTTTCGTGAATCTTTGTGTCCTTGGTCTAAATGTCATTTTTGACTGCTTTCGAACAAATGATTTTTATCGCGTATTGAAATTGTTGCCTACGTCATATTTGGAATCACTTGATATCAATACCGTCGTCTAGGCTATGTTACTCATGTGCGGACACACACTTACGTATGTTAAATCAATAGGTGATCGGTAGTTACACAAGACTCAAGATCTTACTAAATTGTAGCAGCGCACCCTAAGGTGAGTTACACAACATTTACGTTACGTTCGGGTTTGGACGATAACACACGCAAACACGTTACACCCGGGTTAGGGTGATAACACGATAACTTTTATGTATGATTAAAGTAGAAATTCAACATATATCACATGTTCACGTAAAATGCTTTATCTTTGAAAGTCCTTACTTATCGAACCGTTAATAGCAAATAGCGAGGGGATATTGGGTAGTACTACTGGGTTCTGACAAACCCCACTCAGCGGGCACGAGATGCACCACCCGACCGGCGGTCGGACTGAGGACAATGTCAGCCTAACTTACCATGATCGAGTTGACACGGGGAAGGCAAACCACGTAAGGATCATTCCTACAACTAATTGGTCAGCTTCGGTTGCGAACGTTCTAGTGACATGAACTTAGGCTCGCTACCTACGATATGGATTGTACTTGTAATATACATACTTATATACGAATAAAGACTGTTGTATTCGTACTGCATATATATACTAGTTATACTTATGTGCTTATGTGAACTCACCAACATTAGTTGACACTTGCTCGTATGCATGCTTTGCAGGACGCTAGAAGTATCGGATTTTTGGGCACGTACGTTGGTTAAAACTTCTATTTTTTTGGGAACTTGCTTCTAAAACCTTTAACTCGAACTATTATTTACTTATCGGGTGCTTGTTTTGCACAACATAACTTTCATGAGCTTCCGCTAAACTTTAACTCTGATTTTCATATTTCCCGTTTGGAAATATATTTATATTTTGAACCCTTAACTTATGTATGATGTAACTAATGACTCGGGTCCTAGTCTGGATCACACCCCACACGGTAAAAATCCGTTAGTGGAAATTGGGGGTGTGACAGATCAGAAGCCAGAAGAACCACTTAGAGACTATATTGCCAGATTCGGACGAGAATCTCTCGAGATTTCCAACCTGGATATGGCAGCGGCAGTCGAAGCATTCAAGATGGGACTCCGTAAGGATTCCCGATTTTATGATGATCTTGTTATGAATCCTTGCAGGAACCTTGACGAAGTTCGAAGCAGAGCCTTGAGGTTCATCCGTTTGGAGGACGACAAGAAGATCCATCATAGACTGGACGTTCCCAAGTACGATTCTAAGAGTAAAAAGTCAGAATCCCCCGGGAAGCAATACAGATCCCGACCATATTCCAAATCAGAGAATCCAAAGATCAACGTTGTTGACCAAGATGACGATGATGAGGAGTATCCAAAGGTATCTGAATACTGTTTTTCAGTTGACATTGGTGCTTTGATGTGTGCTATGCAGGACCTAGGTGAAAAGGCAATGTGGCCCAGGAAGGATACCAAGCAGGCATCCTGGAAGGACAAATCAAAGTGGTGTGCCTATCACGAAGATTTTGGCCACCCGACAGACGAATGCATTGCACTCAGGAAAGAAATCAGCTACCTGCTCAGCAAGGGGCACCTAAAGGAGCTGCTGGGCAGAAAGAAGAGCATAATTCAAGAAGCTGACCAGCTTCCCCATAGAGCAGCTTCACCACCACATGATGCTCAAATCATCAACTTTATATTAGGAGGCTCAGACATATGTGGCACTTCCTACTCCTCAGCCAAGAAGCATGCTAAGGAGTCTAAATCTGAACAGGGATCCAGACCTATTCGGACTTCCACCCTGACTCAGGAGAAGACGATATCCTTTGATGAGAGCGACTGCTCCCACGTTCAGGATCCCCACCATGATAGCCTAGTGGTTACTTTATATATTGCTAACCATTTTGTACGCAGGATCCTGATAGACAACGGAAGCTCTGTCAACATAATCCGTCTGGACGTGCTAAAAAAGATGGGCATCCCAGAATCAGAAATTATGGCAAGATCCTCAGTCTTGGTTGGCTTCAGTGGTGAAACCAAGAGCACCGTTGGAGACGTTAGACTACCAGTACATATAGAGGGAGTAAATTGCATGCAGAAATTATGTGTTATAGATTCTCTCTCTTGTTGCAATATTATTCTTGGCAGGCCATGGATTCACGAGATGAAGGCAGTCCCTTCGACTTATCACCAGTGTATCAAGCTTCCTACACCCTGGGGAGTTGTCAGGATTGAAAGTGACCAGCAGGAAGCCAAGAACTGCTACTCAACTTCTATGAAGAATACAACAAAATTAACGAAGGGATAGCAATTACAGAAAACAGCACCCGAGGAACAGGAAGACAGGGAGCTCGATGTTTAAAGAAGTCCAGCTGAATCCTGAGAATCCTGAAATCAAGGTGCTCATCGGGACCAGCATCCCACAGGAATGTTGAAAAGAATCTGGTTGAGCTTCTCAAAGCGAGAGCCTCAACTTTTGCATGGAAACACGAGGATATGACAGGTATTCCTACACATGTTATTACTCATAAACTTGGTTTAGATCCTTCTTCAGGCCAATACAGCAAAAAAGAAGGAAGTTCGCTCCAGAAAAGAATGCAATCATCCAGGAAGAAGTTGACAAGCTTCTCAAGAACAAAAATGATCAGGGAAGTCAAATATCCCAGGTGGCTAGCGAACGTAGTGGTGGTCCAGAAGAAGAACGGGAAGTGGAGAGTTTGTGTGGATTACACAGACTTAAACAAGGCCTGTCCTAAGGATCCGTTTCCCACTTCCCCACATTGATGCAATGGTGGATGCCACAGCAGGTCATGAGATGCTCACTTTCATGGACGCCTCTGCGGGATTCCAACAAATCCAGATGGAACCCTGTGATCAGGAGCATACAGCCTTTATAACTCCAACAGGTATATATTGTTACACTGCTATGCCTTTTGGTTTACGAAATGCAGGTGCCACCTACCAGAGGCTTGTCAACATGATGTTCAAAGAGCAACTGGGGGACACGATGGAAGTCTACATTGATGATATGGTGGTGAAGTCCAAAAGATTTCAAGACCATGTCAGGGATCTCCAAACTGCCTTTGACATCCTCGACCATTACAACATGAAGCTCAACCCCTCCAAGTGCCACTTTGGGGTGCGAGCTGGGAAATTCTTAGGTTACATGGTTACCGAGAGAGGGATTGAAGCAAGCCCAGAGCAGATCAAAGCAATCCTAAACTTCAAGTCTCCTTCGAATATAAAAGAAGTACAAAGGTTGACAGGAAGGATTGCAGCGCTCAACAGGTTCATTTCAAGATCCTCAGAGAAGAGCAAGGATTTCTATGATATCCTGAGGAAGAACAAGAAGTTTGAATGGACTGAAAAACATGAAGAAGCCCTGAAGAGCCTGAAAGACTACCTGTCAGCAGCCCCACTTGCTAATGAAACCAGAGGATGGGGAGCCGCTATATCTATATCTCGCTGTATCCGGAAGCTCAATCAGTGCATGTCTTGGTAAAAGACCATCAAGGTCAGCAGCATCCGGTATATTATGTAAGTAAAACTCTGCTAGACGCAGAATCCAGGTATTCTCACCTTGAAAAGTTAATTCTAGCTCTTATAATGGCTTCCACTAAACTTAGACATTATTTTGAAACCCATACTATAATTGTGATGTCTAACTATCCTATCAAGGCAGTTCTCAGGAAGCCGGAAATGTCAGGAAGGATGGCTAAGTGGGCAGTCAAGCTGAGTGCCTATGACATCAAATATGAACCAAGAACAGCAATCAAATCCCAAGCATTAGCTGACTTTGTGGCGGATTTCAGCAGTGACATTGAACCAGAAGTTGAGAAGGAAGTCCAACAGCTTGAGAAGATCAAGGAAGACTGGATCCTCTATACTGACGGCTCCTCAAATGTCAGAGGAACAGGGCTGGGAATCCTGCTAAAATCGCCACAGGGGGACATAATACCTCTATCCATATCCTGTGAATTCCAGGCTACCAACAATGAAGCTGAATATGAGGCTTTAATTGCTGGATTACAGCTGGCTAGGGATATGGGAATCCTATCTATACAAGTGTTTGTTGATTCTCTCTTATTGACTAACCAATTTAATGGCTCTTATGCAGTGAGAGGGGAGAATCTGATCAAATATCTTGAAATTGTTAAAAAATTGTCTCTATTTTTCGAAAATTTTAACATTTCGCAGGTACCAAGAGAAGATAATGCAGAAGCCGATGCCTTGGCAAACTTAGCTTCATCGCTCAGGATCCCTGAGGATGTCAAGATTCCAATAACTCACATCCTGACGCCAGCAGATAGCTCTACAGGAAGCTAAGGCTGTTGACAATAAGGCAGGTGCAGATGTTGAGAATCCTGAAGATGCTCAAAGAATCCTGGACCTACCCGATCCGGAAATATCTCAAAGATGGGGAGATTCCCAAGGGCGAAAACCCCAGAGCTTTTCGCACAAAGGTAGTACCCTATACTATAATTGATAATATCCTATATAGAAAGATCTCTTGCAGGTGTCTACTTAAGGTGCTTAGAGAAGTCAGAAGCTCTAGAGGTGCTTGAAGATATCCACAGTGGAGATTGTGGGAACCATACCGAGGGCAGGGCACTGTTCTCTAAAGTTCTCAGATTCGGGTATTATTGGCCAACCATGAAGAAGGATGCCGCGAGCTTCTCACAGAAATGTGATGCTTGTCAAAGGCACGGTAATATCCTCCATCAACCCGCTGAGCATCTGCATCCTATAGTATCCCCATGGCCATTCATGAAGTGGGGCATGGATATTGTGGGTAAGCTGCCAAAGGCTCCCGGAGGAAAAGTGTTTATGCTTGCCATGACGGATTACTTTTCCAAATGGATTGAAGCAGAAGCCTATGTTCAAGTAAGTGAGAAAGAAGTGATATCCTTCATCAAAAGGAACATCCTCACCAGATTTGCGATTCCGGCAGAGATCATATGCGACAATGGCTCCCAGTTTATAGGCAAGAGAACAATAAGCTTTTGTGAAAGCTGGGGCATCAAGATGATCACTTCAACACCTGTCCATCCTTAGGCTAATGGGCAGGCAGAATCCAGCAATAAGATTCATCATCAACAATCTTAAGAAGAAGTTGGGCTCCAAGAAAGGTAAATGGGCTGAGGAGCTGCCATTTGTCCTTTGGGCAGACAGAACTACACCTAAAAATGCTACCGGCCAAACGCCATTCTCGTTAGTATTTGGGGCAGAAGCTGTGATTCCTACAGAGATGGTACTCCCAACAGCCAGAATTAATTGCCAAGATCCTGAAACCAACAGCCAGAATCTCCTTCAGGATCTCGAAACAGTTGAGGAGCTCAGAGATATGGCCAGAATCCGAATGGCGTCTTATCAACAGCGGATAGCAAAATCTTATAACAAGAACACCAGGCTGAGAAGATTCCAAGTAGGTGACTTGGTCTTGAGAAAAGCTTTTCAGAATACTACTAATCCTACTGATGGGAAGTTGGCACCCAAGTGGGAAGGCCCTTACCTTATAGACTCTGAAGAAGGAAAGGGGGCATATCGTCTGATAAATATGGAAGGAGAACCTCTGCCAAGAGCTTGGAATGCTGTCCACCTTAAAGCGTATTTTATGTGAGAATCCCATTGAGAATCTCAGGCAAAATCCCAAGGATCCTCACTGTATAAATCATCCAAGGTACGTATACTAATCCTATTTCAATTTATTCTTATTATTTTTATGACTCATTACTGACTTAAGCATCGGAGTGGTGTTAGCTAAGCTAACACCCACCCCTCACCAAGTATTGAGTGTTTTGCAGAATTTGAGAATCCTAGAGAAATTTGGGTATATCCCCAGTTAGAGGCTGATCACCTCTCCTCCGTCTAAGGTATCCTGCATACTGTTTTGGTCAAAAATTCACTTAGGAATCCTGTATTCCAAACTTAGATTGTGAGGTAGTGTGCTTAACTATCAAATGAGCAAGTAATCCAAGTTGGGATGATAACACAAGGATTTTAGCGAGGAAAACTCCAGAATCCTTCGAGTCGCCCCTAGGAATCCTGGATAAAAACCTCGGGTGCCGGCTGAAAAACCGCCACCAAGTCAATGTTATTAATGATCAAGCAATTCGTTACAACGGGTTGGAGGTTTGATCGATCAGAGCTAAGTGTTACAATGATTCGTACTCGTAAGCAAGCTAATGTAAGTGTGTTGTGTGTGTTCCTATTGATCGAGTCCTCGTTTATATAACAAACTAATAACTAACTAACTATCCGGGATTCCCGGGATCCTCTTTCTCCACTTCTCTTGACCGTTGAAGGAGATGCGACCCACTCTTCCACGTGCTAGTTAGTTTTAGACCGAGTCTTCAGGAGATGGTTAGGCTCCATAACGTTCCTGAAAACAAATAAAGCACATGGCAAAAATAAGGGTTAGTCGATAATAAAATTTCAGGATACCTGACTGGACGGGATTCCCAAATCACAGCGAGATTCCTAGTCTTACGCAGCTTCTCTGTGAGCATCCTGAAATTGACCCCTAACAATTGCCCCCGAATCTCGGCTGCTTGTGGATAAGATTTACAGCTGGCGAGATTCGCTTAGCCTAGAAACTTACGGCGTTATCACGGTAAAAACGGTTGGATGGGACGTTTTTTTCGGCGTCCGATTGATGGGATAACCATAATTACTTTTCTTTAAATACAAGATTCCGAAATCACAATTTCATCATCTTCTCCCAAAAAACCATTTCGAGCTTCTTCGTCGTCTCAGGTCAGTTCCTCCTCTTCTCCTCCGGCATCTTTTCTTTTTAATTTATTCCGGTCATGGCGAAGAAGAACACTCGTTCCGCCGCCCCTTCTTCCTCGTTAAACATCGAGGACTTTGTTGATCAGGGGATTCTCCCCTTTAACGAAGAAGAAACCTGCAACTTTTCGGATAGCGACATTCGCCAGTTGAAGGAATCCGGTCTCTTTCCGTCGTCGGCCATCATTCGGCCTTTCGATTCCAGATTGAAGGCCGATTGCATGTCCAACACCTGGGTCTGTTTTCTCTATTACCCTTTCCTCCTTGGAATGTCCTACCCCTTTTCGGCCATCGTGAACGAATTCTTCAAAATCACTGGCCTCTCTTACTTCCAGACAATGCCGATGGTATGGAGGATTCTTTTTTCCCTCGATAACCTGAACAATTCCCGGAAGCTTGAGATGGGGATTCCTGAAGTTTGTGCTGCTTACAACCTGAGAACCCACGGGTTCAGTCGCTTCGTTCTTCAAGCCCGCTCTTCCTATTCCCAATTGATTCCTCGTGCGTCACACAATGATCACGATTGGAAGAGGAAGTTCTTTTTTGTCAAACGTGAATCCATCGTTGGGGGTGATTCGTTGCCGATGAAGTGGGTTTTAAAGGGTAGGAAACTGAATTAGGCATTGTATTTGAGTTTCTTTGAATTTTGCTAATGATCTTTTGATGTTTCTTGCAGCTCCCAAATTTTCTGATCTTGTTGAAGTGACCGAAGAAGCTGTGGAGAGGACTGCCTCTTTTCTGGATATCCCACCTGCTGACAGAACCTTCGCTATCGAGAGCGCTAACAGTGAACAGAGCTTCTCAGCCGACCATTCGGAAGCCGTCATGTCTAGTACGTAATTGAACTTCTCGATGCATATGTTTTGAATTAGGCTTCCCAATCCTGACTGCTTTCTTTATTTCATACTAACAGCTCCCAAACCTGCAACTGGATTCTCTCTGGATGACCTGACCTCCTACCTGGAGATGAAAGAGGAGAAGCCCGAGCCCCTGGCCAGCATCCGACCTCCCACTACCAGAGCCAAAACAGCTTCCTCCAGCAAGAAGAGGAAGGGCTCGGAGGGTACTGTATTCCTGGAAAGCTTTGATGGACTGAGCCCCGCGGAGACTGGTAACAAGCTTCTTAGCCTGCATACAACGACAAAACTGGTAAGTGTATACATAGGATTCTCATACCTTAGCAGCATCCGGCAAGTGGCTGAGATTTCCCCATTGTCTTTCTTTCACAGGGCATCGAGCAGCTTAGCGCTGCGTGCATTGAGGCTGAGACCAAGCTGGCAATGGTCCAGAAGAAGCTTGATGAGGCAAGGAACACCATCCGCATCCAGGGCGAGATAGCTGAGGGCAAGACCCGTAATTATGAGGACAAGCTGAGAGAGCAGGAGCTGAAGTTCCAGGTAGCCGCGCAGGTGGAGGATGCTATCTCCAAGCAGTCAGCTGCCCGCAGTGTGCTCCAGGCAATGCTGAAAATGGCAGCAAAAGCTGAAGCCGAGGGGGTCACTTGCTCGAAATGGACGGTGGATGCATGGAAGCTATCCTTGGAGAAACTGGAGAAGGCTGGGGTTCCGACTAGTGGAGACAAGCTTCCCTTGGTTGAAGCTGCTGGTGCTGATGCGGGTGAGAAGGGGAAGTCTGTGGAGAAGGCAGACGAAGAAGATGCTGGCGGGAAGCTGGAGGTTCCCGAGAAGGCGATGGGCGATGAGGACGATGCAACGGTCTGAGCCCTCGTTTTTAGTCTGTAGTTTGTTTTGGTGTATGTCTTTAAACAATTTCCTTTCCTTGTCTTTGCTGAAACAATGTTAGAACAAGTAACAACAATGGTTGGGGATCCTGGTGGAGGGATCTTGCAGTTTGCAAGACGAAGTCAGGGTTCCCAATAAACATTTGACCTATGAGCTTCCCAAGGGGAGGGATCCTGAGGTTTTCAGGACGAACTTTGGGAAGCTCAAATCCCGTAGTGGTTAATAATATTATCGTATTTTGATCATTTTGAAAGTGTTTGGCATCTACTTTGCATATTCTTAGAAGTTTGAAATATGATTGGTGACAAAAATCCATCTAACTTAATTATAAAATCTTTATAGGGCTAAGGTCAATTGAATAAGCATATTATTCTAGCCTTTAGAATTTCGCTTAGATAACAATTTCTATAAAATCGAGAATCCTATCAGGAAACCTCACCAGAATCCTGACAGATTACCTTATAGAGTTTCAGACCGTTGGCTTCAGGATTCTGACGAGAATCTCATTTACGTTGGAACTCGTGACCTTGGGAAGGCCTTTCCTTAGTATTCTGACAGGAATCAGGAATCCTGAATACACCTTCCTCAGCGTTCGTCTCAACTTACTCCAGAACCTGAAATAATCATAAGAAGCTTCCTGGCCTTCGGCCGAAGCTTATGTTTCCGAGAACAAGTCAAGTTTAAGAATGAGCCGGGAATAAACCCGTGCAACCCCGGGGACAAGCCCGTTGGGGACAAGCCCGTGCAATTCTGCGGACAAGCCCGTGCAATTCTGGGGACAAGCCCGTACGTATGTGACATGATAATGCCAAAACCTTAGATAACACGTCGGTGTTATAAACCTTGAGAATCCTCCCAGCAGCCTTTAGTGACAAGATTGTCAGCCACCCCTGGAGTGGACTGGTCCGGCCACCTTGAGCATACTGGTGGACAACGTGCGCTCCTGGCGAGGGTCGTGCGCTACTGGCTATTACCCAAACGTAGAAGAGGTGAATCCCTCTTAAACCTTAGAAGGTATGCAGGATACCTTAAACGGAAGAGAGGTGATCAGCCTCTAACTGGGGATATACCCAAATTACTTTAGTTGTGATTCTGAGAATCTGCAAAACACTCAACACTTGGTGAGGGGTGGGTGTTAGCTTAGCTAACACCACTCCGATGCTTAAGTCAGTAATGAGTCATAAAAATAATAAAAATAGATTGAAATAGGATTAGTATACGTACCTTGTGATACTTAGAAAGTGAGGATCCTTGGAATTCTGCCCGGGATTCTCACATAAAATAAGCTTTGAGGTGTATGGCATTCCAAGCTCTTGGTAGAGGTTCTCCTTCCATATTCACCAAACGGTATGCCCCCTTACCCTCTTCGGAATCTATAAGGTAAGGGCCTGCCCATTTGGGTGCTAACTTCCCATCAGCAGGATTGGTGGTATTCTGAAAAGCTTTCCTCAAGACCAAGTCACCTACTTGGAATCTTCTCAACCTGGTGTTCTTGTTTTAAGATTTTGCTATCCGCTGTTGGTAAGAAGCCATCCGGATTTTGGCCATATCTCTGAGCTCCTCAACTGTTTCGAGATCCTGAAGGAGATTCTGGCTATTGGTTTCAGGATCCTGGCAGTTGACTCTGGCTGTCGGGAGTACCATTTCTGTAGGGATCACAGCTTCTGCCCCAAACACTAACGAGAATGGCGTCTGGCCGGTAGCATTTTTAGGTGTGGTCCTATCTGCCCAAAGGACAAATGGCAGCTCCTCAGCCCACTTCCCTTTCTTGGAGCCCAGCTTCCTTTTGAGGTTGTTGATTATGATCTTATTGCTGGATTCTGCCTGTCCATTAGCCTGAGGGTGGACAGGTGTTGAAGTGATCATCTTGATGCCCCAGCTTTCACAAAAACTTGTAGTTCTCTTGCCTATAAACTGGGAGCCATTGTCGCATATGATTTCTGCCGGAATCCCAAATCTGGTGAGGATGTTTCTTTTGATGAAGGATATCACTTCTTTTTCTCTCACTTGAACATAGGCTTCCGCCTCAATCCACTTGGAAAAGTAATCTGTCATGGCAAGCATAAACACCTTTCCTCCAGGAGCCTTTGGCAGCTTACCCACAATATCCATGCCCCATTTCATGAATGGCCATGGGGATACTATAGGATGCAGATGCTCAGCAGGTTGGTGGGGGATATTGCCATGCCTTTGACAAGCATCGCATTTCTGTGAGAAGCTCGCGGCATCCTTCTTCATGGTTGGCCAATAATAGCCGAATCTGAGAACTTTAGAGAACAGTGCCCTGCCCCCGGTATGGTTCCCACAATCTCCACTATGAATGTCTTCAAGCACCTCTAGAGCTTCTGACTTCTCTAAGCACCTTAAGTAGACACCCTGCAAGAGATTTTCTATATAGGATATTATTAATTATAGTATAGGGTACTACCTTTGTGCGAAAAGCTCTGGGATTTTCGTCCTTGGGAATCTCCCCATCTTTGAGATACTTCCGGATTGGATATGTCCAGGACTCCTGAGCATCTTCAGGATTCTCATCATCTGCGCCTGCGTCATCGTCAACAGCCTGAGCTTCCTGTAGAGCTATCGCTGGCGTCAAGATGTGAGTTATTGGAATTTTGACATCCTCAGGGATCCTGAGCGATGAAGCTAAGTTTGCCAAGGCATCGGCTTCTGCATTATCTTCTCTTGGTACCTGCGAAATGTTAAAATTTTCGAAAAATAGAGACAGTTTTTTAACAATTTCAAGATATTTAATCAGATTCTCCCCTCTCACTGCATAAGAGCCATTAAATTGGTTAGTTAATAAGAGAGAATCAACAAACACTTGTATAGATAGGATTCCCATATCCCTAGCCAGCTGTAATCCAGCAATTAAAGCCTCATATTCAGCTTCATTGTTGGTAGCCTGGAATTCACAGGATATGGATAGAGGTATTATGTCCCCCTGTGGCGATTTTAGCAGGATTCCCAGCCCTGTTCCTCTAACATTTGAGGAGCCGTCAGTGTAGAGGATCCAGTCTTCCTTAAGCTTCTCAAGCTGCTGGACTTCCTTTTCAACTTCTGAGTTCAATGTCACTGCTGAAATCCGCCACAAAGTCAGCTAATGCTTGAGATTTGATTGCCGTTCTTGGTTCATACTTGATGTCATAGGCACTCAGCTTGACTGCCCACTTAGCCATCTTTCCTGACATTTCCGGCTTCCTGAGAACTGCCTTGATAGGATAGTTAGACATCACAACTATAGCATGGGTTTCAAAATAATGTCTGAGTTTAGTAGAAGCCATTATAAGAGCTAGAATTAACTTTTCAAGGTGAGAATACCTGGATTCTGCGTCTAGCAGAGTTTTACTTACATAATATACCGGATGCTGCTGACCTTGATGGTTTTTTACCAAGACTGCACTGATTGAGCTTCCGGAAATAGCGAGATATAAATACAGCGGCTCCCCATCTTCTGGTTTCATTAGTAATGGGGCTGCTGACAGGTAGTCTTTCAGGCACTTCAAGGCTTCTTCATGCTTCTCAGTCCATTCGAACTTCTTGTTTTTCCTCAGGATATCGTAGAAATCCTTACTTTTTTCTGAGGATCTTGAAATGAACCTGTTGAGCGCTGCGATTCTTCCTGTTCAACCTTTGTACTTCTTTAACATTCGATGGGGACTTCAAATTTAGGATCGCTTTGATCTGCTCTGGACTTGCTTCTATCCCTCTTTCAGTAACCATGTAACCTAGGAATTTTCCAACTCGCACCCCCAAAGTGGCACTTAGAGGGGTTGAGCTTCATGTTATACTGATCAATGATATCGAAGGCCGTTTGGAGATCCCTGACATGATCTTCAGCTTTCTTGGATTTCACTACCATGTCATCTATGTAGACTTCCATCGTGTCCCCCAGTTGCTCTTTGAACATCATGTTAACAAGCCTCTGGTAGGTGGCACCTGCATTTCTCAAACCAAAGGGCATAGCAGTGTAACAATATATACCTTTTGGAGTCATAAATGCCGTATGCTCCTGATCGCATGGTTCCATCTGAATTTGTTGGAATCCTGCTGAAGCATCCATGAAGGTGAGCATCTCGTGACCAGCCGTGGCATCCACCATAGCATCAATATGGGGAAGTGGAAACGGATCCTTAGGACAGGCTTTGTTCAAGTCTGTATAATCGACACAAACTCTCCACTTTCCGTTCTTCTTTTGGACCACCACCACATTTGCTAGCCATTTAGGATACTTGACTTCTCTGATCATCTTTGTTTTGAGAAGCTTGTCGACTTCCTCCTGGATGATTATATTCTTCTCTGGAGCGAACTTCCTCCTTTTTTGCTGTATAGGCCTGAAAGAAGGATCTAAACCAAGTTTATGAGTAATTACATGTTTAGGGATACCTGTCATATCTTCATGCTGCCATGCAAAAGTTGAAGTTCTGGCTTTGAGAAGCTGGAATAATTCCTGCTCAACATTTGTTGGGATGCTTGTTCCCACGAGCACCTTGATTTCAGGATTCCCAGGGTCTAGAGGCACTTCTTTGACTTCCATCTCCCTGTCCTCCTGCACTTCAGGTGCCTTTCTCTGTAATTGCTATCCCTTCGTCACCTTAGTGGTGTTCTTCATCGAATTTGAATAACAGTTCTTAGCTTCCTGCTGATCGCTTTCAATTCTTACAACTCCCCAAGGTGTAGGAAGCCTGATACATTGGTGATAGGTTGAAGGGACTGCCTTCATCTCGTGAATCTAGGCCTACCAAGAATAATATTGCAACAAGAGAGAGAATCTATAACACATAATTTTTGCATAGAGTTTACCCCCTCTATATATACTGGCAGCCTGATATCGCCAACGGTGCTTTTAGTTTCACCGCTGAAGCCAACTAGGACTGAGGATCTTGCAACTATTCCCAGTTTCTGGGATCCCCATCTTTTTTAGTACATCAAGACGGATTATGTTTACTGAGCTTCCATTATCAATTAGGATCCTGCGAACAAAATGGTTAGCGATATACAAAGTAACCACAAGACTATCATGATGAGGATCCTGAACATGAGAACGGTCACTCTCATCAAAAGATATAAGTTTGTCCTGAGTTAGGGTGGACGTCCGGACAGGTCTGTCACCCTGTTCAGATTTGGACTCCTTAGCATGTTTCTTGGCTGAGGAATACGAAGTGCCGCAGATGTCTGAGCCTCCTGAGATGAAGTTGATTATCTGGGCATCCTGTGGTGGAGAAGCTGCTCTCTGAGGCACCTTGTCGGCTTCCTGAGTCTTGACCTTCTTTCTGCCTATCAATTCTTTAAGATGCCCCTTGCTGAGTAGATAGCTGATTTCCTTTCGGAGTGCTATACATTCGTCTGTTAGGTGGCCAAAATCTTCATGGAAGGCACACCACTTGGTCTTGTCTTTCCAGGATCCTTGCTTGGTATCCTTCCTGGGCCATCTTGCTTTTTCACCTAGATCCTGCATAGCACACATCAAACCACCAATATCAACGGAAAAACAGTATTCAGATACCTTAGGATACTCCTCATCATCATCGTCTTGGTCAACGGCATTGACTTTGTGATTTTCCGGTTTTGAGTATGGACGAGATCTATACGGCTTCCCGGGGGATTCCGCCTTCTTGCTGTTGGGATCATATTTAGGAACCTCCAATCTTTGGTGGATCCTCTTGTCATCTTCCAAACGGATAAATCTCAAGGCTCTACTGCGGACTTCGTCAAGGTTCCTGCAAGGAGCCATGACAAGGTCATCATAAAAACGTGAATCTTTGGAGAGCCCCATTTTAAAGGCTTCCACGGCTGCTGCCATATCCAGATTAGGAATCTCAAGAGATTCTCGTCCAAATCTGGCAATGTATTCCCTGAGAGGCTCATCTGGCTTCTGAATTATTCGGTACAGGTCACCTGTGAGCTTCTCAAAGGTCCTGCTGCAAGAAAATTGATTGTTAAACAAGTTAACTAAATGAGAAAATGATGTAATAGTGTTAGGAGGAATGCTCAGTAGCCATTTCATGGCTGGTCCTGTTAAGGTTGATCCAAAGCCTTTGCATAGACAGGCTTCTTTAATCCCTGCCGGAATGGGATTGATCTCCATACGCTTCCGGTAATGTGCCACGTGTTCTTCAGGATCTGTGGTTCCATCATAAAGCTTCATACTTGGAGTCTGGAAACGCTTCGGGATCTCTACCTGGGATATTGGCCAGGCAAATCTAGAGATCTTGTGGCTTTCCAAAGGAACTTCAGGAATAGGTTTCAGGATCCCTGGAACATTTGATATCATTTCTTTCAACTTCTGGAGCTCCCTGGCGATACTTGGATGAATACCTGCATCATAAGGAGCACCCTGGTTAGAAACGATAAGGATTGAATTGGACATGTTACCTGGGTCAGGATTCTGGACCGGAATCCCGGAACTGTATCCATAGCCCGCTGGGAAGCTCGGCTCTGTGGTGGTTGCTGTTTGCATGGGGATGACGTCACCATCATGCACTTCCGAGGAGCTGGTCTTAAAGATTCCTACAGAAACAGAAGGGTTAGAGTATTGATATCCTTGGGGGTTCTGGCTTGGATTCCCAACAGAAAAAGGATATCCTTGAGACGGCAAGGCTGAGGATCCCAACAATGGTGGAATCCAAGGACCCTTGTAGCGTGACTGTGAGGATTCTGGTGGGACAGCTCCTGAGAATCCAGCGGTACTCTCCACATTTCCAGCGGCCTGAGAAGTTATTGTAGGAGCTGTAGTAAAGCCTGATGTTGATTTGTAATTGTAGCGAGACGGATCTGAGGATCCTGAAGCATTGAAATCGAGATGCCTGGGAAACAGAGGACTTTGCTCTTCCATGGGGTTCCTAGATTTCTTTAGCTCTTCAATCTCCTTCATTACCGTTTGATTGGTTTTTTCTTGCTGATCCATTTGATTTTTCACCTGCTTAATCAAGGAAAACAAATCATTGTTAGTAATAACAAGATCAACAGATTGAACCTGGGATCCTGTGAAGACAGGGTAATCAGTCTTTCTCGGCGGCTCGTCCACTTTCTTCTGACGGTCATTGGTCTTCTTCTGGCTTCCTGAAAAGGAAGGAAGAGGAGTAATGGAAGACGATGTAGAGGCCGAGACAGTTTTTTGTTGGTTTGACATTTTTGAGATTGGAGATCAAATGAAGTGAATAAAATATGGGATTTTGGTAGGATTAAGCACCACTTGCCCCACGGTGGGCGCCAAACTGTTTTGGTCAAAAATTCACTTAGGAATCCTGTATTCCAAACTTAGATTGTGAGGTAGTGTGCTTAATTATCAAATGAGCAAGTAATCCAAGTTAGGATGATAACACAAGGATTTTAGCAAGGAAAACTCCAGAATCCTTCGAGTTGCCCCTAGGAATCCTGGATAAAAACCTCGGGTGCCGGCTGGAAAACCGCCACCAAGTCAATGGTATTAATGATCAAGCAATTCGTTACAACGGGTTGGAGGTTTGATCGATCAAAGCTAAGTGTTACAATAATTTGTATTCGTAAGCAAGCTAATGTAAATGTGTTGTGTGTGTTCCTATTGATCGAGTCCTCGTTTATATAACAAACTAACAGCTAACTAACTATCCGGGATTCCCGGGATCCTCTTTCTCCACTTCTCTTGACCGTTGAAGGAGATGCGACCCACTCTTCCACGTGCTAGTTAGTTTTAGACCGAGTCTTCAGGAGGTGGTTAGGCTCCATAATGTTCCTGAAAACAAATAAAGCACATGGCAAAATAAGGGTTAGTCGATAATAAAATTTCAGGATACCTGACTGGACGGGATTCCCAAACCATAGCGAGATTCCTAGTCTTACGCAGCTTCTCTGTGAGCATCCTGAAATTGACCCCTAACAATAACACTGACATGTTATCTAAGGTTTTGGCATTTACATGTCACTCATGTTGGCTTAGTCCCAAGTTTACCGGGCTTGCCCCCAGAATTATATGGGCTTGTCCCCAGAATTATATGGGCTTGTCCCCAGAGTTGCATGGGCTTGTCCCCGGTATTGGCGTAGTCCCACGAATCTCGGGTGTAACCCCAGTATATTACTAATTCTATGTAGAAAGTATCCTTGGTTATTAGCCAGGATCCTTTTACATCTAGCTTTACAGGTTCTAAAGGCAGGATGCCGAGAAGACTCTACCAACCTATTCGGTCAGAGTTCTTGTTAGGATTCTGAAGCAGGATGTAGAGAAGATTCTTTTATTTTGTCTGATCAGGATCCCAGTTAGAATCCTAAGGGAGATACTCACAAGGTTATAAAACTCGACGTGAATAGGATTCTTGTCAGAATCCCGAGGCAGAGTACGCTAACACCTATAAGGTAACTTATTAAGATTCCTACGAGGATTCCAGATAGGATTCTCGATCATGCGAAGGTTGTTGCCTAAGGTAAGTCTAAAAGGTCAGGATATTATTATGGTTATTTCATTTAACTTATTTGACCTTGGCCGTATAAAAGTTTTTAATTTCACTTCAGACTTAGTTGATTCATTTAACTCATTTAAGACTTATGAGATTTTTGAAATTAACTATTTATGACAAATTTTTAGAAGGCGCAAATAAAATACGAAGTACATTTGAAACAAACAAAACGCGGTTATATTATTAACATACTAAAGCTAGATTTGAGTTTCCCGAAGCTTCGTCCTGAAACTTCAGGATCCCTCCACTCGGGAAGCCCATAGGTCAAAAGTCCGTTAGGAATCCTGGCTTCGTCTTGCAAACCGCAAGATCCCTCCACCAAGATCCCCAACTATTGTCTGTTGTTACTTGTTCAGTATTGTTTCAGGGAATGACAAAGAAAAAGAAATTGTTTACAAACATCACCATTAAAAAAAATGGGCTCAGACCGTTGCAATGTCCTCATCGCCCATTAGCTTCTCAGAAGCCTCCTGCTTCTCGCCATCAGCCTTCTCCTCAACCTTCTCCTCCAGCTTATCCTCGCCATGCACAACCAGATCGCCTCCAGCAGCCTTGAGCTCGGGAGCCTTCTCCTTGCTGGCCGGCTTCTCAGCCTTCTCTAGTCTTTTCAAGGAGAGCTTCCAGGCATCCACCGTCCATTTAGAATAGGTAGACCCTTCGGCCTCAGCTTCTGCAGCCATCCTCAGCATTGCCTGAAGAACACTGCGGTCAGCCAACTGCTTGCCGATAACAGACTCTTTCAATAAAGCAGCCTCATACTTGAGCCGCTGCTCATCCATTTTGTGCTCGTAGTGGCGAGTCTTGCCTTCAGCTATCTCCCCCTGGATACGAATGGTATCCCTAGCCTCATCCAGCTTCCTTTGGACCTCAGCAAGCCTGGTTTCCATGTCCATGCAATAAGTGCTCAGCTGCTCGAGACCCCTGCAAAAAAAGAAGCAAAGATTAGGAATCTCAACCGGACACCGCGTATTATCAACGCTTGGGAATCCTAAGTTACAACTTACCATTTTTGTCATTGTGTGCAGGCTTAGAAGCTTGTTGCTGGTCTCAACAGGGCTCAGTCCCTCAAAGCTTTCCAGGTAAACGACGCTCTCGGGGGTCTTCCTCTTCTTGCTCGAGGAAGTAGCTTTAGGTCTGCTGGTAGGCGGCCGGACGTTGGTTACAAGTTTGGCCTTCTCTTCTTTCACCACCAGGAAGGAGGTCAAGTCGTCAAGGGAGAATCCGGAACCTGATCATAAAAAGTTGTCAGTATCGGGATGCTCGTAATCAGAAATATCGCAAAGCATCAGGAATCTTAACACTTACTAGACAAGTTAGCTTGGGTATGATCGACGGAGTAGGTGTGCTCACTGGCTGCGCTATCAATAGCGAATGTTGATGCGTAAAATTTGGTCTATAAAAATCTGGTCAAGTTTTAAAAATGGTAAATACTGAGTGACCAAACCACACACTAGGGCAAGCGTACCCGTCGTATGCAATATAGTATCAATAAGTACCGAGTATCAATCCAAGGACGCGTAGCAGACTCTCGATACTGGAACTTTGCTAATATCTAGTCTAACATGATTTAGTTTTCAACAACGGAAGGAAAACAGAGCAATGTAACCTAAATAGCTAAGGAACAAACCACGGGTACTAAGATGAAATTCAAATGAGAGAAAGGGGTGCTACTTGGTAAGGAATCCTTTGGGTCGACGATTGACTACTAGATTGACTACTTCATGCGAAACTATCCTCTAAAATCGAAAACCTAGATAACTTAGACTATAGACACATCCAAGCAGTCTAGGAAATCCTAACATGAAGTCCAGATAGTAAAATGATACTTAATGCTAAAATGTCTAATCACTTCGGTCAAAGCATATCAAACATGCATGAAACAGAAAACCACTCGAGAGGCCTCTCTATATGGAATCTATCACACACTAGAATACTAAAATGGAATCTATAAAACCTAGGCAATGTCTAACACGCACGACGGGTTAAAACCTTAAGTTCTCAAGTATTCTAACCAATCGACAAAGTCCAACAACCACCTAGTGTGCTAAACGAATCGGTCAATTCTATCCAACACAAATATCATGCAATATCAGCCACAAGTTGCAATCACAAGATCATGTAGGAGGTCTCCGGATCATGCATTTGATTTAAACTAATAAAAGTTACATCAAACAATAATTAAACCACTAATTAGGACAAAGTTCTTTGAACCTTAGTGATTTAATAACATCAAGTAATCACAACAAAAGCCAAACATGCTAATATGACTATTTCATAGATCCAAATTAGATTCATAAGCAAAAAGATCACATCACATGAAGAAAATCAATCTAATAATCAAATCAACCCAAATTCATCCAAAACCAAGCAACACACTAGATCTAGCCAAACATGATGTTTAATATCAATAAAAACACAATCTTTATCATCATCAAGAAATAAAAATAAAAGATGAAGAATAAGAACCGAGATGAAATGACCACCCGATCGAGCTCTAAATCTTGAACCTTTACTCCAAAAGCTTGGACCTTCACCTTGATCTCTTTCTTAATCTCCAACAAATTTTATGAGGGAAAGAAAAATTAAAACTCTCTGTTCATCTCTAGTCGCGGATCACAGAAAACATTCCCCCCTTTTTACGGCTGCTTGCACCTCTCTAAAAAATTAGGGCTGCCCCCTCTTTCACGTGCGCTAGCTCCTCCTCTCTTCTTTTTTTTTTTCATTGTGGGCTGCGCAAATAAGAAAAGAACTGGGCCGGTGATCTGCTTTGCTTTGTTGGTTGTGGAGCTCCAACAACATTGGAGTTGGGCTGATAAAAATAAAATGAAAATTGGAATGCAGTTCAAAGTTGGCGGCTGATTTTGAAGACTTCATTTTCTTCTTTTTTTTTCTTTTTTTTTTCTTTCTATACTTTACTAAATATTTTACATATCTTTGTCGCTTTGAATGCTCGGGCTTTCTTCTAAAATCACTCGAGATCACCAAACACCTAAAATTCATAATTAAAAATAATAAGCATCACATTTTAATAATTTCTCATTTAAAATTCTAACTTGTAAAGTTTTCTCAATTATAAACCAAATTAAATGTGAACTTTAAATATTTATCAAATAATAACCAAAGTTCCCCCAAATCATCTAAAACTTGAGTATAAACATTTAAGCACCAAAACTTAATAATTCTTAATTAAAAACCAATTAAATGAAGGGATTTTATTTATTTATTTTATGTATAAGATGCCCCGCATCAAATGTTCTCTTAGTGACCGGGATCTCTAGGAAGGATGTGAGCTTCTCAATGGAATCTTTACCAACACTGAGCAACTTCTCGAACTTGGGAGCTGTGAAAAACAAAAACAAAACACAAATTAGTAACCATTGGGATTCTCAATTAATTTGCATGGGTCGGCATCCTACCCTTCAAAACCACTTCATCGGTAACACATTGCCACCGGGAATTGATTCGCGCTTCACGAAGAAAAACTTCTTCTTCCAGTTGTGGTCATTGTGAGACGCATGAGGAATCAGTTGGGTGTTAGAGGTGCGAGCTTGGAGTACGAACCGACTGTAGCCGTGGGTTCTCAGGTTATAAGCAGAACAGACCTCGGGGATTCCCATGTCCAGGTCCTTGGAATTGTTCAGATTATCAAGAGAAAAAAGAATGCGCCACACCATGGGCATTGTTTGGGAGTAAGAAAGACCGGTGACCTCAAAGAACTTGTTCACAATGTCAGGAAAAGGGTATGACATACCGAGAAGAAAAGGGTAATTGAGAAAACAGACCCAGGTAGCAGAAACAAAATCAGCCTTTAAACGAGAATCGAACTTCGGAATGATCATCGACCTCGGAATCAGACTGGAATCCTTCAATGATTGGATTTCCTGGTCGGTAAACTCCCAGGTTTCCTCGTCGCAGGAGGGGAGAACCCTTGATCAATGAAATCATCGATGCTGGGAGAAGCGGAGGAGGAAGCAGATCGAGTACCCTTTTTCGCCATTATAGAATTGAAAGAGAGAAAGGAAATCGAAACTTAACTGGTTATGGCGAAGAAGCTCGAAAGGTTTCTGTTTGAATAAAGTGAAGAACTTATGACTTGGGTAACTAGTATTTAAAGAGAGTAATGATAGCGATCAAATCAAATGGGAAGCCGTGAATTACGTCCAATCATAACCGAATTTACCGTCTCAAACGCCGTTAAAAAGAGGGTTTGTGAATCTCGCTAGCTGTAAATCTTATCCATAGCCACTGAGATTCAGGGGCAATTGTTAGGGGTTGATTTTCAGGATGCTCAACAAGAAGCTCGAGCGACTCAGGAATCCGAAGACTGTTTGGGAATCTATTAGTCCAGGTATCCTGAATTTACGATATATACCTAACCTCTATTTTGCCGCGTGCTTAATTGTTTGCAGGTGGTAACAGACTCTCAACTAACTCCTAAAGACTCGGACTAAGCTGACTAATACGTGGATCAGTGGGTCGATCCTGCTTCAACGATCAAGAAAGTGGGAAGAAGAGATCCCGAGAATCCCGGACAGTTAGTTTGTTTGTTTGTTATATATTAAATTGAGGATTCGATCAATAGGAACACACACACAACGCACTCTCTAGCTCAGTTAAGACTGCAAAGCATTGTATCACATAGTCTTGATCGATCAAACCTCCAACCCTTTGTAATCTTCTGTTTCAATATCAATAAAATTGACTAGGAGGCAGGCTATTCGGCCGGCTCCCGAGGTTTTTATCCAGGATTCCCAGAGGTAACTCGAAGGATTCTGGAGTTTTCCTCGCTAAATCATCGTGTCACCATCCTAACTTGGATTATTTACTCTTTTGATTGTTAAGCACACTACCTCACAATCTAAGTTTGGAATACAGAATTCCTTTGTGAATTTTTGACCAAAACAGTTCGTATATCGAGAGCCTGCATTGCGTCCATGGATTGACACTCGGTACTTGCTGATACTGTATTAAACTCGATGGTTATACTTGCCCTTTGTGTGTAGTTTGTCACTCGGTAATCTACCATTTTAAAACTTGACCCAATTTTCATAGTACACATACTACACATCAAGTGTGTTGCCACATCAATTCCTAGTACAAATTTCGATTTTGGTTCAAGTTTTAAGAGATCGCAAATTCTTAATACGTTGTCTTCTTCGTGGTCGTCTTTAATCTTCAAATTCGAGCTACATAAAACTGATTGTTGCTTATTCATGTTGATGGCATCAATTCTGATATAGCTTTACGACTCTAGTCATACATTCAGTCTTGTAATCGGTTCAGATTTGAGCTGAGTTCAAAATTACACTACGTCATCTTCATGTTCTTCATTACACTTCAATGGTGGATTTCTAATTTCTCAACAATATGGCTCAAATCTGGTCTCATTCAAATCGTTTTGATCATACGAAGCTAGTAGTGTAATCACAATTGAGTTTCATTCAAGTTTGTTCAAATCGCAAAGCCTTGTTGATCGTGTTCTTCGTGGCCTAACCATGGTCAACTTTGGATCATCAAATCTGAACAAAAACCTATAATTTTATTTCGAGTGTCATGATATCTTCAATTTCATGTTTCGACTAGTGTTGGTCAAGTTATGCTATTTTAAAATTATGTTACATCGTCTTCATCAAGTCTACTATTTTAGCGAGTTATAATCTCCATAATCTCAAAGGTACACCTCAAATTCAGTCTCAATCTGATCGGTTTCCATTTGCGAGTTCATTAGAAGCTTTTAAATTGTGATTTAGTTTGAAATCGAGATCAATAAGAGCATCATAGATCATCTTATTCATTGGCTTGATACAATTGATAAAGGTAGTGTCTATTTTTTCCCTAATGAAATATAACATGGTTCAAATCCATGAAGAAGAACAAATCCAGAGGTTCAAATCCAAAGAAAACCATAAAGAAGATGAACAAAGCCCAAAGGTCTTTCCATCTCCGATGGTCCTTCATCTTCAACGTTATCCTCAATCGGGCCATATCATCAATCATACTCAAAATCCAAAATCCAAAATTCCATAAACATAAAACCCTTTCTAAATCCCACAACTTGTTCGACCTCAACCTGTTTCGAAATATACAAACGCTGCATGTTCTTGTCCTTCAATTGGTCCAAAAGCGGCCCCCACCTGTTTTGTAGCATTTCTTGTCCTTCAATCCTCAAAATGATGCATATTTTCATGAAATAAATGACACCATTAGCCAATCAAGGGTTTCATTACTTGCAAACACCCAAATAAACTATGAATGGAGAAGTATAAAACACAACACTAATTTGGGGTTGAAGCCATCTCTGGTGGTGGTTACGTTGTGTGGCAAATCTGAAATGAGGTATTACAAAGAAAAAGAGGGGTTCATTTTTTTATCTTTTTTTGAGTTAGTTGAAGTTTATTGTTGAAGTCTTAAATTTTGGCCTAATTACAAGAACAATCCTTAAAGCATAAAAAGACAACTTAACAAAGAAATTTAACGCTAGTTAGGCCAAATGACAAAACGTGTAGGGTTTGTTCAATATAAAGGACAATCACTGTTATTATCAAAGTTTAAGGACAATTCGTGAAATCCGTGCAAACTTTAAAAAACAAATGATAATTAACTATATATCTTGTTGATCATTAAACTTGATATATATTATCACTACTAATATGATAACATGCATGCTTTTACATTCTATGATCATACCCTCTCATCTCCAAACCAATTTTCTCTCATCTTGGGACCTGTAGGGCCTTCTTCTCCAAGTAACTCGGGAGGAAGTTTATTTAAAATTTTAATGGCAACTTCTTTTACATTTTCTGGCAATTTGTCTGCAATCTTCAATATCTCTTTTGTAAAGTCATAAAGAATCTTAGGACCCCATCTCCCAATATAATTCAACCATGGTTGCATAGCTAAACTCTTATAATCAATAGAAACAACCTCATATGATGATGCAATGTCCATCACTTTGTTGCTTTTTTCAGCATCATCCCTAACACCAAATCCTAAATACTTATCCCCCCTAACAATGTGTGATTTGCTTGAACTGTTCATCTTCTCAAACTCGTCATATAACGTCCGAATGTCAAGTGAATCAAGGTTTCCGGCCGTATGCAAGTGATAAGTTGGAGTAGCATAATGTGCATGACCATACAAAGCTGCATACACCACTGGTCTAGTACCATTCATGAGCTCGAATTCTCGAGGCCTTAACCATTTCCCCTTAGCATGTTGAGATAGATACACCGCCCTTAAAGCCCCATGAAAGTTATCGATCCTTAGCGTTATGTGTTCCCAATCGCTAACATGCTCCCCTATCACTCCCAAGTCTATGGTGAAAGGACCCAGTTGCAACTTCCCTCCCCCATTGAAAGGGTAATACAACCATATAACAACATCAGTATATATCCCACCTAGTGCTGGTTTTACATGTATGTATGAGACTGCATCATGTAAAAACCCTTTCATTACCCTTTCTTTGTCATTTTGATCATATGGGAGGTCTAGATAGGCATCATCCGGTCCGCCAGTCGTTGGAAGGTTATCGCCATTATTGAGCACAAACCCTAGATTTTGGTCATTTTGGTGTAGAGAAGCCCCATTGTAAAAGAACCACAAAACCGAAGATGGAAAGTATTGCTCATCCGGATGGAAGTAGACCCATGGACCATAAGTTTTGATCATTTTTTTTATTTGTATGGAATTAGGCATAGCAGCATAAGGGTCACCCCTGAACATCTTTAAACATGATAAATCATATTTCTTCAAGCTAGTCTCGGCGGTAAACGTACCCACCGGAACACTTAGCGCTCCATGTCTCGGTTTTGTAGTATAAACATGGACCATATTTGGACCGCCCCATAGCCATTCGTCCACATCGGTTAAATCCGTATACTCCCATCGCACACATCTAACCCTGTCGAGTGAAGGCCTTTCGGGTGAAGTCGTGACAATGTGGCCAACCGCTCTATATCCAAATGGCGCGATCGGGAGCCAAATGTATACACCTTCAAGATGTGTTGAATTTTGGTCTTTCATATGCCAGATAAGAGTGTAGTCTATGGGTCTCTTTAGGGAACCCATTCTTGGGTTGCCTGTGGTGTCTTTAGCAGTAAGAACTGGTGTAATCTTGTCCACAGAGTTGGGTTTGCAATAGTGACCAAGCACATGGAACCCGGGTATTGGGATGGCAGTTGGTTCATAAAATGATGCACCTAGACCTTTTGGTCCACCGCTTTCTGAGCTCCAGATTTTCTTGAAATAGAAAGCTTCGTACACTTCTAATCCTCCAAGATCAATTGGCCCTTTTCCGAATTTTCCACCTGTACGCAGATTAATTTATTACAAAGTGTTAATTAATAGATTTTGTTTACGAGTTGACACGTAGAAGTTAGAACCCGACATAAACATGAACCCAAAATCGCGTTGGACACATGAATTGAATGCCCATTAATACTTTATTTCACAAAGAAACAAACACCAAATACACCAAGGAAAACATGTTTAACCTAAAATATAATTTATTTCAATTGTTTATATAATATTAGTACTTTAAAACTATAAATTTGTAACTAAAATATTACAGATTTATTTATTTGTATCTTTTATTTGGGGCTAACTTCTTGCTAGTTTTTTTTATATATTATTGATGGCCGATCAATAAAAAACAAACTTATACCAATTATGTTCAAGTTATAAAACGATGTTCTTTTCTCTTTTATCTTTTAATTAAGTTTTTGCTTAAAGCTTTCATTCTATTTAAGTTATAATACAAAACACAATTTACTAAATAAATAAAAATAACCAAATTAAACATGTCAGCTTGTGAAACGTTATACGCACTATAACTTAAATGTTGATATTTAAACAGGTAGACCTAGAGGTGTAAATGAGGCGAGCCGCTCGTGAGCTATTCGAGATCAACTAGATAAAAAGCTCAAAACGAGTCGAGTCTTAACGAGCTCGAGCTTTGAAATAGGGTTCGTTTAATAAACGAACTCGAGCCCGAGCTTTACATATCGAGCTCGAGCCGGCTCGCGAGCCTCAACGAACTTTTATTTATATAATTTTTATTTAATTTTTTAAATATTTTTAAAAAATAATGATTATTATATATAAATTTTTGATAAAATAAGTAAATAACATGTATTATTTTCTATATAAAAAGTATAATTCTAAATATATACAAATTTAATTATAAAAATATATAAAAAAAATTAATAATAAACGAGCCGAGCCCGAGCCGATCTCGAGCTTAAATAATTCTTCACGAGCGGAGTTCGAGCTTCAGATCTAAAGCTCGAATCGAGCCGAACTCGAGCTTAAATAGTTCTTCACGAGCGGAGCTCGAGCTTCAGATCTAAAGCTCGAATTGAGCCGAGCTCGAGATCGATCTCTGTTAAATTTAAGCGAGCCGAGCTCGAGCCTAGACGAGCTCGGCTCATTTACACCCCTAGTTAGACCCACACCCGTAAATTTGTTGCATTTTTGCTTCTTTTTTTAACACATTTGAAACTACCCTTAAATTTTCAATAGCCGAGTGAGCCTTTCTAAGATAAGATTTCAACCATTCATACTAGAGGTGACATTGCAGGATTTTGACTCACCTAGAAACACTATCAAAGAGGAAACCCATCACTTATAAAAACCCCCTTAAGTCTAATTTTAAAGTTGAGACCTCAAGAATCCCAAACCCCCAACCATAATCTTTATGTTAGCTCTTCATGGATTTATGAGATCTAAAAATTTCACACTAGTATTTTAAAGGAAAATTGGATTTTAATAATATGAATTAAGCTCTATTGGCGGATAATAATACGAATTCAGGAATTTCCTTACAATAATACGAATTCGTCACTTAGGTGTAAAAAATGATACACCGTTAGTTTTTCACTAACGGTGTTAATTTTTGCTGACTGGACTGATGACGTGGCATGCCACGTGGCATGTTGAACCAATTTTTTAAAGTGAGGGACTAGTATTGTAATTTTTGAAACATGAGGGGTTAAAAATATAGATAAAAAAACTTGTTAAAAAAACCCACATTCCTCCTCCTCTTCCTCCACGTTCTGCCACCTCTCCGGCCACCACCCGCATTTGGACTAAGCCTCCGGCCACCACCCCCGTTCGGACTAAGCCTCGGCCACCACCCTTTCTCGTTTCTCCGACCCCGTCCCTCTCCCCTGTTCGGACTAAGCAGCAGCCCCCCTCCAATCTTCGATCCAGATCCGATTCCGGCGGCGATGCGCCGTTATACGACAAAGCAACCGGAGCACATAGAAGCCGACGTAATTCAACCGGAGCACATAGAAGCCGCCGCCGCTTCTAGCCCATCCAGTCCCCCTCCAATCTTCGATCTAGATCCAGATCCGATTTCTAGGGTTTGGTGGACGGGTTTGGTGGAACAGCGGCGGTCGAAGGGGCGGCAGAGGACGAGTTTGTCGGAGCCGGAGAATGGGGCGGTGGTGGCGGATTCCGGTGGTCACCGACAAACAGGTTATGGTGGTGGCGGCGAACAGGTTATGGTGGTGGCAAGGATGAGGAAGACGATGATTAGATTTTTAGGTTTTTTTTTTCTTTTTTTTTATATTAACCCCACATTTTTTAAAGTATTACAGAAATAGTCCCTCATTTTAAAAACCTAGATAAACATGCCACGTCATCAGTCCACGTCAGCAAAACTTAACACCGTTAGTGAAAAACTAACGGTGTATCATTTTTGACACCTAAGTGACGAATTCGTATTATTGTAGGGAAATTCCTGAATTCGTATTATTATCCGCCAATAGAGCTTAATTCATATTATTTTTTTTGAATGGCGTTTGGAACTACTCTCCAAATCTCCAATACCCGAATGAGCCTTCCTGAGACGGGATTGCAACCGTCCATACTGATTTTGACACTCCAGGCTTGGCTCATCAGGAACACCATCAAGGAGGAAACTCACCACTTGAGAAAAAACCCCCTTGAGTCAGGTTTGAACTTGAGACCTCAAGGTCCCCAAGCTCTAACCTTCATCCCCATACAATTTTCCTATTTTAAAATATTGTTATAACTCGGTTTATAAACATTAAATGCCCTAAAATTAGGTAATAAATTCGTTGATTTAATGCACATTATAAAGAAGAAAAAACGAAGTTTTATCATTTTTGATATCATATATATTTATTGGCCATTAAAAAAAAATATTAATGTTTTCACAATATATGACCAAAAAGCAGATTTTGATATCATAAATATAAATATTAATGTCTGTGTCCTCTAAGGACCTTAGATACTAGTGTTAAATGGTATGCACTTCAATTTAATAAAAGATTATCAGTTCATATCATGAAAAGAAAGATTATGAGTTCATATCATAAAAAGTGGATGTGTACTTGATGTATTTATCTTAGAAAACTTAGGTATTTCTGTTTAAAAAAAAAATCAAAACTAATATTCCAATGGATCCATTTAAGAGAAAAGTAAAATAATAAATCCATAGTGTTAAAATTGTAATGTTGAAATCTGAAAATTCTACAAGTACGTTACGAATATTAACCTATTAAATACGGAAAAACTTAACAAGTTCATAACTCATAAGGTCTCATAAACATACATACATACAACATACGTCTATACATACATAAATATATATACTACGATGTATGTCACTATTTGTTTGTATCTATGTATCAACTGTGTTAAGGTCTAGAGTAGTTCTTTTAATGTTTAACAAGAAATGGGAAACGAAAAAAGCATATATACAAATATACAATAAAAAAGAAAACAGACAGTTTTTTTTACAAAAGAAAATCAACAATATACAAATGGAGTGAATAAAGTACCTTTAGGATATTTGGGTAATGGACCAGAAACGTCAAATGCTATTTTCTCGGCCCAAGATGTGTCGCAAACAATATGAAATGTTATCAAAATTGTGATACATGCATGAAGTGAGACTCTAGATAGAAGAATAAACGACATTTTATGGGTACTCCTAGATTGTTACAGATGTTATCCTAGATTGTTAAAGATGTTTATATAAGAATCAGCTCTATGATATAGTGAGAATTAAAAGATGTTTATATCACCATTGTCGCATATGGAAAGTACTTTAATTATGTTGTATTTTAGATGATAAATTTGTTACTTTTTTATTTTAAGATAATACATTGAGTGCGTAGTGTAAATGCAATAATGTAATCAACATAAGTTGACCGTTATACTTAATTATTAGAATAACTAGGTTAGAATTCATGTATTTACATGGGATGAATAAATAGGATTTAGTATAAATAATAATTCTTATGAATATTTGTCTATTAGATATCATCAACTATTTGTGAAATAAGAAATAATTAATATTTAAAAATTATAAAGTAAAGAATAATAAAGATTTAAACAACATAAAAATTATTTTTTAAGACAAGGTATAATTAAAATCTTATTCTAACTCATTAAGTTAAAATAACTTATTGAAATAAGAAAATTTACATTTAAAATTATTATTATTTAATAAACTAATAGATAAGAAGGTTAGTACTTAATAAGAGAAAGAGGTGGGAAAATGAGATGAAAATGAATATGAGAGTGACATGTGGCAAAATTGTAATCGTTTATTAGGCTACTAGCCAGTGACCCGGGTAAATACCCGGGGCTGAAACGTAAAAAGCAATGAAATATTTTATGGAAAAGATAATTGGTAAAACATATTCAATATTAATAAAACAAAGTTAAATAACCTTTACAAATTTGAGAATAGAGATTTATACACTATGTTTTTTGTTACATTGGTTGGACGACCGTGTTCATCCAAAATCAAGATCTTTAAACCCTTCTTGCTCTTCACCCTTGATAAAGCAACATATAATTGACCGTGAGAGAAGACGGGAGTTTTTAAGTACAATCCAAATTTAGAAAGAGATTGACCTTGGCGCTTGTTTATTGTCATTGCAAAACAAACAGATATCGGAAGCTGCCTTCTTTGAAAACGAAAAGCAATTTTTTTATCTGTTGGAACAAAGGAAAGTCGAGGAATAAAAGTCCTGAATCCAATGTTGCTTCCAGAGATAATAACAGCTTCAATCACATGCCTTCCTAGAGATACGATTTGAAGGCGTGTTCCATTACATAGTCCATTCCTCTGATCAATGTTTCTAAGCAGCATAACAGGAACACCGACTTTCAGCACAAGCCGATGATTTGGAATGCCAGATATATGTAGAGAATTCAAGACGTCTGGTGAGTATAAG
>JBCNJP010000023.1:76366868-76385868 GCA_039602395.1 Deinandra increscens subsp. villosa | reverse complement strand
AATCGTTGAAGATCAATGTAGGGAGGAATTCATCTTTTGTTTAGCTTCATTGTAATAGTTTAGTTTATTGTAAATGTTAGATTTTGGTAGGCTAGCGAAACTGTAAGCTACCGAGCGAAACTGTAGTTTCGCTCGGTACCTAGATTAGACTGTCTCAGTGACAGTTTCGCTTGGCCAGCGAAACTGCCAGCGAAACTGTTCACTGGACAGTATATATGCGCAGCCTTTGTGCAGCCATTGGTAACTTTCTCAAACCTTTGAACCCTAATACAAGAAATCTTCATTTGGTGAGTTTTGGTGACGGCTAGGAGCTTATTTCAGTATATTGTAGCTTGTTTATCATCATTTATCAATCTATTGGTTCATATTGAGATTGTTCAAGGCTAGAAAACCATTTTAGTCATTGGAAATCTTATATTGTGTTGTTTATTTGGTTTTCTTCTCAAAAACACCTTCATTTGCACTGATAAAGTTCAGTGAGGACCAACAATATGGTATCAGAGCCTCTGTGCTCTTGATTTTGGTGTTTTTGAGTGTTTTTGGGTAAACTTTGAAAAATCTATTTGATTCTGAAATCAGCTTGTTTTGGACTGAAAATTGATTGAATATTGTGTGTTTTGGTGTCTTGAACACTAGGCAATCAACCGATCATTAACCCATAGTGATTTGGGTTGATTTCTGATCATTTCTTCTTCAAAAAGAGGGTTTTCTGTTCTGGGCGAAACTGCTGTTTATTCAGCGAAACTGTGCCTTCAAACAGCGAAACTATCAAGTCGTTTGGTAGTTTCGCCGGATTATCACCGAGCGAAACTACCATCACCGAGCGAAACTATTCTTTCGCCGAAATTCGAGAAGCGAAACTATTGTCTTTTTCTTAAACGAAAGTTCAAACCAGTTTCCAGCGAAACTAGCTAGCGAAACTGTGTGTCATCGGGTATTTCCGAGCGAAAGTACTGCCCGTGCATACAGCGAAACTAGTTGGCGAAATTGCTGATCTGGTTCAGTATTGTCAAGCGAAATTGCTGGCGAAATTATAAAATCCAGCGAAATTGTTCACCTGTTCAGGATTTCCGAGCGAAATTGCTGGCGAAACTATATTTCCCAGCGAAACTAATCATTTGTCTTGTTCTTGGTTTGTTCTTTGTCTTTCTTATTTCAGGCTGAATTAAGATGGCGTCAGGTACAAATGCTGGTGACACTGAGAGTATTGCTCCAAACAGACCTCCAAGGCTGATCAATGGCGACAATTTTGAGGATTGGAAAAGATGTCTCAAATCGTTCTTCTTGTACACCGACTATAATCAATGGTTGTCAATTGTCAATGGACCTCACGTTCCTACAACTACAACTGGTGAAGTCACACAGATCAACAATACTCCGTCTTCATTCTCTGAGAAGGACTTGAAACTCATTGATCGTGATCAAAAGGCTCTCGGTGCCCTTTCTCTATGCCTGTCACAAGAAATCTACAACCGTTTTGCTGAGCACACTGACGCAAAGAGTTTGTTTGACGCTCTCTGTGAATTCTATGATGGCAATGAAGACCTGGTGAAGGACAAGGAAGCCCAAGCCACCAAAGAATTCAATTCATTCACAAGCATGAAGAACGAAAAGCTAGTGGATTTGACCAATCGCTTCCTAACTGTATCAAGCAATCTGAAGAAATATGATGCTCAACTCACTAACTCAGAACAAATCAAGAAGCTGCTGGATGCTCTTCCTCCCGAGTGGAGCATTCAGGTTCGCATGCTAAAGCAAGAAAGAAGTTTTCCCGACTACAAGCTCATGGATGTTATTAACAAGCTCAAATCCTTTGAGTTGGATGTGCAAAGGAGAGAATACAATCAAACCATGGGTCCAACCAAAGTTTACTCTCCAAATTCCGCTTTCATCTCAACCGTCACACCCAAAGGAGCTTTCTCACAACTTCAATCTGGGTCATCCTCAACTGCATCTGCTTCCGCCACTAATCAGCAAACATCCCAGATTTCACCTGAATACATGGGATTGTTCTCACTGTTTACTAACAGCTATCAAGCTTTCGCTGCTGGAGAACTTCAAGGCTCGACTCTGACTGCTGAGGACATGTACCAAGTTGATCCAGATGATTTAGAAGAAACTGACCTGAAATGGCAAATGGCCATGTTAACTGTTCGAGCTAGAAAATTCTTCGAACGCACTGGGAGAAACACCTTCAAGAACCAAAATGGAAGAGTCGGTTTCGACAAGGCCAAGCTCAGATGCTACAACTGTAAGCAACTCGGTCATTTCAAAAGGGAGTGCCCAAGTCCAATTGTCACTGAACCTACCTCTGAGCCAGCAACTCGTGCCATTCCTATCACTGACAAAGCAGAAGCCAAGCCAACCAAAGAAGTGGCTCTTCTGACTAACTTCGACTGGAGTTCGGAGGTCTCTGAAACCGAGGAAGCCATAAATCAAGCTCTTGCAGCTCAAATTCAGGAACAAAGCCATGAGCACACTGATCAGAAGGAAGAAGCTGAGAAGAAGGTGAATGAGAAAACTGCAAGCACACCAGCATGCACATGTGAAAAAGCCCTGGCTGCCGAAAAGGTTATAATGGATCTCTCATATGAATCTGTTCAAGATATGTGCTCACATCCTTGTAGAATTCGTTTGTTCGGCATCTACAAGGCCAATCGATTGTTGATTGATACCAACAACGAATTAAAAACCATGAACACTCAATTAAAAGAAAATGAAGCAAAATATTTTGTGAAATTAAATGAAGCATTGCATGAAAATGAACATTTAAAACAAACTCTTCTTGCAAAAAATGTTGAAATAAACATGCTTTCTGAAAGAGTCACATTAGCCCAATCAACCTATCCAATCCTCATCCCCACAACCCACTCAGCAACCCGATCTTCCATCTTCCTCTCATGAACTACCACAAACCACCGAACCCGCTCCCGCCCACCTTGACTCAAATTTCAAAACCCTAAAAGACCATCCGCATGACCTCGTCATTGGATCGATTACGGATGGACTGAGGACTCGTCATCAGTCTGGTTTGATTAATGAATGTTTGTTTGCATGTTTTCTGTCTCAGATTGTTCCCAAGAATATAGATGAAGCCTTAGCTGATCCAAGTTGGGTAGATTCCATGCAGGCCGAGCTTCAACAATTCAGAAAGCTAAAGGTGTGGAAATTGGTGGATCTTCCAGAAAATAAAGTTCCTATTGGCACGAAGTGGGTCTTCCGGAACAAAATGGATGATAGAGGTATTGTTATAAGAAACAAATCAAGACTGGTGGTTCAAGGTTTTTATCAGGAAGAAGGCATCGACTATACAGACGTGTTTGCACCGGTTGCACGCATTGAGGCGATCCGAATTTTTCTAGCTCATGCTGCATACAAGGACTTCAAGGTGTTCCAAATGGACGTCAAGTGTGCATTCTTATACGGGGATATTGATGAAGATATTTATGTGCTTCAACCTCCTGGCTTCGAAGATCATGAATTTCCTGACAAAGTCTACAAGCTGGATAAATCTCTGTACGGTCTTCATCAGGCACCCAGAATATGGTATGAAACGTTGACTCAGTACCTATTGGGAAAAGGTTTTTCTCGTGGGTCTATCGATATGACGCTGTTCAAGAAAGAGGTGAATGGAGAAATGCTGATGGTTCAAGTGTATGTGGACGATATCATCTTCGGCTCAACCAATGAGAAGATGTGTCGAGAATTTGAGGAATTGATGAAGGAGCATTTTGAAATGAGCATGATGGGGGAGATGAATTTCTTTCTAGGTTTGCAAGTGGAACAAAAGCCAGATGGTATCCTCATCCATCAAGAAAAATACATTCTGGAGATTCTGAAGAAATTCAAAATGAACGACGCCTCAGCTGAGCTTACTCCCTTCACTTCTCAGACATGTTTGACTCCCGACAGTGAAGGAAAACGGGTTGACCAGAAACTGTATCGATCAATGATTGGGTCCCTCATGTATCTCACAGCCAGTCGCCCAGATATCACCTTTGCTGTGTGTTACTGTGCTCGTTATCAAGCTGATCCAAGGGAATCTCATGAAAAGGCGGTCAAACGTATCTTCCGTTATTTGAAAGGATCATCAAGATTGGGCTTATGGTATCCTAAGGGTGGAAGTTTTGAGCTAAATTCTTATTCAGACAGTGATCACGGAGGATGCAAACTTGATAGAAAGTCTGTTTCTGGAGGATGCCAGTTTTTGGGGGAATGCTTGGTTTCGTGGCAAAGCAAGAAGCAAACAACAGTCTCCTTATCTACAGGCGAAGCCGAATATATTGCTGCTTCTAGTTGCTGCTGCCAAGTGCTGTGGATTCAACATCAGATGATGGATTACGGGATAAATTTTCTTCATACACCGTTGTTCTGCGACAACGAAGCTGCCGTCGGAATTTCCAAGAATCCAATTCATCATTCCCGAACCAAACATATTGAAACACGGATTCATGCAATCCGTGATGCTCAGGAAAAAGGGTTTATTGATGTTGTCCCCATCGAAACCAAAGCTCAAAAAGCGGATATTTTTACTAAAACCTTTGATAAACCCCGCTTTTATGAGCTTATTAAAATGCTGGGCATGATAACTTTTTAAATTTTTGGTAAATAAAAAAAAAAAAAAAAAGGGGGATTAAATAAACCTTTTTGTGAATACTTCTTTAAATTTTACTTCATCTTGTTTGTTTTTGTCTAAACTGAATGCCAATTTCATTTTGTCAATGAATCAGGTGATGTTCGGAACTGAATCTGATTATCAAGAAATCAATGATCCTGCAGTTCTCCACAAATGATTCCTGGCCTCTCATTATCTGAACATGATCAGGGGAGTATTTTAGTTTCATTTACCTTGCAATTCTCTCTTAACTGATTTTGATGTCCTTACCGTTAGTTTGTGGGGGAATTGGGGGTAAATCACACTAAAATACCTAAATTTCATGAATTCGAAGCGGATTTCCTGTCAAACTTTTCTTCGATTGTGTGCCTTCTTTTTAGAGTCTGTCTTTCCTTTTTGTGTCAAGTATCGATCAAATCATTTTATTTTATTATTAATTTCTTTATTGAAAATCCAAAAATAGAGTATTTGTGGATTTTGGGGGAATATTGAAGTCCTCAGAAAATTTGGTACATAAATAAAATTTCAAAACTGAAAATGAGAAATTGATCCGACCATGTGAGAAATGATTGTTTATCAACCTGCGTTATCTGCCATGGATAGAGTAAAAATAAAGGCTGCATTGTGCTTGTATGATCTTTGAGTGTGTATGCCTAATATGATATCGATGAGTAGGATATAAACATAACGCTTGCCTGATTTTGCTCTAGTTTTCATTTCTGGATAAGTGTTGCAATGATTCTAATATTAAGAGATGTTCTGATGTACGCATGCTTTGCAAATAAGGCTTTATGCCATTTTTACACTCGACTCAGTGGGTCTTCTTTGCGTGCCTAGGCGGCCGACCTGATCACCTGCTGATTGAGTTTTCTGCTTTATTTTCTTGGTGTTTAGTGTATATCATCGGACTTTCTCTGCGTGCCCACAAGCCGACCTGATTGTTGTTGATATACACGATTTCTGCTTTATTTTTCTTTTTTATTTTCCTAAGTGTATCGGGCTTTCTCTGCGTGCTTTGCGGCCGACCTGATTGCTGTTCTCTTAGGGTTCTGCTTTATTTTTGCATGAAACATCATGAACGTATATCTCATTTGAAAAAGAATTAAAAGAAGAATAATGATAAATATGATGACTTGTTAACATCTTTGATAGAGTGAGGCTGGGTAATCAGTGCTTGATTAATATACCTTAAGCATATCCAAAAATGTTAAATACTATTAGTGCATGCTTAATATCAATGTGATGCATTCGGGATCTGCTTGTCGTGCATGCTGATTAAAATTGAAATTGAAATGTGTATGATGCGTATCGGTTGATGTGATTTCACGTCTGGATCTTTCTCACAAATTAAATTAGTATCTGCTTGTATAGTTGTTTTAATTTACTGTTGAAAAAGCTCAAAAAGATTTTCTGTCTGCGTTATTTTTGATAAGATCGATACTTTGTAAATAATTTGTCGTTTTGTGTGTGTTTGTCGGTTTTCCAAAAGTCAAAATCAAAATTTGGTCAAAATTGAATTTTAGGGTTTCCAGCGAAACTATGTTTCGCCCGCTCAGTTTCGCCGCATGCGCTCTCAGCGAACTTATACTTTCGTCATCGGCGAAATTGATCTGGTTGATCCCAAGGTCGAGCGAATCTGCTCTTTCGCTCTGGCGAAACTATTGTTTCGCCGAGCGAAATTACCAGCGAAACTGCCCTCATATATATTCAGTTGATCGAGACTCTCGGTCACTTACCGAAAACCTAACCTAAACTGTCGAAACTCTCATCCCTCTCGCGAAACTCCTATTTCGCCAAACTGTTCCATTCTTTTCATCTAATCATCGCGTAACTGACTTCGTGCAAAGGTTCGTTTGTTTCATTGTCGCATAATCGCTTTATCACCCTTGTAATCGCGTCTGATTTACAGTTTTTGGGGTTTTTTGAACCGAACCGTCAACTAGAATTTCTAGTACTCTAAACCGTTGTTATTCGCTGTTTTGGAATCGCTTTATAATCGTTTTGTTGTGCATTTGTCACTCGTGGGTTTGGATGGTTAAAACTGAGCTTTAAACGGGCTTCGGAAATTTGAAATTCAAAATTTCGCGTCCAGCGAAACTGCTGGTTCGTCCAGCGAAACTGAACGAAAGTTCACTAGTTACGAGCGAAACTGTCTAGCCGTCATGCCCAAACTTCGCTGACAGTTTCGCCGTGATACGCAGCGAAACTGCTGTTTCGCCCTCAGCGAAACTACAATTTCGCAGCGAAACTACAGTTTCTCGGCGAAACTGACTTAGTCAATGTCGCCGAGACCAATGTCGCGAAACTAACTGTTTCGCCGTGTGCGACACTGAGGTCTACTTAGCGAAAATAGAATTTCGCAGCGAAACTGTCAAACTTTTGAAATTTCATATTTAATTTAATTTAATTTAATGTAAGTTCGGTTTTACTTACAAGATCTCTGTTTCGTGTGCAGACAATGTCCAATCTTAAACATGATCCTCGGAGCAATGTGACTGCCTGGCTGAATGATAACCTTGACAAATCTACCGGTTTCCGAGACTGTATAAAGTGGCTCAAACAATCTTGCATTCATTATGCCATCTCACACTCTACAATCATTGATGAAAGGCACATCAAAGACTTCTGGCTGTCTGCAGTATATGACATCAAAGCCACTCCTGAATGCATTCGTGCTAGGGTCATGCAGAAAGATATCGTCATTACCATGAAAACCATCGCTGAAGCACTTAAACTAGAAGAGGATGTTGGTGATGCACCCAAGTTGAATGACGTGGATGTATTGAAGGGTTTTGAAAAGCACATGGGTTATGAAGGAGGCCATTTGTGGAAGAATAAGAAAGAGATTAAGAAGTCTTACATGTCTAAAGAATGGAGATTCATCGCTCACGTCATCATTTCCTGCATTGATGACAGAAAGGGAGGGTCAGATGGATTGAATTTGAACTGGGCAGAAGCAATGTTGCTGTTGTGTAAAGGACAGAAGGCTAACATCCCTCAGAGAATATTTGAAGCTATGGTTGCGAATATTCAAGCTCTGAAGAAATCCAGGTGGCTTCTGTACCCAAGATTCCTGGAGATGATTATAGAACATTTAGAACCTGAGCTGCCGAAGCAAAGCACAGCACTTGTTATAAATCCTATGCACTCAAGGATTCTATCTGATTGTTGTGCTGTAAGAGAAGATTTTTCTGGGCATACCACCTATTTAATGAAGCATATGTATTCTGCAGAAAGATATGAATACATCAAGAAGCTGATCGAAGACGAAAACAAGAGAAAAACTCAAGGTAAGGTAAGTGAGAGTGTTAAAGGGAAACGGAAACAATATGTGAGGGGTTCGGGGAAGGAAACTGGAGATGAAATTGAAGATGAGCTCGAAAGTCTTTCTCGTCAAGGAAAGAAGGTCGCTCAAAAACAAAGTGTTCCGACTGAAGATGAGCTGAGAGCTTCAAAGAAAAGAAGAATAGACCCCAGAGCTGAATTAGACGAAGACATCATCAGAGGTGTAAATACCTCTTTGTCAAATGAATTGGGGATGATTAAAACCAAGCTGGTTAACTCTGAAATTCGGGAGAAGGAGAAGGATGATCAGATCAAACACATGAACGAGATCATAGCCAAACAATCTTCCTTGATAAAATTTTTGATGGTAGAATTGAACGATGTCAAGAAGCATCTGAACATGCCTGGTATAATGAGTGATGCTGAGATTGAATCTGTGAATGACATCTTGAAAGACACATCCGGAGCAGCGGGTGGAAGTGGTTCTGGTGAGGCTGATAAAGCAGGAGGAAGTGGATCGGGTGGAGTTGGAGGAAGTGGTACAGGTTTGAATGATGCTGATGACAGTGGAGCTCCCAATGCTGAAGACTTGGAGGCTATCAATGTCAGTGATGCTAATCTATTTAGTACTGAAACAGAACAACCACAGCCAGAGATTGTTCAAGCCAAATTCGTTTTGATTGATGAAGATGAGGAAGAAGCTGAAATCGACGATCACTCTGAGCCAAGAAGCTATGAATGGAAAGAGCATGGTCTTACTTATCTAGCGAAGATTAGCTCTGTCAGTGAAGAAGTTCTCGAGTTTAACAGAGATGATTGGTTCAAGAAACCAGAGCTTGTGGATCAGACTCCCTTATTTCAAAACATCTCTCAACCCAGCAGAAAAGAGTCTGATCGTCACATTATAAGCTGGAAATTCAATTCATCCGTTCGTGCCTTCATGATTAAGAGAAGAGGAGGCAGCATTTCATATCTTCACAAACGTGAAAAGTTCCAGACCCTGCCCAGATGGGATTTAAGAAGGTTGTCTGAGCTCCCCCTCATTGATGCTGATAAAGCAGAAAGGGCTGGCAACTTGGTGAAACATTTGCAGCTAGCCGCAAAAGACGACTTCGTATCATTTGGATTTATGAAAGGCCAAAGGATCAAGTCCAAGACTAGAATTGATGCAGCAACTGGGAAGCCAAAAGTCCATCTTAAATTCAAGCCTGCAAAGACAATGACTAGAATCAGAATACCAGATCAAGAGCCTTCCAGACTGCAAAATTTCAAGAAATGGTTTTACGATAACCAGACAGGTGAAGCAGTTATCCGAATCGGAGAAAGTGATGAGATCAGGCTGTTCGACCCAATGGAGGTTTTCTCCTTTAGTAATGACGATCTCAAGACACTATGTGAAAATCCTATCAAACACGGGGCTGGCGATGACACTGCTGAAGAAGCAAACCTGTTTGTGAGGGTTGCAAATAAAGCCCGAGGAATTATCAAGGAAATAAAGGATTTAGCAGACAAAGTCAAGGCTGCTGAAGATCAAATGGAAGAAGATCGGGATCTAGCAAATCAAATGAACAAATCATTAAGCGGGCTTGGAGAATCTTCTCAAATCCCAGATCCAGAGACTGCTGTCCCCGCCGCCGAAAAGCCAATTAATTTGGGGGAACCAGAGTCTGTAACCCCAGGTGCTGATGAAACAACAATTGTGGGGGAATCTGAAGAAAATGTCCCCGTTGCTGACACGACGACTACTTTGGGGGAATCAGGGACTCCTGATTTGAATCAGGAGCCGAACCAGAATGAAGCCGATGCTGACAAGTGAAGATCCTGTGGCTGAATCCCTCCCTAGGGGGAATATTGAAGATCAATGTAGGGAGGAATTCATCTTTTGTTTAGCTTCATTGTAATAGTTTAGTTTATTGTAAATGTTAGATTTTGGTAGGCTAGCGAAACTGTAAGCTACCGAGCGAAACTGTAGTTTCGCTCGGTACCTAGATTAGACTGTCTCAGTGACAGTTTCGCTTGGCCAGCGAAACTGCCAGCGAAACTGCCAGCGAAACTGTTCACTGGACAGTATATATGCGCAGCCATTGTGCAGCCATTTGTAACTTTCTCAAACCTTTGAACCCTAATACAAGAAATCTTCATTTGGTGAGTTTTGGTGACGGCTAGGAGCTTATTTCAGTATATTGTAGCTTGTTTATCATCATTTATCAATCTATTGGTTCATATTGAGATTGTTCAAGGCTAGAAAACCATTTTAGTCATTGGAAATCTTATATTGTGTTGTTTATTTGGTTTTCTTCTCAAAAACACCTTCATTTGCACTGATAAAGTTCAGTGAGGACCAACAATCGTGGCTCATATTTATCTCACGAACGTCTTTCTTTTCATTTCTCTCCAGAATGCCTCCCAAGCCCGTCGGTCAACGCAAAGGCAACTCTGTTCGCAAAATGGCCGCCATGATCACCAAACAAATGGCGACAGTCATTCCGAACATGATGGTCCAAATCCAATAAACCTAAATGCCAACCCTGTTAACCAAGCTGTTATTACTCCAAACCTTATCAATCAAGCTACTCCAAACCCTACTTGCTCCTTCAAATACTTCAACTCCTGCAACCCACCCAAGTTCTCTGGTACTGAAGGCCCCATTGGCCTGATTCATTGGTTTGAAGGAGAAGTACTGCCCCCGCAGTGAACTGAAGAAAATGAAGGATGAGTTCCACGATTTGTAACAAGAAAGTGGGAAAAACCAGGCCTACAACGACCGTTTCTATGAACTCATGGCTCTGGTTCCTGATGTTGTTAAACATATGTACCGGTGTATTGAGAAATATATTGGTGGCCTACCTATGGTCATTCAAGATGCTGTTTGGGGTAGCAAACCTGAGACACTGGATGATGCTATTCGCCTTGCGGGAAGGCTAACTGATAACCATGTCAAGAAAGGGACGCTAACTAGGAAGGGGTCAAAGACAGGGACCAAATCTAACAAAGATGAAAAATCTGAAGTTGAGTCTAAGAAAGAAACCAAGGCTGATTCTTGCTCTAATGCCAATAAGAAAAAGAGGAAGGCTAAGAACTTCGCAGTGACCACTACCCCCACTACTACCGCCTATATTGCAATCCATATTGCCCAAGTGGCCCCTATGACACCTCCATCCAAGAAGCCATACACTGGTCCTCATCCTTTGTGCGCCACCTGCAAATACCATCACCCAGCCACCGTTCCTTGCAGGCGTTGTAACAACTGCGGCCGATTCGGCCATCTCCAAAATACATGTCGCCAGCCTGCTCGGGTCCAAGCTCAATTACCCGTTCAACCCATGTTTGCTCAAGCTCAGCCAATGGTTCAATATCCAGCTCAACCATTAATCACTCAGGCTCCGAATGTTCAAGTTCAGGTTCGAGCCTGCTATCATTGTGGAGATCCTGGCCATCTTCGCAATGCTTGTCCCAGACTTGCGACCACCAATGCTCCTGCCAATGCCAATTCCAATGCTAATCGCGGTGCGCCTGCTCGAGCTTTCAACATCAATGCCAACCAAGCTCAGGCGAATCAGGAGGTGGTCAATGGTACGTTCTTAATTAATAATCGTTACGCTTCCATTTTATTTGATTCTGGTGCCGATAGAAGTTTTGTCTCATTAGATTTTGAACCCTTGCTTGCTATTCCTCGAACTGCACTTGAGTCTCCCTTTTCAGTAGAAGTGGCGGATGGGAAACCAATCGCCATAGACTCTATCATTCGTAACTGCACTTTAAATTTTAATGAGCATCTTTACCCTATCGATCTCATTCCTATGCAACTTGGAAGCTTTGACGTCATTATCGGCATGGATTTGTTATCTCAACACCGCGCTAAACTTGTTTATTTTGATAAAATCGTTCGTATCCCGCGTTCGGATGGTCAATTCCTCGTTATTCATGGCAATAAACCATCAAGTGGGCTAAGACTCATGTCTTGCACTAAGGCCCGAAAGTACTTACGCAAGGACTATATGGCGTTCCTGGCTCACATCGAGGAGATTCGTGAGGAGGAGGAAAAGATCAAGGACATCCCAATTGTTCGCGATTTTCCTCAAGTTCTCCCTGATGATATAACAGGACTTCCCCCTGTTCGTCAAGTCGACTTCCGCATCGACCTTATCCCTGGCACCACTCCCGTTGCGAAGTCCCCCTATCGCCTCGCACCCGCAGAGATGCAGGAGTTATCCAAACAACTCCAAGAACTCTCTGATAAGGGCTTCATTCGACCCAGTTCCTCACCTTGGGGAGCACATGTTCTTTTCGTTAAAAAGAAAGATGGTACGTTTAGGATGTGCAGACTACCGTGAGCTCAATAAACTCACTATCAAGAATCGTTACCCATTTCCTCGAATCGATGATCTCTTTGATCAACTCCAAGGTGCCACTTGTTTCTCGAAAATAGATCTTCGCTCTGGTTATCACCAACTTCGTGTTTCTGAAGATGACATTCATAAAACTGCTTTTCGCACTCGCTATGGTCATTTTGAGTTCACGATTATGCCCTTCGGTTTAACAAATGCACCTGCAGTATTCATGGACCTCATGAATCGCGTTTGCAAACCGTATCTCGATAAATTCTTCATCGTCTTTATTGAAGACATCCTCATCTACTCAAAATCCAAGTCTGGTCATGAAACTCACCTGCGTCTGATTTTGGAGCTCCTAAAGAAAGAGCAGCTTTATGCCAAATTCTCCAAGTGTGAATTCTGGCTACGGGAAGTTCAATTTTTAGGACACATAGTCAACAACAAAGGTATTCACGTTGATCCTGCGAAAATTAAAGCAGTTCAGGATTGGTGTACCCCTACCACCCCTACTAAATTCCGCTCATTTCTTGGGTTAGCGGGCTATTATCGACGCTTCATCGAAAATTTCTCAAGGATAGCTGTACCACTCACAACCTTAACACAAAAAGGCAAACCATTCGATTGGGGTCCCTCTCAGGAAGAGGCATTCCAGATTCTCAAACAAAAATTATGCGATGCTCCTATCCTGACTCTTCCTGATGGAAATGACGATTTCGTTGTCTATTGTGACGCCTCAAATCTGGGTCTCGGTTGCGTGCTCATGCAACGAGGGAAGGTGATTGCTTACGCATCAAGGAAACTTAAGACACATGAGAAAATTACACGACGCACGATCTCGAGTTAGGTGCGGTCGTGTTTGCCTTGAAAATTTGGATACATTATCTTTATGGCACCAAATGCGTAGTCTTCACCGATCACAAAAGCCTTCAACACATTTTCAACCAAAAGGAGCTTAACATGCGTTAACCAAGATGGGTTGAACTCCTTAGCGACTACGACTGCGAGATTCGTTATCATCCTGGGAAAGCGAATGTCGTGGCCGATGCACTTAGTCGTAAGGAGCATGTGAAGCTAATTCTATTTCAGGGAACTCATCATTTGTCTGATCTTCACACTCGTATCTTTGAGGAACAATACACCTTTGTTACTGAGGGCGTTTATATGAAGAAATGTCGTGTGGTGCTGAACTCCAACTTGAAACTAAATCTAATGGTCTTCTCAATTATCTGAATCGTCTCTGGATTCCTGATCATGATGATCTTCGTGCGTTTATCATGAATGCGGCCCATAAGTCTTGTTATTCGGTCCATCCTAGTGCTGAAAAGATGTATATGGATCTTCGTAATACCTATTGGTAGCCTGGCATGAAGAAAGACATCACACTCTTCGTGGCCAAATGCCTTACTTGCTCAAAGGTCAAGGCCGAACATTAGCGACCTTCTAGCCTGCTCGAATAGCCAAAAATCCCCGTTTGGAAGTGGGAAGACATCGCAATGGACTTCGTTACAAAACTTCCGCGCACTTCCAAAGGATATGATACCATTTGGGTCATCGTTGATCGTTTAACCAATTTTTCTCATTTCCTTCTTATTCATGAGAACGATGGAGCCGCGGTTTTGGCCCAAATCTATGTCAATGAGATCTTTTGCCGCCATGGTACACCTTTGAGTATTATATCCGACCGCGGTGGGCGTTTTATGTCGCAGTTTTGGCAATCTCTCCAATCTATTTTGGGGACTCGTTTGTATATCAGCACTGCCTATCACCCTCAAACTGATGGTCAGTCTGAGCGCACTATCCAAACTCTTGAGGATATGCTCCGAGCGTGTGTCATCGATTATGGTGGGAGTTGGAGTTCATTCTTACCATTGATCGAGGTCTCTTATAATAATAACTATCATTCGAGCATTGGTATGGCTCCGTTTGAGGCTCTCCATGGTCGTAAATGTCGTTCGCCTATTTGTTAGACCGAGGTTGGTGAATCTCAAATCACTGGTCCCGAGTTGATTCAGGAAACGACTGATAAAATTTCTCAAATTTGTGATCATTTGCTCACTGCTAGAAGTCGTTAGAAAAGTTATGCTGATAAATGACGCAAGCCCCTGGAATTCGAAGTTGGCGACATGGTTCTTCTAAAGGTGTCTCCTTGGAAGAGCGTTGTTCGATTTGGTAAAAAGGGCAAGCTAGCACCTCGGTATGTGGGTCCATATAAAATTATGGAAAAGGTCGGTAAAGTGGCCTATAGACTAGAGCTTCCACCTTAGCTCGCTAATGTTCATCCCACGTTTCATGTGTCGAATCTTCGTAAATGTCTCGCTGATGAAAATCTCCACATTCCACTTAATGTTGTCTGTATCGATGAGTGTATGCATTTTGTTGAGAAACCTGTGGAAATCATGGATCGTGAAATCAAGCAGCTCAAGCGCAGTCATATTCCAATTGTCAAAGGTTCTTTGGGAGTCTAAACGTGGACCAGAGTTTACCTGGGAATGTGAAGACCAAATGAAGACCAAATGAAGACCAAATATCCGCACCTGTTCACACAGTCTCCTCGAGATTAAATTTCGGGACGAAATTTCCTAAAGTAGGGGAGACTGTAACATCTCGGTTTTTCCATTTGATTGTACCCAACCCAAACTTGTAATCCTGATTGATAATCAATGAAGAATCATGTTTCATTTTATTATCTCTTTTTATCATTTGGATACGTTTAATTATGTCATTTGATGTATCGTTCGTGAGTCGTTTTAATGTCTTGTATTTATTGCATTTTAAATCGCTAATTCGATAGTTTTCGTTATTTAAGTCAAACCGAGTGATTTCGCGAATCCGAACACGTATTAAACTTGTGGGTAATACTAGTCAAGCACACAAGTAGGTCCGTGTGAAGTTTCGTAGAAATCGGAGGTCGAAACACGAATAACGAAATCTTGGTTTTCGTGCGTGTTTGCGAATCAACCGGACGATCTGCAATTATCAAAGATCACATTTTATGATCCCATGATTTTCTTTCATATATTTCGAACTTGTGTTTAAAATTTGAGGTCATTCTGATAAGTAACGAAGAAGAACGAGCGAAAAGAAAAAAAACAAATAAAGAAAAAAATATAATAACAAAGGAGTTGAGGCTGCCCGGATTCGAAAACAGGTCCTCCTGGTCCAAAGTCCAGCAACTTAACCATTGTGGCAGGACAACTCTTGTGTTTAAGATTTGGTTTCCGTAATTATATAGCATACTTAATGCGACCTGATCGCGACCAACTCATTTTCTTCACTATTTTGGGCCTAGAAACTTTATTTTTGATCCGTTTTTAGATACGTTTTCTCCTGTAACTTCATCTAAATGTCCCATAAATTATTCTCCAATACAATTCCATATTTAATTGGAATTCATTAATCCATTTGATTCATTTCCATACGTGAGCATATAGACTTTTTCATCAAGACTTACCAAAATCACCATTATGCTCAATTAAAACCCTAAACGACCCTCTACCCTATAAATACCAGTTGATATTGCTCCTATGAACATCTTTTAAGCTTCTTGAAGCCTCAATTTCGTGCCTTGTCCAACCGTTTGCGTTTTAAAAAGTCAAAGTCCATCAGTTTGACCTTCCGATTTGACCAGCTTCCTTCGACTTTCACGAGTAATTTTCTTCATCAAAGTTTCTTTTTATTATGCGCTTTACAATACCTCATTTCTGGATTTGACCAAAACTCCTCTGTGTTAAAAGTCAAACCTTAAACGCACACTTTATTTGGGGAAAACTACCAAAAATCACCATTACTAATAAGCAATGGTCCTAATCTGTTCTAAAAGGTTATATGAGTATATTATGATGATTTGAAACCATCAAAACTGGATCTTTATCATAAACATGAGAATTATGCGTTTTGACCTATTAAGGGTAGTTTTGTTGCATAAATCATTAACCAAATGTTTTTACAATGAATTAAACATATCAACATACTTATGGGATGTTAACAAACATATAATAAGGAGTTGGTAAGTTAAAATGTGACTATGGAAAAATATGGTAACTTTTAAACCATATATGTAATTATTCAAAGTTTTGGGTAAAAAGTTCAATTATATTAAAGATGTGTATTTTTCTGTTTTTACACAAGGTTTTAGTAATTATATAGTGAAACCTAAATTCTGGAAAATTATATTTTTAAGACTTTGTTGAATTGACATAATTAACCCCTAAGTTTGAGAAATTATAGTTTTAACCCTAAACTTTGATTAATTGTCAAAAGGGGTATTTTTGGTCATAAAATGGTCTTTTAGTAACAATAACTATTAAATAAAACATTCTTAACATAAATAATAAATAAATCTCCAATTAATCTTTGGTAATCGTATCGGTCGTTACAATTGTCGATTCTACGAATTCTTTAGGTTTTCAGCAGGGTTAACTTTTCCTCGCGTTCGTTGTTTTTCTCTTGCTACTTGATTTACTTTGCTTATCAGGTGAGTAATCATAGCCTCGTTTTCGTTTTCATTATTTGGGGTGCAACATTGTATCTTATTCCAAAATCTTTAATCATTATTCTATCTACATTACTATGCGATTCCATGTTGTGCATGTGTATTCTTGATATGTAATACGTGTTGAATCTATATGTTGTATTCGTTTGTCGCTTGTCGCTAGTCATTAATCGCTTGTCGCTAGTCATTAATCGCTTGTGTACCATAACGATTGTTTGGAAGCCTATGGGTCAATAATAGCTATTGGTCGACAACCCACCCACTATATTGAAAATGTATTCTTATTTTCAATGGGTGATTGATTTCCTAAATGTCTAGGTTTGGTTACACGACACCTTTATAACATGTTACACATAATCTATGAATTTCACTTGTTACATGAATCACTATTTTTTTTACTTATGCTATTTAAAACCTATGTTTACTCACCAACTCTCGTAGTTGACTTTTTATATTATACATGTTGCAGGAAATGCTTGAAGTTGATGATGTCACTTAGGATTGCATATGGACCCAGTTGACCTAATAAGACTAGTTACTAATATCTATTATTATGTTTTGGATTATTTGGTTGTAGGATTTTCCCATGACTTGTAAGACTATATTTTTTATATTTAATCGAGTGGCATGTTTATTATATATTGGTAACTTTAATTAGTTGTCACGAGCATCTGAATAATCCTCATGCCCCAACGTATTCCGTCGTTGGTTGGGGTGTCAGGGGGGAAGGATGGTCTACGGCTTCACCCCCTCGGTTTGGGTGGTTTTTTCGGCTTGCCTGGTTACCACACCTAGTGTAGCGGCTTCAATGGTGGCAGTTTCAATTTTTGGGTTTTGCGGTTTGGAGGAGCCGAAGGAAACCGCATGGGGAACCCCCATTTTCAACCGTTGCAACGGCTAGTAGCCAACAGCTACTAGCCTTAATACTTAATATATATATATATATATATATATATATATATTAATTTCGACCGTTGCCAAATGCTAGTAGTCACCGGGTTTCTATCCTCAACAGTCAACAATCATTTGTTGATCTTCTATCTGGTTGTTACGGAGTTCAAGCCGAAACATATTCCCCACATTCATCACAAATGCATCAATTCTCATCAACTAACCAACATCATTCTATGTACCAAAACACTCAATATCGAGAGCCAAGGTGTATTGCGAACGAATTCGATGATGATGAAGAAGTAGAAGAAATCGCGAAGGAGGTTGAGATAGAGGACGATGAGGAGGATATGGAAGAAGATGTTCAAGAGGTCACCACAACTCATGTCTTGAAAGGTAAGAAAGTTACTAAATTTATGAATCGAGCTAAGGCGTCACCTTGGAATGTCGAACAAGAAGTGAATTTGGTGAAGGCATATATACATATATCCGAAGATCAGGAAGTTGGAGATAAAAAAAAATGGGAATCGTTCTGGGGTCGGGTGCTTGCTTACCCACTATGACGAGTTGGTTGGTCGAGCTAGCGGTCGGAGCACACATCAACTCAACTCAAAGTGGTCAAAGTTGAACAAATAAATGACCAACTTCAATGGTCTCTACATTCAAGCGGTAAGTATTTAATTTTTTTTTTCCAAAGTTGATTTTTATATAAGGAAAATTGGACTTTAACAATCCCAACTTTTGACTCTTGGCCAGCAATAATCCCACATTTAAATATCCTTGCCACCAGTCCCAACTTTCAACCTTATTTTATTTTGTTGGACCTGCCGTTATTTTTTTGAACTCTTTTAAACATGATCTAATGAGGGATATTAATTGTCACATGGGATGAGGGTGTTAAGAAAGGTATTACATGTCATCTGACGTGTCATAAGATGTTTAACGGAGTTAAAAATTTAACAGAGGGTTTAACAAAAAAAAAAACAAGATTGAAAGTTTGGACTGATGACAAGGATATTTAAAAGTGGGATTATTGTTGGCCAACAGTCAAAAGTTGGGATTATTAAAATCCAATTTTCCTTTATATAAGTTACATTTTTGGTATTAAATTGTTTTTTTTAGCACCATCAATGGGCTAGTGGAAGTGCCGATATATATTTGTTTAAGAAAGCTTTGGAGGAGTATAAAATAGTTTATGAGAGAAAAAGTTTTGCACATGTTGAATCTTGGAAAATCGTCAAAGGCCACCAAAACTAGGGTTTACCAAACTATTACTCATAACTTTTTTACAACAACATGACCACATATCCTCAAAGACTCAATTAGAGAAGCTCGAGATCACTGTGCGTTAAGGTTCATGACATCACGCCCCATCGATGGTGA